>CM068717.1:0-430000 GCA_035079005.1 Fraxinus americana
TTCTATTAGTATCCATTGCGACAATCAATCGGCTATCGGAAGGGTACTTCGATATTTAAGATATACCTTAAATTTTGGATTACATTACACCAGATATCCAGCAGTATTAGAAGGATATTGCGATGCAAATTGGATATCTGATACGAAAGACTCTAAGTCCACAAGTGGTTATGTTTTTATCATTGGTGGCGCAGCTGTGTCCTGGAAATCCTCTAAACAAACTTGTATTGCTCGATCAACAATGGAATCAGAGTTTATAGCTTTGGATAAAGCTGGAGAAGAAGCTGAATGGCTTCGTAACTTCTTAGAGGATATTCCATGTTGGCCTAAACCAGTACCTTCTATTAGTATCCATTGCGACAATCAATCGGCTATCGGAAGGGCACAAAATAGTATTTATAATGGTAAGTCGAGACATATTCGTCGTAGACACAATACCATTAAGCAGTTGATCTCAAATGGTGTTATTTCTATTGATTACGTAAAGTCAAAAGAGAATCTCGCGGATCCGCTTACTAAAGGCTTACCAAGAGATCAAGTATACTGCTTATCGAAGGGAATGGGATTAAAAGCCCACTACGCATGAAGTCTTTGTAATGGTAACCCAACCTTGTTGACTGGAAATCCCAAGACCTTGGTTCAATGGGACAACTAAGTTATATAATTGTTTCTAACACATACTGCACTCAACAAACTTATTTTCAAACAGAACACAGATGATGACTTGAAAAGCGCGACGAGAAACATAGAAGAGTGGAACGGTGAGGAAAAAGACAACTACAAGCATTTGACAGACAAAATGAGCAGGATTTATACCAGTGCACCTCGAAAATTCACGGTCATTGATTGGGTAAGCAAATTTTAACCTATTTTCTTTTAATTCTCACTCTGCTGACTTACTGTCTTATTCTTTTCCTATCTTGGGGCATCGCATTTTGCCCCTTTTTATTGATTTACCGTCTGAACCCCAAAAAGGAAGATGGGTAACATGGAGATTGGACATCCTGCCCTCCTGTATTTGAAGCGAAGCCATCTGTCCATATAAATAGCATATAAAAACGATCAACATTATAGCTACGTGTAACAATATATAGAGAACCATTTTCTATCTTTAACATCGTGTCCCCTTTGAAAGAACAGGGTAGAAGAAACTCAGTGGTAATGAGAAGATATGGGTTCAATGAACTTTACATGTTCAGTCCTGGATCAAGACACAAATGGTACAGCAAATATTCTTATATATGCCTAGGCCAAGCCGCCCTGCTAGAACCCATAAGCTTAAACTCGCAAAGTGAATGTAGAGGAGGACATATTCACAACCCGAATTTCTGAAATTCAAACGGAGAATCTTCTGCATGGCCAAATACTTTTTGAACAGAGACAGCAAATTCTTTCAAACTGTGCAGATGTAACATGTTTTCTCTCATTTAAGTTCCTACTCACTTATTCTAAAGACCTTGAAATATTAAATTCTGCACAAATTTTCATATGATATTCAACTGTAGGATTAAATCTAATAATCACCAAGACACTGCTCGACATTAATTCATCACACCCAGCAAGATAGCCTCCATTTAGATTGTTTTGATGCAAAAATGTTTCCAATCATTCATTCAGTTCTACATTCTGAGTCTTCATTAATAAAACAGGTGTATGTCAAGAAAACAAGTATCCACCTTGGAACAAACAATAAAAAACAATTTTAGATAAGCTAGACAGGTTAGGTGGGGACAAGAACATAGCTATCGTTCTGATTATCAAACCCCAGCAAAAATAAAAATATTGCAAATAGGACTAAAAGAAGACATCCCACTATTTCGCAACCGAGTTTTCTGTGACCTTTTTGAATATTGGCACCCTGAGATTCAGTTTGATTTCCACAAACTACCTCTGGGGACACTGGTGAATCCGTATCAGGAAGCACGTCTCCTGATGAGGATACTGATTCTGATTTACCATGAATCTGTTCCCCTCCGGAAGAGAAGTTTTCACCTCTTTCGATGTTACAGTTATCAAATTTACTTGAGAATGGACTTTCGAACCTTCTAGTTTGTCTCTCAGAGAAGTCTGAGATCATACCATTTCGATCCTGAAGTGAACGAATGAGCTTTCTTGGAGTAGTGAAGATCTTTACACCCTCAATATTAGTGTGAGACCGTGTCTTCTGAAACACGAAACGAAGTGATATATGCATTATAAGGAGGAAATTAGTCAGACGATTAGAAATTCTAAACTTTCCATCTAAAAATCTAATTCTAAATGCTAGAGAATATGCATTCAAGCAAATTTTCATGTTTGCTAAATAAAATTTATAACTTCTGGAAGGTAGATGCAGGCCATACTGTTCAAAATTCAAACAAATGGTGCACTGGAGCCTTAAATAAATTTTCTTTGAATTTTAGCTAAATTTGCTTTCATACACTATGCTTTCTCTCTTTCTCACATGTTATAGCAAATTATGGCTCTCCATAAAATCTAATTCAAACAAGTATTAATAGCTATTGAAAGTCAAAACTCACATGAGGACTGGGATTAGAGCTTCTGACAATTCCATTTTCCACACTTCCTTGCATGAAACCTGCAAAATTTTGAGAAAAATCTCCACACTCATCAGAAAATTCACCGTGCCCAGAGATTATGATGTGACTTCCTGGAGTCATTTCTGAAAACATTCCATCTTTCAGAGATACATCTAAGCCGCCATTCTCATGCCTTTGCCAAAGTTTACGGTTCACACTCCTACGATCATAGGACCCGAGTTGAGGGACCTGATTCATTGAAATGGGTGATTGCATAAAATAATCATATCCAAAAGCAGAATCAACAGTCTGTGACTCAGGTGATCCAGTGAGAGGCGATTGTTCTCCAGAACCACCCACATTCCTCCTGATGTTCTCTCTCCTTCCAAAGTTTGAGCCAGTGATTGAACCCACATCCCTCTCAAGTTGTGAACCTTTCTCAACACATATTCTCTTTGCAGTTTGCAGTGCTTCAAAAGCAGCCCTAGTTATAAAGGGCATTCGATCAGACTGGCACTTCTCCATCTCCTTAATTATCAAATCCAATTCAGAGAATATACTCTTGGCGTCCAAACATCTCATCAGATAACTCACCATATGAATGGCTGAGAACTGTTTTTGAGTATTTGCCTCCATAAAACCAGAATTAAGGATTTGCAATCCAGACATGATCAACAGTCTTGAATAAGCTTCAACAGTCAAGCTATTGTGTTTAGCCAAAGCCATAACTAAGGCCATATGTGAATTGGTCTGTGTATGTTTCTCCAAAGCCCCAGTAACTCTCTGACAGACCTCATTCACCATCTCATTTGAAGCAAATCGCCAATTATCAGATTCCACAAGTGCCTGTAAGCAGAGAGCAGCTCCAGCAGATAGATTCTCTTGGCTACCCAAAAGAGAATTAGATAGGGGTTTACAGAGGGAGTGGATAATATATCTCTTCTTGTCATTTGCTGTTGTTGGGTCCATTGCATACCTTGCAATAGCTGGAACAACCTTTGAGCAAGCCTGGTGAAGAGCAAAAGATCCTGCACTCGAGGACAGGGTCTTGATAATGGTAGTCATGATATTATCTATTTGAGGGACTATATTGGGTCCATGGACACGAGCAAGAACTTCATAAAGTGAAATTGTATACTCGCCCGAAGATGCCCCATTTTCTTTGGTTTCAGAAACCTGAGCAAGAAACAGAGGTATTGCTTTGGAATCCAAGTCTTTCACAAATGATTTCAACGTTTTCATAGCTGACCTTCTACTGTCAGCATCCTTGTCGAGATTCTCCAACTCCCTTCGAAGTATTGGGCTTAGGCTTAGCCTCCTTCCCATTATCTGTAATTTCAATTTATGTGAAAACCAGTCAATAAACTGAAATCAGCATCCCAAACTACCAAAGATTATATTTTATTAATCACGCCCAATATTTTGGTCAAAATTTCCATAACTTGGGGATGTGGATTTGAAAACCTTAAAGAAACCATATTATTGGAATGGGAACAAGGAAAAATACCAACTTCAATTTACCTCCAGTAGAAGAATTAGGACGTGCATTCAACAATAGGCAAAAAATTAGAAAAATTGTAAATTAACAAGTCATAAACTCGGCAACAATGGTCTCTTTTCAAGATCCAAGAAATGAGGCCTTAGATGGTTAAAGATAAGAAAAGTCTCGAAACTACACTAAAACTGAAAAACGGAATATGAGAAGCATTTTTGTTTTGCTAAAAATATTACCTTTATTCCAAGAATCAGCCTTCGTCAAACCTCATTATTTGTATCTCCCTTGGAATAGAGAAAATATGGATATTGTGGTGCGAGAATATGGGAGTATTTAGAATGGGGGAAATGAATCTAATCAAATAATATGGCAACAATGAGCTTTTGCATTGTGCAACTTTAAATACTGAAACTGGTGGAGAGAATTGGGCAGTAGTGTGCTGGGATATAAGATTTCCGCGTATTTGGTGCACTGTCTGATAGTTTTCCTTTTGAAAATTTGATTTGAAGGGTAAATTCCATTTCGAATCTTTTTCTTTATTTCCCCCGCTATCCTCATTTTGTCCATCCTTCTTGCAATTAGTATATTTTATTTTATTTTTTCTATATATTTGATTGAAGGATTGTTTAATCCCCATTTTTTTCAAAATATATTTTTTTTTCTTCTTTTCAACTACACATTTTTTAATAAAATAATATTACATGCAACAAAAAAAAACTTCTTTCATTTTTAATTATATATTCTCCATCAATCTACTATTTCAAAATGTATTCTACACTAAAAAATGAGGCTTAAACAAGCATTGAATTCAGTTTTTAGCAAAAGTTGATAACTTCAAATGGTCAAACTTCAATTTTAACGTTAAATTTCATTAATTTTTTTTATCAAGATTTGTTAACACTTTTATTAAAAACTGTTGACCTTGGTTTTTGCATGGATGACATAGCCAACAGATCCCGACTCTATTCACTTCCATGAGACAAGCTCCTACACACTTGGATAAATCTTTAGTAGCTCGTGGTCTTCTTCGATGGGAGAAACATTCGCAAGTATTTCGACGATCAAGTATATCAAATGTAGTAGTATATTTGGGTGTGTAATGGTCTAAAGATGTGAGTCACGTTAGTGTACGGGCACTGAAGATTTACAAGATGATAGAAACGAAAAAAAAACCTTACTTTGAGTATGTAAAATTGCATTACATTTAAATGATACTAAGCTCCAATTTGATCTCCACTATAAATAGATTTTGGGAAATATATCTTTTGGAATAATGATTTTTTGGGGAATGTGTGGTTAAAAAAAATAAGGAAATGTTTTAAATTTATACGTGTATTATTTTATTGGTGAATGTGTGGTTGAAAATAAGAAAAATTTATTTTTTATAAAATGGAGACCAAACGGGGCTAAGTGTGAGATTTAATAATAAAAGATGAGGAGTTATCACCGTTGAATCAAGAGACATATGGCCTCATCCTGATGGTGATGACCAAAGTGTTTTCTCTTAAGTGTCACTCCATCAATCATAAGCTGATTGACATTTAATATTTTCTAAAAAGTGGCCATCCTAGAGTTAAGGTTTGACATCTAAAATATACATATCGACAATTTGAACTTTTAGGTACCTGTTGTAGAAACGTCACATCAATCAGTCATAAGAGGATCTTGCACAAAAGGTCTCTTGTAAGAAGTAAGGTGGGAGGTACTTTACATTAAAAAAAAAAAAAAGGTTAATTGCCTCGGATTCCCTTTTTACAGCAGGTGATAACACTTTGCCCAGGCCATGGAGGGTCAATCGTTACATGGAACCTAATGGTACATAATCTCAGCCACCTTACATATGAACTCACCTCTATCAAGTAGGATAATGATGTGGAGCGTGGAACTAATTGGGATTGTTAGCTAACTGTTTCGTGTTAATGACTTGAAGCCTCATCGGAAGAAGCATAACAATAGTCACTCAAGTCAATGAATGGATATTTATATAATACATTGAGCAAATTGTAGAGTTGCGGGTTGACTAATTGTCGAGGTAACGCTATGGCGGGGAGTTTTTCATCTTTTTTTTACAAGGTGATAATTGTGCATTTAAGCACAACACAATAGTCCCCCAAGTATGGGCAAAGATATTCATATAATGAGTGAATTTGAAGTGTGAAAGTAATATTTTGATACATTGTAAAGCAGCTATACGAGGTCCTAGCGCAGAGGACAAAGCTCTGAAAGATAGGCAACTTGATGAAGCTTTGGGGCAAAGGCAAGTTCCTAGCATAGAGGATGAGGTTCTAAAAGATAGGCAGCTTGACAAAGCTGTGAGGTAGATAAGATCCTAACATAAAGGACGAGGCTTTACAAGATGGGCAGCTCGATAATCTGTGAGGCAAAGGCATGATCCTAGCATAGAGGACGACCTCTGAAAGTTAAATAGCTTGATGAAGCTGTGGGACAGAGGCAAGGTATGTTGGGAATTTACTTAATCATACACAGCGGAAATAAAACAATTTTCATTTCCCACCAAGGATTTGCAATGTGTTTAGATAGAAACTGTGATGAGAATTATACATTTGATGAATTCTGCAAACTCCTTTACTAATTCACGAACTCCAATGATCACGATCTGCAATCCAAGTTGTCCAATTGTCCAGTCTCCAATAGTGATACACACTGAGAACAAGAATGACGGCTAGGGTTTCTTTTCTAGTGCTAGCAAGAATAATGAAAAATTTCATACAATTCACAAACCCTAACAGCTTATTAATATAAGCCCAAATGGGCTGGCCCATCTCTAAACTTATGCCTTGTCTGGGCGCCATTTTTAGAAGGCAGAAATTCATTTTTGGACTGTTGTAACCTGATATTTTTGACCTACTCTTTCACGTGTGGGACCTGCTGACCTTGGGGCAACAGATATATTTTTGTTGTTAAGTCAAAAGGAAGTTGCACCAGACAGGTGCTTAACCCGGTCTGATATTTAATTAATCAAATTAATTAAATCCGGTCCATGAGTTAATTAATCCAATTAATTAATTCGTGCCTATTAATAAGCAATCCAATTAATTAATTATTCAACACTTATCAATTAATTAATTGGTAAATCTCATTCTTCTGATTCATTATCAATTATATCTTTTATCTCACTGTTAAGTCAATGTAAGTCGAAAACTCTTTTTCGACTTATGAGTTCATCTTGGCCAAGAATTTCATTATCAACTTAATTGGATAAAATGTAAATCACAATCTCTTACTATCTAAGAGTGACGAATTCTCTATCGATTATTCACAACCTTCATATTATTCTTGACATACCCGAACGATGCTGTATTAGCGACCCTGGACAGAGTAATATCTAACACCACCAAAGTATGACTGTCCTCATATAAGGCACTATGATGACCTCAAGTCAAAGGACTAATTCCACTACCGAACGTTAGAGATTAACCACGAACACTCAGATAGTTATCCATGTGGAATCTCTCAGCTGGTCTCTAATATTTTGTTCTATAACAAAACATCTACGCGTTCATTCAAGTGTCACCAACTTTAGCTTGTGAGATCAGCTACTTACTTCACAAGTAAGAATGCCACACGCGATGGTCTACCCGTAATAACGATATCGCTTTTTCCAAAAAATAATACCATGCTATGCCAACATTGTAAAGTAACTACCTGTTCCTCTTACTCTTTCGACGACCAGATCGTGTAAACAAAGTCCGCATGTTAGCACTAGGCACCTTCACCCTAATGGATCGAGGTCGGGATAGCGGTGGAACATTAACGTGAAGGGGATCTACGGTTGGGGCAACCACATCGAGGACCTCCCAAACGAGCTATCTACGTTACAAGCATCCATGTCGCTTGCCTCGACATGATGTTCGTCATATGCAGTATTCAGCAAAGATAAATCATCGTAATCATCACGTACAGGCGTAGTTTCATCGCCCACATTCCCACAACCAAATCCACAGTATTCATCACTCACCTTCTCTCCCCCAATTTCTGTCACAACATCCTCGAACCTACGTTTCATCATATTTATCTGATCTTTAACATGGTCATTCATAAAACACACATGATCTCCCATATCCTTCTCGATACCATTGAACCTTACGTTCATTTCGTTTCTCAGTTCCCCCAACTTTAGCTCAAGCATATCCATCTGTTCAACGAACAAAGCTTTGATTTCATCCAAAGAAAAATGACTCACTGCTGGCTGATTTCCCATGGTAGAAGATGACGGCAAGTAATGGTCTGGATCATGATGCCCTCCTTCTCTACCTTCATCATCACTGAAATCATACGGTCAAAGTCTACTTGTGGTTGCTCTCTTGGATTTCTTGCCTCGATTGTTCTCATTACTTGGTAGCACATCATCTTCTGGTGGACAATCTTGTATTACAGTTGATTGAAGAACCAAACTGTCCAGAACGGGGTCTGCAACATCTTCAAATGGAACTTACTCGGAAAAGTATGGCTGCAGTTCTTCTTTAGCAGTAGCACGCAACGTTGCCCACAAATGTAACTGTGAAGGGAGGAAAAGACCTCAAAATCAATTATAATATAGGCCGAAAGTACTAGTTCAGTTATTTAGGTGAATTGCTCACATTGTCTTGTCGAAGAAATCTGAATATGTTCTTAATTGAGGCTGTCTTGTGCCAGACCATCGCAACATCCTCGGAATGTTATCACCAATCTTACTCTAAAATCGAGCTTCCAACTCTGGGATTGCCTCGTACACCCACAACTGCAACACATTTATAACAGTTGTTACCATACACGGAGAGACAAAAAAATATGCAATGCATAACACTTAAATAAAATGCGGACACATGTATACCTGTACAGTAAGAGGGAATCCATACAACGTGTAAGATATCCAGTCATAATCGTTGGCTTTTGTCAGGTCTGCCTTTCTCCCCCGTCCACGAGTTAGTGATTTGATAAGAAGTTTAAAACATATTGTCCCCCATGGATAGGCATTTAAGAAATCCAAGTCGTCCACAATGGAAAGAGTATCGGGATGTATCCCCATATTCCGGTCTCTACAATTGAATACTCCTTCAATAATTAGTGCCAACCCAAGCTTGTAATGATCATTACGGTTGGGACATTTTAGGAAAACCTTCTCTAGGTCACTACAAGTAATTCGGTCTCTATTGGTAAATAGTTTGTCCCGTAGTCGACATTTGTCAATATTTTTTCGGATGCCGGCCCTTTAGGTAAGTCGTTGCACTTCAAGCCAGTAATTAATGCGAACTCCAGCAGACCGTATCTTGCAAGCCGTTGGTTTACCTTGAACCAAGCCTCGAAGCGTTTTGGACAAATAATAGATCTATTTACCATTTCATGAATTAATTAGGCAGATAGTTTGAGATCGGGTACCTTCGCAACATGGCCTATACAGCTTTCCTCAAGCGTATTCTTTTGTTGTTCGTCAAACTTGTTGGGGACAATTGTTATGTACTTCGCGTGGCTTACTTGTGAAATTTGGCCAAGAACGCGCTCTTCCTCCGGTATTTTATAGCGGTGTGAGGGAGACATCTACAAATAAGTGAAACAAACAGGTCTCCATTTACAAAAAGGGAAAACTAACAAAACGCATAAATATAATGAAAATTAGATTTTGAACAATCTGTAATTGATACAATGTGATAAGGCATCATGAAACAAGAGTTAAGAAAATGGGTGAAACAAAGCTACCTTTATTCTCAAGTTAAAATACCTTCAAAAGAATCTAGTTGACGTTAAGACAAAATAGCAGACACTCAATTCTATAAAGTTAAGCCTTATGTTTTTTTGCATGAACTAAGATAGTTTCAGGTCAAAAATAGAAAAAGTGACGGGGAAAGGAAAGCAAACTATGATTTTTATTTTACTGGTTGTATCAACTGCAAGTTCTATTGATCAGCAGCATTAGTAGAGCAGGAATTCTTCTGTCAAATTAATAGCCGTTGCTTTAACCTATTTATACAACGAGTGTGGATTTATATTTTCAAATAAATTACTGAACTAATTATAGCATATTAGAAAACATTCTCATGAACAAAAGGAGATAGAATTTCAATCCCAACAACCCAATTCGTGTCACAATTCCACATTCAAAAATCATAACAATATAGGAATAAGAAATTAAATTCACCTCATAAAAATCCACCCACATTCAACAACAACACTTCGGATCAAATCTAATGCACTGACATCGGCAGCGAAAATTAAGCCATGCTCCAAGTCAACGAAATTCAAAACCTCCTCCAAATCTAATGACCCTCCAAATCCTACACAAATATTTCAACAATAAAAACAACAGAAATCCGAACCCAATAGGTATAGATAAAACGTTAATTCATCGCACTACACGAATTATGAAATCACAAAAGGATTTTTATGTACTGTATATATAGTAGTGTTGCAAGAATATACTCATTGTCATTCAAATACGCAGGCAATGAATTGAAAGATAAAAAAATGGAACAAAAATCACATATTAAAGATTTTAGAAGGCGTGGAGAATTCTCAGAAGGCAGGATGAGATTAAAAAATCTTCATTTACCGTACCATTCAATTTTTTATTTTTATTTTTATATGATTTAAATCTCGAGGAAACTCAGTTCATCTCTTAAGGGTGCAGTCGAAAAGGGATGATCTGCAAACTTGGTATTCCACCGGAGACTAGCAGCTGATCTGTCCTACGTCCTTTCTTACAAAGCCATAAAAGCTTAGAAGATCGGTAACACCTCTATTTCAGTAAAAGAAAATCATGAAACAGCACAATGAACATCAAGATATAAAAATTTCAAGTATCCAATCAAAGTATATTCATCATCGTTGCATAATGAATAGACCACTTCAACATCTTTTGATAACAAACAATGAATTGAAAGAGAAGAAAAGGCTTTGGTTTCTCCTTTTGACGAGTTCAGTAAGAATTTTTTTTCCTGTTGATGGGCCGGGTCGTATGGTTATGACGATGGAATTTGAAATTTCATTGAGGGCATTTTGATCTCTATTTAAGTAAAATAGACATGTAAAAGATTTTGAACATTTTTGTAAATGACTATGAAAAAGTGGACATATTTTTTAAAATTTCCACTATATTCAATCCCTTCCTCAATTTATAAAAGTATGTCTGATTGCGAGTATGAAATTTATATAGAAAGAAAATAAATTATAGACAATTGAATTCCCTATAACTTATTTGTATGAAAATGATTAATTAAATGTGTTTGATTGATTTAATTTTCAACCAAAAAAATATTATACCTGTCCATTTTTTATTGATAAATAAATGAAAGATAGGGGATAGATGAGAGAGAGAGAGAAAGAGATGGTGAATTAGCTGTAAAATAAAAATCATATTTTTCTAAAGAAAATATCTTCCTTGTTTTCAAAATAAGGAAAACATGATCAAGTGACCAAAAATAGAAAAATATTTTTCGTAGAAAAAATTGTTAATGAAACAGTATAAAAGTAGAAAATTAAGTAAAAAAAAATACATTTGTTATGAAAGATAGTGATAATCAAACGCACGATAATTTTTTTTTTTAATGGATCATTTGATCCGAAAACTGAAACTTGTGGATTTCAACTAGTTGTTTTGTCATGCGACGTGTCCTGATATTGAACGCTCACGTGCAATTCTTTCCACCATATATTTAACAAAACTCATTTTATCATTATCCGGATCTCAATTATATTAGTAACATATCCAATTTTTTCTTTCTTGTTGTGCTGGCACATCACTATTGAATAAATATCAGTTACAGCCCCACGATCAGAGGCACGATCTAGAATATCCATATCCAGATTATGAAGATTGTATTGTTCTTGACCTTCTTCTGTTTAACTTTTGCTTTGCAATTACCTTTATTCTTTAAGCAGAGCCCTAATCTTTAATTCCAATTCTCTTTCCTCTTTCTACTACTCCATCCACCTCAATTTTTCCAGAGTCCATACCTTTTCTTTGTTCTTTTAATTTCTAATTTCGTTTTCCGATTGATAATAATATTGATTTTCTGGAATTGGAACTCGGAAGGTGAAATAGGAAAAGAAATCCAGATGGCAGATGTGATTAGCCAGACCAGTTTGATTTTGCCGTGTGTTGGTTATCGGAGTCAACATGGGGTGGCGGGTTTTCCGAGTAAATTGCCAATTTGTTTGTCTGCTATGAGGTATCCATCTTTGAAGCTCCAAAACACAGCTCTCGCATTGTCTTCATCTTTGATAGGAACCGAATTTTATGCCCCTGGAAACATCGGAGCCATCAGACGAAATTCTCGACCACCGCCTCCTAATGCCCACGTCTGTTATTTGTCCTCAATACTCTTCAATTATTTCAATTATTTAGTGCAGATAGAAATTATATTTTTGATGTATTTGCCCGTTTCTTTTTATTTTACTACATTTACACCATCCATGATTAGATACTACTAACTTTGTAGGATTTGATGGGGTTTGGCATTAGTATATTGATACAATTCACAAAATCTGAGAAGAAAATCACATCTTCATTGCGTTTCACCACCCCACCCCCACCTGATCTGCATCAGCGTTTCTACAGTTCTGGTGTTTCCCCCCCCCCCCCCCCCCCCCCTCTCTGTCTCTGTCTCTCTCTCTCTCTCCAGGTCAATTAAAATTTAACTTGACAAATTAAATGACTGCATTTTATACGAATAAACATGTGGATGGTTGTGTTGCTGCTTTATTTGTTTAAGTTCTATCCCTACAACTGTCCTAACAGAAGTCTTCATACTTTTGCAAAAAAGAAGTCTCCCTGTTTCCCTGGTTAATTAATTTGTGAATATGTTTCCGATGGTTTGATTTCACTTTTCAAGTTCCATGACTGATTTGGCTCTTAGGTTGTAGCATTCTGGTCTGTTATTTTTGCTGCATAAATCTTGAGTATAGTTCTAACCTTTGAATTGTGTGTATACAGGTGGGCATTGGAATTGGGAAAGCTCAGAAGTGGTGGGAGAAAGGGCTTCTACCTAATATGAAAGAGGTGACTGGTGCCCAAGACCTGGTGGATTCTCTTTTGCATGCGGCGGATAAACTTGTAGTAGTTGATTTCTTTTCCCCCGGTTGTGGAGGTTGCAAATCTCTTCATCCCAAGGTACAACCAAGCATTTTAGGCTTGTGCTTGTTGAGTTTGCACTGATATTTTGATTAAAAAAAAAAATCACTTGATCATCATATTTCCTAGAGGTGTGTTTATTACTAATCAATCAGGGTTGTGTTTTTGGGAACTCAGATATGTCAACTGGCAGAGATGAATCCGCACGTGCAGTTCCTGCAGGTTAATTATGAGGAGCACAAATCAATGTGCTATGCTCTTAATGTCCATGTCCTTCCCTTCTTTCGCTTTTACAGAGGTGCTCATGGTCGTCTGTGCAGCTTTAGTTGTACCAATGCCACCGTTAGTCTCGTACCTTTGCTCCCCTGTTTCTTACTTTTTTTTCAGTTACCTGCAATGATGAAAAATTCTTAATAATGCTCCGCCTCGAATATATGTCCTTGTTTTCACATATTATTTCTTTTTCTTTGCACAATCTTATTCTGAAACCATGCTCACAGATCAAGAAATTTAAAGATGCTCTGGCAAAGCACAGCACGGATCGTTGCAGCTTGGGTCCCACCAAAGGGCTGGAGGAGAAGGAGCTACTTGCTCTCTCAGCTAATAAGGATCTATCCTTCGTCTATGATCCATTACCTAAAGAAGAGCCACCAGTATTTGTTTCTGAAAGAGAGGGGGAAGAGATTTTAACTGCAGTAACACCACCATTGTCTCATGAAGCGATGCTATTGCCCCTTCCCCTTCCCATTCCATTTCCATCCACTACTCGATAAAGGCCACACAAAACTCAAGGCATCTCATCTCTCAGGAAGATTGTTCAGTTAGTATGTTAGGCGGCTGGAGCCAAATGCCTTCCCTCATGTACAGAACTCCGAGGAAACTGATCTTTTCCAGAAGATTATTCAGATAGTCTTTTTAGGTGGTCAGAAACCGTCTTTCCCTCTGTGTTCAGATGTATATCATGTTATCTTGTACTGTAAATTATGTTGGTTGAAGGGCGGAAAACAAATGAAAATGCTAAATGCAAGGCATGTAAATGTTTAGACCTTATTGTTGCAAGCTCTGAGATCTTGGTTTTTGGGATCCGAACTTGTAAAGTGGGATGTACAAACAGAACGCGCTGTGAATCTCGGCTCTCTTTTAACGTCAAAGGGAAACCCAGTTTATTGATTACAATTTAGTTGGATATTGCTAGTGTATATATAAATAATGCATTCAGTGTCAACTTTCAAGTTGGGCCAGAATTGGCTCTAGCCAATGATTTTGTTCGAAGTTGTAATACTTTGATTAATTATATATTGTGCTCCCATTATGAGGGACGTCGATGTTTTTTCAGGTACTTTCAAGAATACGAAGGCAACATCGTGTGCATTTTATGTTAGAAACATAAGTACGTCTTGAGGTTTTCTCAAGCACATCATGGCACCACCTTGTGCACATCATGTTAGGGCGGAGGCACATCTTGAGCTTTTTCAGACACTTATAGGCATAGCAGCAAGGCAAGTACGTCATTTCACCAAGTCAAGAAAGTCATGGTATCAAGTCTGGCACATGAAGGCAGCAATGCATGCACATCATGGCACACGGAGACAACATTTATACACACGAAGAAAAGAACAAACACGTTTGAGTCACACGAAGATGACAATGCATGCACATCATGACACACGAAGACATCATTTATACACACGTAGGAAGGAGCATAGCCACGTCAGGTCACAAGAAGGCAACAACTGAGGCATGTCGTGCCATTGAGTTCGGCCATGTTCAGACAAAACTCACAAACGTACGCGATCGTTAACCAGTAATAATTTAGTGAGTTGAGTTATCGTCTCGTGATGAGTAAGTGTAATTATAGTTTATCAGTTTCTACCAAATTTGGTGATTGCAACACAAAAGAGTTGATATTTTTGTTTTAATTCTAACTAAACTATGAAAGTTATAAGAGAGTGAATTTTAATAAAATACAAGATGAATGTATTGTATTTCAGAATCCACCTATTGATTCCTATTTTCAATTCTCGACTTATGTAACTTAGCGTTATTCAAATGTTCGTGAAAATCGATAATCTATTGATATTCAATATTCTTTATTAAGATATATTAAACCTATGCTAAAACACAACCTGATCATATTCCAAGTTCGAATTCATATGCAAAGCACGCATTCAATCACACGATTGCTCACACCCTAAATATTATTCCTAATATCTAATGCCCACATGTCGAATATGCAATATTTTACTTATTGTGAATCTCCCAACACTACGAATAAACAACAAATTATCTAATTGATAGTAAAGCAATTAAATAATACAATATTCATGCATATTTAATCACAAACAGAAGAAATAATTAAAATACGATAAGTCTTGAATTAGAAATATAACTTGAGATTTAATTATCCATCCAATACACGAGGAATTTAGCCTAACATAATTGTATCTAAATTACACAAGAAGTTAATAAAAAACATCACCTAATTCAAAGAATAAATGTAGAAGCTTGAGAAATCAAATTCTTACACTTTTCCTTTGATTTGAGCCTTCAATATTCAATTCCGTGTGTTAATTCTTTGTAAAGCTCTTGTTCGACGTCACTTCAATAATAGAATAAGTGATAATAGCTTCCAAGTACGTTTTGGACGGCTCTTTGTAGGTTAAAAAGGTGTAAAATATCATACCATAAAGAGTCAAAGCAAGAAAAAGGAAATAAAATATTTCCGAGCAGGAAAGCCGTGCGTATGTATGTATATTTGGTGCATATACATGGTAGGATGATTTTAGCCTCAATTTGACACATTGATTGTCGTGCATACGGAAGGTTTGCAGGCCCATGCGTATGCATGGCTTTAGCTTTTGGTACCAGTTATGCAAATATTTCCCCGAACTTTTCCATACGTACTTTTTAGTTCTTCTTCATTTCCTTTCATCTTGTTGCCTTCTATTGTCATCCAATTGTCTCTTAGAACTCTTGAATCTTCGTTCTTAAGTGCAATCATCTTTTAATTATTTGCATTTTAGTCCCTGAACTTTAAATTTCGTCATTCTTCTATATTTTTAGCTTGTTTTCTCCAATTCTTCACCAGATCATGATTTTACCTATTAAACACAATATATAACAAATTAGGTAATAATTCATTAAAAGAACTATAAAATGTCATTATTTAAGACCTTGAATATGTGTAGAAAATACACTTATCTAGCACATCATAACATATAAAGACAACACCATGGACATGTCGTCGCATATGAAGGAAGCAATGTAGGCACACTTAGACAACAATTCAGGCATGATGTGATATCAAGTCAAGTATATTGTGGCACATGAAGGCATCAATGTAGGAATATCATGGCACATGAAGGTAGCAAACAAGCACACGAAGCTAGTAACTCATGCTTGCCATGGTACCAAGTCATGTACACTGTGGTAAAAGATGATAACAATGCAAGCACATCGTGGCACACAAATGCAGCGTTACAGGCACATCGGGGTACATAAAGTAAGCATTATTGGAACATGAAGGCATCAATACATCAATTCCTTGTCATACGAAGGCAACATCTTATGCAAGACGTTGTGGTAAGGATATAGGCACACGAAAGCTACATCATGTGCAGGTCGTAGTATGAATTCGAAATATGAATACAACATCATGTTACGTCATGGCTGGGATATGAAAGCATTATCATCTAAGCATGGTGCTTAGTCCATACATTGAGGAATCGAAAGGGCCTGTGCCCCAAGTCATCATCAGATGTCCACTATAGTAGCAAAGGAGAATGATCAGATGAAGTCCAATTCAGATGCCTCATAGTAAGCTATTGACAAAAAGCTACAACTGCAGAGGTAATCAAAACTCTATCCAATCTCTTCATGACCCGACCATTGGTCCAAGTATATTTACTCCCACATAAACTAGCATCCTCCAACCCACAATCTAACATCGTATCAGAGAAAGTAGCAGAACCCCGATCATAAGTGTTGTAACAAGTGCACTCACCATCATATGCAATAATGTTAAAGTCTCCATGGAGGGGAAAATGTGAAGTCCCCACATTCCATACAACATGAGTAAAAAAGATGAAATGTGTCAGACTGGGATCCTGAACTATAACATGAAGGAATTGGGAATGGTTATCAAGTATAGAAACAATAGTCCAATCAAGTATAGAAATAATAGTCCACACATTCCATAAAACACATATCTTATTCGACTCATTCTGAACTCCAGTATCGAAGTCCAGATAGTAATGAATAAAATCAAAACTGCCCTCAATAACGAAGGGCTCCAAGATGACCAAAAGATATACCTGATGAATCTGTATAAGTCTCCTCAGGCACCTGTGAGTATCTACACTAGCTATACCTCTCACATTTCATATGATGGCATTTATAAGGAAGTGGAATGTAAGGAGGTACTCTACGAATGACTCTTGTGACCCTTCTGCCTAGGAACGGGGTGTCGTTACTCGTGGATGTCTCTTCCGACTAACTGGGATAAATCTATTATCCTTTGTCTTCTCATCCAAACCAACCAAGTCATCGAAAAAAAATCTACGAAAGGGGCCCTACTGGTGGACCTCAATCTGAAATGAGCCTTCTGTGTTTGGTTGTACTGACTGCAAAGAAGAAATAGATGCCTCCACATTCTGATGACAAATGGGATGAGAAATAGTAGAATTAAGTTCCTGAACCCTGCATGGTGTCGGACCTAGAATTTAAGTAGCCCTGGTGACTGTGTCCTATGAATAATCAAATATCTGAAGCCTCTGTAAGATCTCATCCAACATCAGATCATAGAATGTAGTAATATGTGGATCGAAAAACTTAAGCTAATGGCAGATTAGATATAGCAGAAACTGAATCATGTACTATCTTGGTCTGATGAGGTGGTAAGGTAGCTAAAACTGCTATAGAAATGGAAGGTGCCTTTGGATGAGCTTGAATCATATAATTCACAAGGGGATTAAAATATGAAGTATAAAAAGGTTTGACAGCCTGAGGTGGAGCCAAAGTAGTATAAGCTAAAGTGTAAGTAGTCGGCAGTACTGAATCAATCTGGAGAGCTACAACACTGATAACTGGTAGAGCAGTAACAATGAGAGGAGCTACTAAAGGAACAACTGACTGAGTCTGAATATGTGTGCTAGCAATAGTAGGAGGTATAGCTGATGGAGCTGTTGTGGACTGAGACGACTGAATTTGGACTTCAGAAGTGCTAGCAGCATCCTGTCTCCTCTGATCTTTGCGAACTGGTGTCCATCTCTAACGTGGCTCGATAACGACCTCTTTCTCCTTACCATTTCCTTGGTTTAGGGTTTTTTTAAAGCAAAAACCAGTAGTGTGACTATTTTATTTTATAATAAAATCAAGTACATGAAATGAGGGGGTCATGTACCTACCCCCAGTAAGTGAAAAATGCTAAAAATGTCTCAAAATGAAATGCAAAAAATAGTAAATGAAAAATGAACAAAAACTAGGGAAAAGTACTCAAGGGTAAACCTTTGGGTGGTAGTACATGGACATTGACCAGGTCATACGTTTGGTCTGAAATATTTTCGAGCCGTAGTAGTCTACGTAGTCTGGCTCGCTCACTGGAGAGGGGTCCTGCCTACGAGAAGGGACCCGCCTAGGTGAATAATGATGTCCTAGTGATGATGTACTGAATGTCGGGCAAAAAGCAGATGCATCTGATCTCATAGTACTCTGTGCTGCAACATCTGAAGCATGTGAGAGTGACCTGCTGACTGTAGGTACTTTGTGCTGCAACATCCAAGTCCCATGCCATCCATGTCTCTCTGTATATGTTCCTTCACCTTATGCTGTGTAAGAGCCGTGATGGAAGGACTAAGTGAAGGTATATGTGTAGAAGTCTTACTTATAGAAGGTCTCTGATAAGTGTAGTTTTTATACTTAATCGATGCTCTAAATCATGATATTTTATTATCTTTTGAATAAAATTTTACCTAATTTATGTTATATTGTATTTTGTAGGTAAAACTTTATGTTTAATGAAAAATTGAAGAAAAGAATGCAAAATAGCGAAAAAATGGAAAAATTCATAGTACGAGGACTTGGAAGCAAGCATGAAATTAATTGGGCCTCAATTTGTACTTCTAAGTAGATACAAAATTTAGCGACTTGAGATTAAATATATAGATAAAGAGAACATTGGGCTGGAATTTAGAAAAGAGGCCCATTTGCCTTGTTATATTATATACCTACACAAAACAAACGGGAGGAAGCCGCAACCAATTGAAAAAAAAATAAAAATAAAAGAGAGGAAAAACAGAGGCTGAAACACACACACACACACACAGAAGAGGAAAGAGGGAGAAAAATACTTTTATTGTTAGGATGGATGATGTAGCTTAAAGTTTTTATCATAGGTTTAATTTCAAGATTTCATGCCATTTTGATACTTGTTAATTAATTATTGTGTGTTTAATGCTTTAATTGTCTGCGCAACAATTGATTGATTTAGGGATAATATTGAAATCGAGAGGTGATGTATAATTCTAGCTTGTAAAATAATCAACATAGACATTATAAGAGATCGAGAGATAATTATAGGCTATGCGACCCGTGTTAAATTCATATATATAAATGCGTTTATATATTTGTGAATTTATATAGAAATATAGTAAGTTCGAGAACATGAATAGGATTAGTGTTGCTCAAGAGAGATCAATCCCTCACATAAGAGCTTGCTAACCAAGTCCTCAATAGCTAGTCTCATGGTAGATCCAATTTTCATGCCATAGTGTTTCTTAAAGTGATCAATCAACATATGCTTGACACCATGACGCTCTAAGCCGATCTCAACCAACAACCTCTGTGCAATAGTGGTATGAGAAACTATTCATATAGCTAATCCCTGTTCTAACTGAGTGCCATCTATGTGTGTCTTCAATGGTGAAGAACTTATCTGTGTTGGCTCAGGGGCTACCTCAGTAGTAGCGGTGGGAATAAAAGCTATGGCAGTGATAATAAGAGAAGTGGGTACCTCAATAGGAGCCTCTGGAGTTGGCTTAACAACTGAATGAATAAATGATGGTACCTCCAGATCAATTATCTCTGTACTGATCGGTAAGGCAGATCTTGATCTCTGTGATGACTAAGTACCCTCTGTATGTGTCCCCAAAAAAAGAGAACTGATATGTGCCGTTAGAGTCGGTGTCTCAGTAGTTGGGATATGAGTAACAGTTGTAGCAGTGATAGTAGGGGAGGGGCTACATCGATAGGAGCCTCTCGTATAGGCTCAGTAACTGGAAGAATAACTTGTGGTACATCGGAGCTACTGTGATGGGGGTCGAGGTAGAAACTGTCGATGTAATTGCTGACTATGTTCGAACTGTAATAAGAGTAGTGGGTAACATAGTGGGCACTGCTGGAACTAGCACCCACTGCTTCCTCAGCTCCACAAACGTCACCTTGCCTTTACCTTTGTCAACCCTACTAGTAGTAGTCAAGGGCTGAATGGGGAGAGGCCATATGTCTACAATTGAAACAAAAAATCGACCTCTTCTCATAAATAACTGTCAACCGAAGTCGCGGTTACCACCGTGCTTAATCCAAACCTTGTCAGGCAATCTAAGCTCCAAATTCACCTCAATGCACACCCTAGCCTCACTAGGTCATCTCAAGTCTGAGGTGGCCTCATCAATCCTTAGGGGTATTTTTATTGTCCTAGATAAAGTAAAAAGGAACCCCTTGGCATACAAGTGTGCCAGAATCATGGAGAAAGAAACCCATATAGAACTATTGGGGTCTCCTGCTCTGGTCTAAAATCACATGTCCATCAATGTACCAGGAAGGCTTAAGAAAGAGCCTGTTATAGTCTTCCTCGTGTATAAGGTGGATAAGTATATGTGCGGTGTCGATCAATCCCACCTCAAAGCAACCATAGAATCCAAACTTACAGAAAATTTAATGTACCTCCTCATGGTCGGCTTGCGGTGGGAAAATTTGTAAAGGCCAAAATAGCCTCCTTCGAATTAGTCAAATCAACGATCGGCTCACCCAAATGTATAAAGGGCTCCTTGGAAGTAAACCAAATAGCAGATGAGTCATCTGTAGCTTGTAGAACCGATGTAAACGACTTTCGTGCACTCCTCTCAGCCTAAGATATGCCTGGACGGCCAGAAACTATTGTTGAATATGTTTTTCGACCCTGATTGAGAATTGTCTAGGCATCATGGGACATAAACCTAACCTCCAAAAAGCAACAGTGCAACAAATGAATAAAATATAAACGAAAGTAATAAATGGGAAACTACTACTTCTCTGTACAATAAAATCAATGCAGTAAATGAAACCTAAACTACAAACCTCTAAAGTTAGGCAATCTATGTCTATCAATCTGCACCAGTGCCCTAATCTGTCGAGGTAGGTCGGGTGGTCCATACTCTTGATAACGTCAGTAATCCCAACCCTCTGAAGCATGAAAATCTGCAACGTGGTTTCCATCTCTGTAGATGTGGGAAATCATGTCTCTGTTGAAGGAGATGAGGTCTCTAATCTTTCTGAGAATGCCCTGAATTGTCGATGTTCCTTCACCCCTAGTAAATAGCTACGATGGAATCTGACTTAACCCAAATAGCTGATATCCCAAGTCTTCTGGCCAATATAATCCCATCCAGTATAGCTTTGAGCTTAGCATCCAAAATCAGACATGGTGATGCTCGTGAAAATATGACTGGAGGTCTCAATCTTGGAACAACATTGACAACAAGAAGTCAACTGACACCCAATCCTCCTCTGAATAACGACATCTACTAGAATGAGATCATGCCAAAGTCTCCAGTAGAAGAATGAAATGGTGGTAGGTAAAATGGAGCTCCACTATTCGAAGGAGATCGACGAATTGAACGGCCTAGTTGCTATGCCAAATTGGTACCATTCGATGTAACCCCCTAAATAATGCGATTCGGGGCATTTGTACATAAATGTATAACCCCTATCTGCTCCGCCATTAGGGGTGGAAGCGCCTGTAATAATCGTCCAAAGTCCCACCTAGTGCCCTTAAAGTAATCCTGTACACTCTCAGATGTATGTTGCCTGTGTGAAAACAAAGACACCAGGGTAGTATCACCAATCCAACAATATGCTAGAAGAACATTTGTCCCCCGCCAAGATGTCATGCAATGTGTGGCTTAGTGTGTGGCGTAATTCTCTTCAGCCTCTTCCAGGTAGGGTAGGCCGAGTAAAGAATCGCTGCAAGTAATGGATGAGTCTCCACACAATAGTTGCCCAATAAGAACTGAACCTAAAGAAAACTCTAAGTTCGAAACAACCACCAAAAATTCATAGAGAAAGTGTCCACCACATCTTGTAGTCTCTTGAAGCCTAGTCTGGCCTTATCTGTTGTAAGAACTGAGCCCAAAGAGAACTCTAAGTTCGACACCACAATTAGCTGATTGATCATTGGCACATCTGAGAGGGATAATTGAAGACGTGCTAATCAAGGTGGACAAATTCATTTTCTCAGCTGATTTCCTCATTCTAGATGTGGAGGAAGATAAGAATATCCCACTTATCTTGGGCAGACCATTCCTAACTACGAGCAGAGCTCTAATAAATGTTCCAAAAGGGGAGTTAAATTTGAGATTTGGCGAGGAACGGATCACTTTCAACGTTTTCAATGCTATGTACTATCATGTCAAGTCAGATAGTTGCTATCAAATTGATATGGTAGAGGAGGTGGTGCAGGATAAAATTGTGTTTCAAAACTTTTCAAATACTGGTGATGACCATAATGTACATTTTCAACCCAAACAAAATCATGAGAAACAAGAAGTCTACATTGTTGAGTTCAAAGCAGCTGATAAGGGAAAAGCAGATGACACGGATAAAGATAAGGCTAAAGTTTGGAGGAACGATGCAGTAAAAAGGAAAATGTCATTGAAGAAGCTAATCAGGACCTCCCAGGCTATAAACTAGCGTTGGATGGGAGGCAACCATTGTTTCTACTATTTTATTCATTTTGCCTTATGCATTCGATTTGTAATTTCATCTTCAAGTTTTTCTATAATTTTTTAAAAAAATTACTTTTTCATCATCTCTACAGGTAATAAAAGAGCCTATGCATGATTCACACTTATTTTTCATCCACCGTCTTTACCTTCACATCCCCATCGATCAGGGGAGTATTCATCACCATTTGTTCTTTATCTTCTGTGAATGTGTCCATAATTTTATGCGCTATTAAGTTTGCATTTTATTATTCTTTAAACATTGAGTACAATGTTTTGTATACTTTTTGGGGTGGGAATATGTCAATATGTCATTCATCATGTTATTGCAATTTTTGTTTTTGTGTGATTGTGTAAAAAAATTAGTTTTTCGTTTTGCTGAGTTATTCTTAATTTTATGCATTCTTAGTAATAGTTTGGACCGTGATATTTGATATTGGGTTGTTTATGGACCGTGAATGGTGAAAATTGTGCTTTATTAGATTGATCAATACATGTTTATGTGAAACTTTATTTACTTTGCGCACAACACTCATGTTTGCATATTGGGCTAACGAGTTGACTCGTTACTTAGGAATATGAGAACGTAGAAAATCCCGAAAAACCTTTCTTGTGCTAAACCATGACCAATTTTTTGAATAGTTTGGAGGTAATTGAACTATTGCAAAGAAACACTGAGATGAGTAGGGCTTCCGTGCATGATGTTATGTGTGGATTTTCTAAAGCCAATTAGATGAAAACGAAGAGAAAGTTTCAAGTTAGAGTGTAGTGTTAGAAACTGTGTGCCTAAAAGAAAAGGGGCATTATGCTAACCATTGAATAAACAAAGACATATGTTCGAGTTTGTATAACTCGAGTGATTAAGTCTGCAAGGGTTTAAAACATGGTTCCCTATGGTCATCTGACTTGGGAGTTATCGGTTTAAAGCTCGCTACAAGGGTTATATAGAAAGCAAATGAAAGATGTTATATAAAAGAAAAGAAAAAAAATGGTATATATCTATTGATGAATTACATACGTACTTGTATATGAAATGCATTGATTAGCCACTAGGGCTGGGCAAAATGTTCGAACCGAACCGAACCGAACCGGAACCGAACCGAACCGAACCGAACCGAGCGGGTTTTTTAAAATGAAATACCCGAACGGGTATCCGAATCGAGAACCGAATGGTTTGGTTCGGTTCTCGGTTCTCGACCAAGAACCGAAGAACCGAATAAGAATCGAACTTTTTTTTTTATATTGGATAAATTAATTTCTTTTATTTTTTCTAAACAAATTAATAATTTTTTTCTTATTAAATCTTATTAGTTGAACAATTTAGAGTTTATTTATGTTTGTTAGTTGTGTTTTTTTCAATTTTTTCTTATATAGTTTCTTAATAATTAGTATGGAAAGTCAACCAACTAATAATTACATTAAATAGTTGGTAAGTATTATCAATACTTTAAAATATTTTATATTTGTGACTTCTAATTTATATTTCACTTTTATGTAGATTTGAAGGTTTGAAGCAAATGAATTATTGATATGAATATCGAAGTTTTATTAGTAATATTTACTTTTTGGTATTTGTATTTGACAACTTATTATTTATATGTTATTAAATTAGATTACGTTAATTTGTAAAAGTTAAGATTGAACTTGGTATTTGTATCTACTTTTTGTTATTAATATTGGTATCCACTTTAAGGTATATTTATGTAGTATTATTTTAAATGTTAAAAAATTTAATTATAGTACGGAACCGAATAGAACCGAACCGAACCGAACCGAAACCGAATGGTTCCAAAATTATATTTGGAACCGACGGTTCCATTTACTAAATACCCGAAAATTTCTGGAACCGAAAAAAACCGAACCGAACCGAACCGAACCGACCCGCGCCCACCCCTATTAGCCACAGACACTCAGTTGATAAGACTATATCTTCAATGCGAGGCAACTAGCTCAGTTCAATCTCAAGGGTTGAAGAAATCAAAAATAGGAGAACCTCTGATTATTAAAGTGTGAAATTGTGATAGTATGGTTCATCCGAACTGAGAGAGGGAAGTGAATAGATATAAATGAGTTCAGTCTTAGAACACATCCCAAGATAATTGAGTGAAAAGAATAAGTTTGGGGGAATGTGTGTCTTCCGAGCAATGAGAGCGAAAAATTTGACTACATTGGGTCGGGTATGAGTCAATCATTATCCTGATATGCTGGTATGAGTTTTCACACACACACACACACACACACATCGAGTTTTGCATATAACACGTGGAGATTGATACGATTTTGCATGGCTATAGTTGTTCATGTGGTCTCTTACTAAGCTCCAATCCTGAGACACGCCAGAGTGTTAAGCTATATTTTGTGTAGATTAAGGGGGTATTTGTTTTTTATTTTAGAATTGATTCTTAAATCAATTCTCATTTTCAACCACACATTCTTCAATAAAATAATATTTTTCATCACATCAATAACTTTTTCTTTTTTTTTTTCAACCACACATTTCCCATCATATCACTATTCAAAACTTAATTATTCTCCCAAAAATCCCTACCAAACAAGCTCTAAGCAACATCTTGTTTGAGAACAAAAATAGTTCAAGTTTGAGGGATTTGATAAATTTGTTTTGCTCATTTATTTAGACCACAAAATATGGAAAATTGTCGATATTTGTGTTGAAATATGGCTTAGAGCCTGTTTGGTAAAAATTTTCATTTTCTACAGAAAATCAATTCTCATTTTTAACCACACATTCTTCAATAAAATAATATTTTCAATCACATCAATACTTTTTTCTTCTTTTTCAACCACACATTTCCCATCATATCACTATTCAAAAATCCCTACCAAACACATTCTTAATTCGATATAATTTATGTTTGTAGGATTACAGTGATGAAGTAACTTTTAGCCACAGACACTCAGTTGATAATTTGTGCTCGAAAGCTTTTGGCCAACCTTGATTAAATGTTAGTAACTTTTACTCTCAAATTCTCAATTAAGGAGGAGTTGATGTAAGTTCACTTTTAAGTGGTGATAGATATGTCCATACGACTTCCAAGAAAAAACAATTGAATTTATAAAACCAACATTATCACACGTATATGAAAATTAACCTTATGCACAAGAGATTTCATAATTCCAAAATGGAACTCACAAGCTCCAGAATTTAAGGAAGTCGAACCATTCAAACATTAGATTGCATAAAATTCTAAGGAATACACTAAAAACAACATTTTTCCTTAATTAAACACTCTTTGCCGTGCTTACTAACTTGATTATCGAGAACTCCATTCTTACCACCTGTTGTAGCTTTAGCAATGAAACCCAACCATTTATCGGGAGAAATCAATCAAGTTGTTCCAACTCGTGTTTCTTTGTTATAACTTCATTTCATACTGAAATCAAGGAAGATAACATTGCTCATACGACACCAAGCAATGGCCGGATTGAGAATGAAGGTGAAGATACCATGGATTACCCAAGCATCACCAAGTGCACAATGCAAATGTGGTGACCAAAGAAACTTCGAAGCTTGCTACTAGCAGGTAATTCCAAACCAATAGCGAGCCCAGCAAGTCAGCTCGAGTCAGAAAACAATGCTATCCGAAGCATTAACCACAAAAATAATATGAAAAAATCCTTAAGGAACTAAGAAATCTTATGTCGAGAACAACTTAACCAAAGAACACAATTAGGAAAGAATAATGCTAAGTGTACACAATTTTTTACACAATTTTTTACACCTCTCTCACATGGAAGGGGGCCCACACATAATAAAATAATCGTGGACCTCCCTCCATGTGAGAGAGGTGTAAAAGATTGTGTAAAAGTGTGTGTGTACATGTAGCATTACCCATTAGGAAAGCTCGACTTCTATTTGGAAAGGCCCACGAGCTAATTAGAAGTCAAAAGGGAGAAATAGTTGAGAATGTGAACAAAATGACCTCCAAGTTAGTCACGTGATCTCAACAAGAAGCCATGATCTGTAGCAGAACCCAAAGATGTAGTCCTCGTGAAAATAAGAAGAAAGATTGACAAGAATCATTAATCCAATATCAATAGCATTCCTCCCAATGCAACTATCAACCATTCATTAAATTAAAATTTATATGCGAATCATATTAATCCAATATTACAGAACTGCACAATTTTAGAGAAGCCATAACCCTTTAGTTGAACATATAGCATAAATAAATCCATTTAAGCTCATCCCAGTGTGACGATGTCCAAATTAAAATTACTTGCTAAGGATCAAAAAATAGTGTCAGGCAACAGAAGGCAGCTATTTTTACTTTCAGCAGAAATACCGCATGCAATGCCATTATGAGGTCCTTTATTCATGTTAGAACATGCGCGCTGCCACAAATCCACCATTATTGCCCATCTGAAGAGATAGGCTGCAGAAACATTAGAATAACAGTAGCTTGTTTACACTAATTTTACCAATGAAAAAGCATTGTTTAAATCCAGGAAATTCATTATCTATAAGAGCATCCTAATCTTAGTGCATTAGCAACCATTTGAAAATGTGTCATTCTCTTTCACCACTGGCTTTGAACACAGGAATCTTCAGCTGTTGCAACAGATCCATTCTCTTATAAGAGCTTGTGCTCTCCATTAGTCTTGATCATTTCACATGCTGCAGCTTCGGAATTCGAGGTGGCAGGGACAAGCTTGTTATCCCTCAGTTTTCCCGCATGCCCATTTTTATCAACATCTTCAGTTGAGGCAGACTCAGTTATCTCCACATTTGCAACCTGTTCTAGGGTAAAAAAAGTTATACGAGATTGATAAGCTCATATAAATCACTACCAATATCCAAATATCACCAAAAAAATAAAACATAAAAAAAGCAGACTGTGCACCAAATAATTCGTTGAAAAACTAAATATACATTACAACTTTAAAATCACTAACTTGCCTGCAACTTCCATTGCTTAGCTTTCTTCTCTACCATAGTCTTTTGACGCCCTTCATAGAATTCAAAATCATCCAGAATGCACGTCTTGCTAGAGTGGCCTTTAAAAATCTTAATTAGTTGAATACCTTGATCAAGTCCAACCTGCAGCAAGAGCCAAGTTAGAAGACAGGAGCAACAAAACTAAGAAGATGGTAAATATCATATAATAAATGGTACACCTCCTGAATATCCCTGCTGTTTGTCACAGGTTTATTCTCGTTGTTTTCAAGTGTGATGTGCCTAAGCAAACTATTAGGCACATCTTTGACAATATGCCACTTCACTGGGAAGCAGCCACTCCACTTATCCTGTTGCCAATACTCCACACTATTGTCAAAATCAACTGGACCAACCATTTCTGCAAGACCAACAAACTGTCCACTGGCATTGACCTGTGATATGACACAGGATGGGCATAAAGTAATTCTCTCAAAAAGGTGTCAAACCAAGAGTTTTTGTCCCTAGTTGTAGAAGGAAGCCAAAAGGAAACAAGCAGATACTTACAGAGAATAACAGAAACACAGGGCATCCACCAGATTTCTCATGAGATTCATTGTATGCAGCATCTAGTTTTTTGTTACCATTGGGTGTGCTTGCCCAGACACCATATTTAATACTTTTATGCACATCATCCTCACTGTAAGATTTGATGATGAAAAACTTAGCATCTGCATATGTTTCAGGGAAATCCTCTTTGTTGTATGGTTGTCTGTCTGGAGAGAGAGGCAAATTGCCTTTGTCGTTACCCATCAACAGAAGGCTCTGTCCCTTCACTGGCAATGTGATAGGTTCAGCATCCTTCAGATCATTCAAGCCCTTTGCTCGAGGTCCTCTATTCAATTCATTAAAACCATCCATGCTTTCATTACTGTTTCCATATAAACTACTACCATGACCCTTGGACCTGTACTTGTTATCAACAGCTAACCACCCATGGCTGTTGGTCCTAGGATAATAATGGTTGGGTGCAAATCTGCTGCCACTGCTTGCATACTGACCATAAATCCTGTTATTAGGATATACTTGATTCGAAAATCCAGCTGCGCCCAATCCAGAAGTTCCTCTAGGGGGTTGCAGGCCCTGTAAAGTGAACAAACCCAAATCTTACCAACAGCAGATTGCAGCCATTGGTACTAACAAAGCATACAAATAGTTGTAAAGTAAACAATGACATACATGAAAAGAGGAATACATTTTTCAGCCACAGAAAATTGAATTATTTTTCCTACTTTCATCCCTTTTTTCATTTATGTTTTGGAGGTGGCAGCCGTTTTTACTTATTTGGGGATTTGGGAGGTAGTTAAGGGACATATAAATGGATTCTTAAAAATTCATTCTGGAGACAGATGAATAACTTAGATAAAGCATACCACTAGATGGTTGTGATTCCTTCCAGTAGAAAAATTGTAGCCGTGTGAAACTGCTGAGGAGATCCCTGAAGTTGCTGCAGGATTATGATTCAATCAGAGATTAATTGTTTTTAAATAGTCCATCTGCATGACAGGCGAAATTTACTTGCCTAAAATCAAAGAATTACCTGATGGCAATCGTCCCCATCCATAGGAATCATTGTACTTTATAGTTGAGTTCTGGTTATAGTGTCTTAGGGGCTTTGACAAGTTGCTTCTATTGGCAGTAAAATTTCCTACAGAAGGCATATTTCCATTAGCTATTTCTGCTTGTGATTGCAGCTTCTCAGCGACAATGGGTAGGGAAGCATTGATCTGGTTGGGCGTGTAAGACCCACTGGTCTGAGTAGAAGGTTGGAAATAAGAGGTCGGATACTGGTACTGCTGTGGCCCATACAGCTGACCATCATGCCTCATGGATGAAGCTGTAGGGGAATATGCACCATATGGTGCATAAGTATAACCATGATACTCCCCATAAATACCCTATACGATATCATCAAAATCAGAAACCTTCTTCAAAATGCTTGGTGATTGCATTTGATCTATTAATCTGCAATGCTGATTACAACAATGGATAGCAATGACTGTGAAATAATTTTAATCTACATCATAGAAAACTAATTATATCCGATGCCGAAACAATGCTCTCTGTCTTTCCTTTTTTAGTTGGATTGCTAATGTAACAAAGTAACTACACATTTGTAATTAAACAAACTTTATCCTAATATATCCTCCCTCTTCATCATTCTTTCCTCACTTCAACCTATACACAAAAGATCTCCAGACTGCATCTAAAATCTATTCTAACTGAAAACGTAAATCGATAGAAATAAGATGATATAATTTTAGAATGAAAAACTTACTGAAACCCGTTCGGCTCCATTCGGAGTTGAAAATCTCTCCCAGTCATTCATGGATCCATCATAGGCTGCATAAGACCCATATAAGAAGTTTAGCACGTGTTTGGCACCCATTTTTGGGAAATTATAAATTTTGGAATAGTGATTGATGGAAGAATGTGTGGTTGAAAAGTAATTAAAAATTTTAGATTTGTGTGTAATATTATTTTACTTGGAGAATGTGTGGTAATAATTAAGAAAGAGAAAAAATTTAAAAAAAATAATGGGTGCCAAACACCCTTTTAATATCATGCCAACTAGGGTATGCATATTGTAAAACAACAAAGCTTGTCAAAAATAATTGCTACCTCCATAATAGTACGTAGATGAAGGATAACCACTGGGATTGTAGACCATGCTTGGATCCATGAAATCCTGATGAAAAGAAGTTGTAGATCTCTCATATGGCCTGTTCAACCCAATTGCTGAAGTCCTAAACTCAACAGGCGAATACTGAACAGCAGGTGTCTATTTCAAAGAAACACTATTAGTCTATTATATCAGCATGATTCAGCAAAAAATTTGAACAAAGCTTCACAAATTACTAATAGATAATAGTGTTCTAAAACCAACCAACAAGAGATTTTTAAAACAATACCTTCTTTCTAGTGTCAGGAACTTGAAGTGACTTGTTCCGATTATCCAAGGACAATTTATGCAGCACGTCTGCTACTTCTGGAACGGTTAAAAGTTAAGGAAATAAAACCATCTAAGGAATCCCTAATTTGTTCACTTTGTGCTATGAATTTCGTTCTTTATATATGATCGTACAACACAAAAACATTGAAAAATCACACAATCGGTCAAAAACAATATATATTTACCTTCACAAAATCAAACATTGCATGAAAAATATGAAAATCAGAACATCCCCAAACAATATATGAACCAAAACCAAAATTTTATAGTCCCAGATTCCAAAATAACATATTTGTTATAGTGGAGGAGCTAACCAGCTGAAGTGGGGAACCAAAGGCAAGAGGAATACTAGGAAGAAGGAACCAAGTTGCTGCCAGGAAGAAGAGCTACTGCCGCCAAATTCAAACCAAAACCAAGACAACGCCATTTTGGATTAAAAGGGAACGGTGTCGTTTTGAGCCAAGAACTTCAATTGTAATTGGGAACACGTTTTTTACTTTGCAAGAATGAATAATGCGATTAACTGACAGAGATAGGGTGTTTACCAGTGACTTTTGGCAAAGTCTATTCAAGCAATTGGGGGTCAAACTGCAGTTGAGTATAGCGTATCATCCCCAAACTAACGGGCAAACAGAGAGGCTAAATCAGTGTTTAGAAATGTACCTTCGATGTATGGCCTAAAAGCAGCCTAAGCAATGGAGTAACTGGATAAGTTTGGCAGAATGGTGGTATAATACCACCCTACACACAGCCATCAAAATGACCCCATTCGAGGCATTATATGATCTTAAACCTCCCCGTTGGCTTTGGGCCCATATCAATAGAACAACATCGTAGCAGTGGACGAGATTCTTCAAAAAAGACACAGAATAGACCAATTACTAAGGGAGAATTTGGTTCAAGCTAGAGCTAGAATGAAACATTATGCTGATCGAAACAGAAGTGAAAGAGAATTTCAAGTGGGCAATTGGATTTATCTGAAGTTACATCCATATGCTCAACAAACAGTGGCTAAAAGATCTAACAACAAGCTATCTGCAAGGTATTATGGCCCATATCAGATAATTTGGAAAATTGGATCAGTAGCTTACAAACTGTAGACTGGAGCTGTCTGCTACTACCCAAATACACCCAGTTTTCCACGTCTCCTTACTCAAGAAGAAGATTAGGGAGAGAGAAGTTCATGTTCAAACACTTCCAATTCAGAACCGAGTTATGGAGAACATACTCAGCCACTACGGGTGCGCGATTGGTTAATCGAAAAATGGTAGCCATAACACAATGGTTAGTCTAATGGAAAGGCTCCAATCCAGATGAGGTAACCTAGGCAGATGCGGAGAATATACAGGCCTCCTTTCCATCCTTTCAACCTTGGGGACAAGTTGAAGCTAAAGGAAGGGATGTTATAGTGGAGGAGCAAACCAGCTGAAGTGGGGAACCAAAGGCAAGAGGAATACCAGGAAGAAGGAACCAAGTTGCTGCCAGGAAGAAGAGCTACTGCCGCCAAATTCAAACCAAAACCAAGACGACGCCGTTTTGGATTAAAAGGGAACGGTGTCGTTTTGAGCCAAGAATTTCAATTGTAATTGGGAACACATTTTTTACTTTGCAAGAATGAATAATGCAATTTATTTATGTTATAACGAGATGGGGAAAGAGAGGAATGTCGTGAGTTGATTCAGTGTGAATTTCCCTCTCAAATTTCTCTGTCTTCTCTCTTTCTCTCCTCTTTTCTTATTCCTCTTCTTACTTTCTCTTTGTATCTCACTGATGAACTGTGATTTCATTTCAATTAATAGAATTACAGCTTGGGTTATTGATTCCCAGCTAATGTTCTTCAATTGGTGCTAATAAATATTAAATAACAAGATGAAACTTGACAATTAATCAATACTTAGCAGACAAGCATATATCCAATTCAATAAGCTCTTGACGAGAAACATAACAAATATTTCAGAATAGAAATACAGAATAATTCGAAAGAATAAGAAGAAACAGCCAAAAAATTAAGCCTACCCAGAGAAGTAGAGGAAGAGAGAATACTATCTGACGGCGAAGGGACTGATGCCATGGCCAATTATCAACTATCTTGATAAAACTGGTTTCTTGTATCTATGTACACGCCTTGTTATATACTTAACCTATATATGTACGAGAGGGATTTATAAATAAAGCAATAACTCTCTGAAGACTGGAAAGTAAACTAGCTAAGTAATAGAAGTAGTAACATTTGGCTTGGAGAAGGGGTTTGTGAGGTATCTAGCCGCCAGGAAGGAGGAAAGTTTGGGTTTTAGATATAGGGGAGAGAAAGAACTATAAAAACGAAGGGGTTTTTCTATAATTATTATTCAACGTTAAAAATAAGTATATTTAAATTTGGGAAAAATTTATTTGTAGACGTGAAAGATACTTGTAAGTTGGTTCAAACTTACTTTACATCTATTTTTTTTTTTATATATGTTGACCCCAAAAAATGAGCTCAACAGATGCCGGCCCACTCTTGCCACGTCAAGTACGGATCCGACGCGTTTCTACCGGAACAAGAACGGTATTCTGGCTGGAATGGACGCGGGAGTTACTTTCCGGCAAGAGACAAAAATGTTCGGACTCCGGCGGTATGATATGAAGGCAACCACGCTATCAATGATCACCAAGCCATGATAATCAAAAATAAATCTCTTCTTTGTAGTAGAATATGAGGAAGGTTAGATATAATAAAATTGTGTTTCATGTTGGAATCTTGATATATTTGCTATTGTGTTTGCAAAATATGTAAAGAACAAAGTATGTAAATCTTCTTCAATCTGTGTCTTTCACGAGAATGAAGGTATTTTGTGTTTAATTGTCTAATTACAAGATCCCAACCCCTTTTCTTTACAAAGAGAGCCTATTTATCTTTGTCTTAGCCGAGGTGGTGACCTTTGGATCATAACCACGTGGCCTCATCTCCTTTGTTGGGACGTCACGTCATTGTCCATTCATGCAATTAATGCATTGATAAGAGGTCAGTCGCTCTATACAATAGGCTGACACTGCTGTCAAAACTTTATTACACGTCGCATCATCAATCACTTCTTAAAGATCTTCAAATCTATTACAAGAGACAACGTCGGCTTCGTGAACTTCGGAAGAGTTAATAGCTTCGGAGAGATCTTTGAGGTGGTTTTCCGAGTGGAAAGCCTTAGCTCATTTCTTTGTTTCCTTAGGCAGTGGTTCGGCTCAATGTTGTAGGGCTTCGTCCTTGGTATAGACCTCGGCCTCAGCATGGACCCCGACTTTGGTATGGACCTCGGCCTTAACATGGGCCTCGGTTTGTACCTCTTTAGGCACCTTGCTAGTCACTTGGAGAGCCTCGGCTAGCCATTTGGGGAGCCTCGGTTGTACCTCTTTAGGCACCTCAGCTAGTCTCATTTTAATGGGATAACAATAGTCCCCCAAGTCTATGCATGATTATTTATGTAATGCTTGGACTTGAAAGTAATTCTTTGGGATAGATTTTCATGGTAACAATATGCCCTTTTTATAGTTTTATTCTCTTTTAGAGCTTCAGAAATGAGATGCTCTTTTAGAGCTTCGAAAATAGATGCTCTCTTAAAGTTTATGCTCTTTTAGAGCTTCAGGAATTAGGTGCTCTCTTAGAGCTTCAGGAATTTAGGTGCTCTCTTAGAGCTTCAGAAATTAGGTGCTCTCTTAGAGCTTCAGGAATTTAGGTGCTCTCTTAGAGCTTCTGAAATTAGGTGCTCTCTTAGAGCTTCAGGAATTTAGGTGCTCTCTTAGAGCTTCAGAAATTAGGCGCTCTCTTAGAGCTTCAGAAATTAGGTGCTCTCTTAGAGCTTCAGGAATTTAGGTGCTCTCTTAGAGCTTCTGAAATTAGGTGCTCTCTTAGAGCTTCAGGAATTTAGGTGCTCTCTTAGAGCTTCAGAAATTAGGTGCTCTCTTAGAGCTTCAGAAATTTAGGTGCTCTCTTAGAGCTTCAGAAATTAGGTGCTCTCTTAGAGCTTCAGAAATTTAGGTGCTCTCTTAGGGTCTTTGTGCTCTTTTAGAGCTTCGGGCTCTTCCTTTAAAAATGAGTTCTTCGTGATAGTGCCTCTTCCTTTAGGAATGAGGTCGTAAAGAGAGTGACTCTTCCTTTAGGAAAGAGGTCTTTAAGATAGTGCCTCTTCCTTTAGGATTGAGGTCTTAAAGAGAGAGCCTCTTCCTTTAGAAATGAGGTATAGTGCCTCTTCCTTTAGGAATGAGGTGGTAAAAATAGAGCCTCTTCCTTTAGGAATGAGGTTGTAAAAGAGAGTGTCTCTTCCTTTAGGAATGAGGTCTTCATGATAGAGCCTCTTCCTTTAGGAATGAGGTCTTAAAGAGAGAGTCTCTTCCTTTAGGAATGAGGTCGTAAAGAGAGAGTGCCTCTTCCTTTAGGAATGAGGTCTTAAAGAGAGAGCTTCTTCCTTTAGGAATGAGGTCTTCAAGATAGAGCCTCTTCCTTTAGGAATGAGGTCTTAAAGAGAGAGCCTCTTCCTTTAGGAATGAGGTCTTCGTGCCTCTTCCTTTAGGATTGAGGTCTTCATGATAGAGCCTCTTCCTTTAGGAATGAGGTCTTAAAGAGAGAGCCTCTTCCTTTAGGAATGATGTCTTCAAGATAGTGCCTCTTCCTTTAGGATTGAGGTCTTCATGATAGAGCCTCTTCCTTTAGGATTGAGGTCGTAAAAGAGAGTGCCTCTTCCTTTAGGAATGAGGTCTTAAAGAGAGAGCTTCTTCCTTTAGGAATGAGGTCTTCAAGATAGAGCCTCTTCCTTTAGGAATGAGGTCTTAAAGAGAGAGCCTCTTCCTTTAGGAATGAGGTCTTCGTGCCTCTTCCTTTAGGATTGAGGTCTTCATGATAGAGCCTCTTCCTTTAGGAATGAGGTCTTAAAGAGAGAGCCTCTTCCTTTAGGAATGATGTCTTCAAGATAGTGCCTCTTCCTTTAGGATTGAGGTCTTCATGATAGAGCCTCTTCCTTTAGGATTGAGGTCGTAAAAGAGAGTGCCTCTTCCTTTAGGAATGAGGTCTTCATGATAGAGCCTCTTCCTTTAGGAATGAGGTCTTAAAGAGAGAGCCTCTTCCTTTAGGAATGAGGTCTTCAAGATAGTGCCTCTTCCTTTAGGATTGAGGTCTTAAAGAGAGAGCCTCTTCCTTTAGGAATGAGGTCTTCAAGATAGTGCATCTTCCTTTAGGATTGAGGTCTTAAAGAGAGAGACTCTTCCTTTAAGAATGAGGTCTTCAAGATAGTGTCTCTTCCTTTAGGATTGAGGTCTTAAAGAGAGAGCCTCTTCCTTTAGGAATGAGGTCTTCGTGCCTCTTCCTTTAGGATTGAGGTCTTCATGATAGAGCCTCTTCCTTTAGGAATGAGGTCTTAAAGAGAGAGCCTCTTCCTTTAGGAATGAGGTCTTCAAGATAGTGCCTCTTCCTTTAGGATTGAGGTCTTCATGATAGAGCCTCTTCCTTTAGGATTGAGGTCGTAAAAGAGAGTGCCTCTTCCTTTAGGAATGAGGTCTTCAAGATAGTGCCTCTTCCTTTAGGATTGAGGTCTTAAAGAGAGAGACTCTTCCTTTAAGAATGAGGTCTTCAAGATAGTGTCTCTTCCTTTAGGATTGAGGTCTTAAAGAGAGAGCCTCTTCCTTTAGGAATGAGGTCTTCGTGCCTCTTCCTTTAGGATTGAGGTCTTCATGATAGAGCCTCTTCCTTTAGGAATGAGGTCGTAAAAGAGAGTGCCTCTTCCTTTAGGAATGAGGTCTTCATGATAGAGCCTCTTCCTTTAGGAATGAGGTCTTAAAGAGAGAGCCTCTTCCTTTAGGAATGAGGTCTTCAAGATAGTGCCTCTTCCTTTAGGAATGAGGTCTTCACATGCTGAAATGTTGAAGCATAAGTAAGGATGAGGTTTTTGCTTGTTGAAGGATAAGGCACTTTGTCCCGAAGTGCTGAAGGATGAGGCACTTTTCCCGAAGTGCTGAAGGATGAGGCACTTTTACCCGAAGTGTTGAAGGATGATGCACTTTGACCCGAAGTGCTGAAGGATGAGGCACTTTTACCCGAAGTGCTGAAGGATGAGGCACTTGTGATGAGGCCCTTGATGTTGAAGTGCTGAAGCATAAGCAAGATGAGGTTTTTGCTTGTTGAAGGATAAGGCACTTTGTCCGAAGTCTTTGAAGGATGAGGCACTTTTCCCAAGAAGTCTTTGAAGGATGAGGCACTTTTACTCGAAGTCTTGAAGGATGATGCACTTTTGCGAAGTGTCTTTGAAGGATGAGGCACTTTTACCCGAAATCTTTGAAGGATGAGGCACTTGTGATGAGGCCCTTGATGTTGAAGTGTCAAGCATAAGCAAGATAAGGCCACTTGATCTTGAAGTCTTTGAAGCATAAGCAAGATGAGGCCCTTGATGCTGAAGTGTTGAAGCATAAGTAAGATGAGGCCCTTGCTTGCTAATTTACTAAAGCTTTCAGGGGTCATCCGCTTCTTTAACGGCTTCCCCTTTTTGGGGGGTCATCTTATTAAAACATTTTCTTTAGGGACCTCCACTTTTCAGGGGGTCATCCTATTTAAAGCCACTTCTTCAGTGGCCTCCCATTTTCAAGGGGTTTTACAAATGGATTTCTATCTTAGCATATTCTTTATCATGGAATATTAGCAATCTAAGTACTGACCTTTTCTCCAAGTGTTTTTTCTTGGGGCTTCCATTTGTTTTCTTTTCAAGGGTTAGAAAATTCATTTCACTTCACTTCCAATTGGCTTATTCTCACGGGACTTTTGTGGTTAAATGTATGGATTCCCACAGACGGCGCCAATCTGTTGACCCCAAAAAATGAGCTCAACAGATGCCGGCCCACTCTTGCCACGTCAAGTACGGATCCGACGCGTTTCTACCGGAACAAGAACGGTATTCTGGCTGGAATGGACGCGGGAGTTACTTTCCGGCAAGAGACAAAAATGTTCGGACTCCGGCGGTATGATATGAAGGCAACCACGCTATCAATGATCACCAAGCCATGATAATCAAAAATAAATCTCTTCTTTGTAGTAGAATATGAGGAAGGTTAGATATAATAAAATTGTGTTTCATGTTGGAATCTTGATATATTTGCTATTGTGTTTGCAAAATATGTAAAGAACAAAGTATGTAAATCTTCTTCAATCTGTCTTTCACGAGAATGAAGGTATTTTGTGTTTAATTGTCTAATTACAAAGATCCCAACCCCTTTTCTTTACAAAGAGAGCCTATTTATCTTTGTCTTAGCCGAGGTGGTGACCTTTGGATCATAACCACGTGGCCTCATCTCCTTTGTTGGGACGTCACGTCATTGTCCATTCATGCAATTAATGCATTGATAAGAGGTCAGTCGCTCTATACAATAGGCTGACACACTGTCAAAACTTTATTACAGACGTCACATCAATCACTTCTTAAAGATCTTCAAATCTATTACAAGAGACAACGTCGGCTTCGTGAACTTCGGAAGAGTTAATAGCTTCGGAGAGATCTTTGAGGTGGTTTTCCGAGTGGAAAGCCTTAGCTCATTTCTTTGTTTCCTTAGGCAGTGGTTCGGCTCAATGTTGTAGGGCTTCGTCCTTGGTATAGACCTCGGCCTCAGCATGGACCCCGACTTTGGTATGGACCTCGGCCTCAACATGGGCCTCGGTTTGTACCTCTTTAGGCACCTTGCTAGTCACTTGGAGAGCCTCGGCTAGCCATTTGGGGAGCCTCGGTTGTACCTCTTTAGGCACCTCAGCTAGTCTCATTTTAATGGGATAACAATATAGTTTTAATTTTTGATAAGAACATATGGTATTCATTTAAATTTATTCCTCTTTTCCTATCTTTCTGACAAACACAAATGAGACCACATTCAATAAACTACATGAACATACTGGAAATCTAAACATCATTTGTCATAATTTATGAAATCAAGGTTTTAGTTTTTAATTCCTCTTTCCCTCTCTCGCCACCACCACAACCCAACCCACCTAAAAATAAAAAATAGAAAGCAATCGACTGAAAATTAATTAGCAGATCTAATTTAAGATACACATAGTCAAGTATATCATACCAACAAGAAGTAAATACACATATTAACCATATTTTCACTTCAATAAGAACTGAAAAATAGTTTATGCTGCTACATTAATTGAAATTTGACCAGTATACCACATCTTTGACATTACTAATATGTTTTTAGGTTATATTCATCGATTACCTTCACTTTTGAGATGAAAAAAATAAGAATTCGCCATAGAATGAAACAATCCAATAAAATTGATTACAAAAATAATAAACAAATTAAGTAAAAATCAAATCAAAGAGTTCGAATAGGGACAAAATACTTGCTGGATTTAGATGGTGGGAAGGTCTAGGCAATACATTAAGCATATCATCCTTTGGCAGCTAACTATTATAAGCCCTGCAAAACTGTGGTGTTACATAAAACTTTTTTTTGCCACTCGAATCATAGATTAGTTAATAAAAACTGAGAATGAATGAACATAAACTGTAGATTGATCAATAATAACAAAAATGAGCATAAATTGTCCAACTCTGATCCTACCTCTGTAAATTGTATTCAAGAAGAAGAGGGTATTGAGGAGAAGGCCAATCCATTTGCAATGCTGTTGTACTATTTTCACACAACCCACCCATTATCACACCCTAAAAGACAACGTAAATCATTTTTTTCCCAAAATCAAGAATAAGTATGGCATGTGTTCACGAAAATAATAGTTCGTTTTAAAAACATTGCAAGTGTACAGTTCGTTAACAAGTAGTAACGTGGAATTGAGAATTTCGAATATCGTTCCCACAAGGATTGATATAGTTTAATTCTAATTACCGAAACCTTAACCGAATCTATAACAGTTTAGTTGAGATTTATGACTAAACTATAACTACTTTGCACGTTAAATTTAGGTTAAGATTAAATGCAATTGAGTGATTGAATGCATATTGGATTTTTCTTATGAATAACAAACGAGTACTAGGATCATGAATCCACATGCAATGTTCGCCTTGAAGGTTAGGCGGCCGCCCAAGCAAAATAAATGGGCGGTTGCCCAGGTTAGATTTTCGCCACTTTTCTTTTCTATCATTTTCTTCCATCTTGGTCCTCCTCATCAAATTACTTTAATTGTAGTGCTTCAACTTTTACCCAAATGCATATTAGTCCTAAAATTCCATCAATTAGCTCATTTATCCTTTTTTCTTTTCCAGTTGCTTCGAAACAAGTCCCAAACTGAAATAACATAAAAATAACCTAAGTTAAGTAAAATGCAATAATAAAATGACACAAAGTTTAGTAAACTGACTCCAAATAAGTGCACAAAAATGAACTTATCAAACACCCCCAAACTAAAGCCTTTGTTCGTCCTCGAATAAAACAACACACACAAAACTTAGGAGCTCAACCAAATCATTAATCTAAACAATCCATTTTAACAAATTCCACGTTAAAAGGCTTACCATATGCCTCAGGTTCGAATTAAAACAACACTCTAGATAGATCCAAACAACATCAAAAGAGAATAAAACACTTGTACTTATCTAATGCTTGACTTAGTGTGTATGTGGTTAGCCAATATTGAACTCACCCCCATACTAGAACACAATCAATTTAGCGTTGTTGATTTAATCGTAATCCCATCCCTGTGGTTGTCAAAAAAAAATTTCTCACACCTCTCGTGTAAAATCACTACTTATGCTTTTCTCTCCAATCTCAAGGCATTTTTGCACATGTGGGCTTCTAATAATCATTAAAATGCATTTTTCCACGCAAAGTGATCATAATTAGGTACTTATATCTCTAGAAGGAAAATGGCAAGAATTTCTCAAAGTCACACCATCAGTATCCAGATCTCAAATCTTGAAGTCTTTATAGGGTACCTCTCATTGCTTATAGTCTAAATCCCTTTTTCTTTTTCTTGCTACATTTATTTATTTATTTTTTAACATGTTGTGTGCAAGACTTCTCTCCATTAAGCTTTCTAAATGACCCATGTAGCGAGCTTTATGCCGATAACTCCCAAATTAGATAACCATAGGGCACCGGATTTTGAATACCCTAACAGGCTTAATAACTCGAGTCATAAATGTTCACGAAAATATGTTTCGAATTTAAATCACTGCAAGTGTACGGTTCGTTGACAAGTAATAAAGTGGAAATTGTAAAATTTCGAGTATCGTTCCCACGAGGATAGATCTAACCTAATTTCTATTATTGTAACTTTAATCGAAACTAAAAAGCTCAAATTGGTAGTTTTTGTGATTTTAATATTAAATTGTAAATAACATGCAAATTAAACTAGAATTACGATGTAATTGTAAAACAATGGTTGAATGCAAAGTTTTAGAAAATTAATATATGGAAAAGCGCACTAGGATCCTGAATCACCAAGCAAAGTTCACTCTTAAACCCTATCTCACAATTTGACAACACGATGAATCGTTTGAAGAACCAATGTTTCTAACATATCCAACAATCTCTTTCGAGTAGAATTGAACCTATCCTAGTATACCATTTGACTATATTTCTATGACAAATGCAATATATAAGGATGCATGTAATTTTGTAAACACTTAGAGATTCACGTAATGCATATCGGTATATTTCTATCCTCTATGAACAAAACGACGATTTACACCTTGTTGAATTTATTTCCCTTCTTTCGAATGCATAAAATAAATCACCTAAACTCACACAATTATCGTCGACTATAATCACGGAGACAATAAGCGTATATAAATCATTCAAAACCATCAAAGTGTTTAATTATCAAATTGCAAAATAGAATTAAAGAGTTCACAATACGAGGTTCATCGTTCACCTAGTATATAAAAAGTCTAGCCTAACATAATGAATTTAAAACAATAATAAAAATGATAGAAAGAAAACATCACCAAAAAGTGGAAGTTTAGAGCTTGAATCTTAAATCTTGATGTGAAACCCTAGCTCAAACTCTTCTCCTTGCTCTTGAAATTCGAATTTTTCTCTCTAAGAATGCATAAACCCTAATTCTGGACGAGTTTTAGTTTAAATAGTGTGCTAAGATATCATTCCATAAGTGTTTGATTCGGAAAAGGAAACTAAAAATTCTCGCGCAGAAAACCTTCCTTGCGATCGCAAGGAAGGATCCCTTGCGATCGCAAGGCACAAGTGTTATCCTCTTCTAAACTCCCTGTTGAAGCTTGGGCGATCGCAAGGTATTCTACCATGCGATCGCAAGGAAAAAGGGAACTTCCTTCTTGTTCATTTTGGTCCCCAAGGTTTTCTTCCTTCCATCCTTGGTCCTGATCCCTTCTCTAACCACTTCTAGTCATCCATGTTGTTGGCAATTAGGCCTTCCATAGATATTTATGCTCGATTGATCATTCGGGTCAACTTCTGAGTATTTGTAAATTAGTCCCTGAACTTTCGTTGACTTGCATTTTGGTCATTTTCGCCTCTTTTCGCTTACATTTCATTCATTCCATCAGAGTCGCCCTACAAAAATGATATATAACTAATTAAGTCATTTTCGAGCTTTTTATAACAACATTCAATCTGTTTTCTGTCACAATTATGTGTGTAAAACACACTTATCAATAAAGGCTACGAAGAGAAATGTATCACATTTTTTTTCATAGGATTCACATTTTAACATAGATCAATACCCGTTCTAGACTTCAAAACTCAACTCCTTCAACCAAGGATCTGATTCAAGAACTTCAAACCATCAAACTTCCATGAACGCAAGCACTAACATTCCCACCCCCAAACTGCTTTTTAGCAATTTGGTTTCTATATAAAGGAATTAAGGGTTTTATTCAAACTTAGGTCAACAAATCAACCATTAACTCCACATAATCAAGTGATATTCCAACACAAGGGATACGTCAATGATGGCTATATGCTCAAGTAACAAGTCTGACATGGATAAGTACTCAAGTAAAATCATAAGATATGATGTTGTCTAGTTCTAGCTCAAGTTATACTCAATTCAAACAATTATCATCATAGGCGGCAAGTCGTTCAACGTTGTACCAGACACTAATTTTTTTTTCCCAGAAAAACACGATAAGCATTTGAAAAATAAGCATTGAAAAGTAGGCAACAAAGATTTTAAATCAACCCCTATCCCCAACAAAAAAATTCACATTGTCCCCAATGTAAATGACAACATATACAAAATCAAAGAGTAAAGGATCAGAAACTCCCCGAGGGTGGATGCGGATACGTGGAGAAACCAGGCTAGTCCGGCTTGCCTAATGAACTAGTGGTCCTGAGTGACTCAACATTCCTTGCTATCTGGCTTATGTTTGGATCAATGGCTTCCAATCGACTCCCAAAACGGAGCATCTGTTCATGTACCTGATCATATGCATAAGTGATGGTTCTTTGATCATGGCGTACGCTCTCATTAGTTTGATGAAACCCTCGAACTTGTATGCTCACACGCTGCAATTCTCCTCAATATGGATTTGCCTCTACTGCATTGCCTCTAAAATTTTTGTAATGTTGCCAACAGACCAACCTAACTCCACTTGGGTTACCTGCATCTGGGACAGTTGTCTACTAAGGAGGGCCGTGTCGGCATTCAAAGCATTCGGCGGTGGGGGAAGAACTTGCTCGGGATGATGTACTTTGTCTACCCCTCTAAGTTGAGCTTCAAAGTTTTCTATTTTCCTTCTACTAATTGGGGTATCGGGGTGAGCAATTTTTTCAATGGACAAAAGTGGAACCCCGACAGCCAAATAAATCCCACTGATAAGACAGGGAAATATAATGCTGCGCTATGGATCAATCGATGCTGCCAACTCTCATAGGACAATGAAAATGTGGGATCCCAAATCTATTTTGTGCCCTGTGCCAAATGATAAATTAGGTAGGCCATTTCTTCATTAAACCGACTCTGTTGGGTGGTGGGACAGATATTGGTGGAGATAAAGATGTGAATGAGTCTCAACTCTGAAGTCAACTGATTAAGCATAAATCGATCCGTACGAAGTGGCCATGCGTCATCTCGACCATATAGAAATCGAGCAACCAATGCCAAATCGGGCTCAGTGGGTAGTGGCTCTATAGCCATGTGGTTGAGCTCATAGTATCTATCAATCACGGTGGGGTTAAATCGAATCCACCTGCCTCTTACCCATGTTTGGTTCCTATGTGAAGACTCAGGGACATCAATTTTGGTATTGAAGTTGGCAAAAAACTCCTTCACTAAGGTAAGATACGCGGCATGAGGAGCATCAACAACTTTGCCCTAACTACAGTGGTGAACAACTCGTTGTAGTAGGCTTCCCGGAAAATCATCAAGAACGACTTGCCTCTCTTGATGGAATTTCTTATCCTTCCACTTCCCTTCAAAATGATCACGATGTTCATCGGTGAAGAACTTTGGTATATTTCCCTCATCAAGATGTGTACTTGCCCTCTGACGGTGGGTTGATGTCTCCCCAACCTTAGACTTCCCTTTCTCCTGAACTGTAGCCTTCCGTTTTGGTGGCATGGTTTACCTACATAGGGAAATAGAGAATGTATGTAGAAGATGGAATAAACATATTAATAGGAGAAAGTGTGGAATACCCCCAATTTAGAAACTCTATGCTAGCCGGATGGTGTCAACACGTAAAAACTCATGTCATGCTCAAGAGAATAACATGGTATGTGGTAAGGATCCAACGAATGAAGAATAAAGATGCAAATCCATGTGTTTACCCAAAATCGGGGCTGAAGTGTGCCAATTGGAGTCTATGTGTGTTTTTGATGTTTTCTAATGCCATTGCATAGAGCTGTCCCAATAAAATCCACATGCTAGATGTGTCATAATCACACAAGAGTCTCCATTGAGGTAAATTGTCAAACACCTTGAAGGCATCTAGTTTCCCATGAAATTTAAAGAGATTAATGTGTGAATCAAAGCTCCATTTTTTCATAACAACACAAACCAACAAGAACCACAACCTATCCCATCCCATAATCATCGATGAGAACTTGAATAGTGCATTAAGATAGAGGCAAGATGTTGGAGTGGAAGGGAAGGGAAGAGAAGTTAAACATACCTTGAATTCCTTTGGCCAAGCTAATGTAGAATCTATGAAGCTTACTCCGTAAAATCTATGAAGCTTACTCCGCAAAAGAATCGGACCTTTGATAAATTTTAGGCTTTAATTCGGAATAGAGATATTGGGATTGAATTCTAGGATTAAATTTCTAGCCGGCACTCGAGAGAAGTGAGAGAAATACAATTGGATTCTTGCTTTTAAATATGAGAAAATTAATTGGAATAATTTGTTGCCATTGAATCATAATTGAAAGTTGGTGAAATCATTCCCTAGGCTTTCTCGTTTTGATAATTTTATATTCTCCAATTTTGTCGTCGCATATTACTTTTGATTAGTTTAAAACAATCAATCAACCATTCATCAATTGTCTAGATAAAATAGAAGCTATACAATTATAGTACTTGGTAGAAATTAAATTACAATCTCTGTGGGTCCGACATCCCAACTTTCATACTATATTACAAAACTTGACACCGTACACTTGCGGTATAATTCACGTTGCATAAAACGCGTGACAAGTTTTTGGCGCCGTTGCCGGGGATTGTTTTATTTCATTTTCACTAATATTATTACCAAGCAGCTTTTGTTTTAATTTAGATTTTCTTTTATTTTGTTAACTTTAGCCACCCACTCTAATCTCTCTGATTTTTTCCAGGTACTATTCAATAATATGTGCATGGTTCTAACGTTGGCAAGAGATCAGAACAATTGAAATAAGTAATCTCGACATGGATACAAATTATGTATTTGTAGAAGACATCTTCTGCCAGCTTTGCTATGGGATGCATTACACTGAGCAATGTTTGCATAGACGAACCGACTCCCGTACGGTAAAGCTTCTAGGGTTCATAGAATATTTAAGATGTCGAAAAGAAGCAATTGACAAATCTGATGAATGGTACATGCCTTTGGGAGAATATTTATAGTTTAGTTGAATTCTTCAGCCATATCCCATTCCCCTTAGGTCATTGAGTAATTAAGTTGGTTGTTAGATGTTTGAACTAAGTAACACTTGTTCCATGCAATTAATCTCTAAAATTTGATTTTTCAGGAACATGACGTCGCGAAACATCCAAACCAACATTGACAAGGAGAAAACGGGATGCATCTCAAGATTGGGGGAAAAGATAGAAGAAACATTTACCAACACCAGCATCATCATTACCACAATGTCATTGGCAGTACAGACAATTCAGGGAAATCTCTTCCTTTTTCTTTAATTTTACATTGAGGACAATGTTTAATTTCAGTTTGGAGGTGTATTATAAATTGTGTCTAATTGCCTTGATTTTATTTTTTTATGTTTTGTATGATTTGTGTGCATGCAAATTTTTTTTTTAATTTACACATTTTTACATGTTTGTATGAGTTAGATAGCCTTGCCGGCATTGGTTTATGTAATTGAGAACATGTGTTGGTTTATGAATTGTAGATAAGTTATGTGTTTGAATTAATATTTTTGCTTATTCATGTGAAACGGAAAATATTTATGCACGTGAGTTGATTGTAACGTTGTACATGAGTAGGTTGATTCACATTTATAGGTTGAAATAGAGAACTTAGATGCTAAACTCAGACAACTAATAAACAAGATTCACGTCCCTAAACCAAATTTAGGATGTTTGGATGGTCGAACTTTTGTAGGGAGACATGGATGTAGATGTGAATTCCATGTGTGCTAAAATTTGTGTGGACTGTCTGAGACCAATAAGATGAAAATTAGGTGAAATCTTTAAGTTAGAGGTCAATTCTCGAGAATAAGTGTTTAATAAGGGGCATTGCACTAATCATTGCATATAAAAAATTGTGAACGACTATAATAATCTCACTGTGAAACATCTATTCGTAGTCTTTATGACTCGAGTGAATAAGCCTGCAAGGGTTAAAACCCGATGTCCTAAAGTCATCTGACTTGGGAGTCATCGGCCTAAAACTCGCTACAGGGGTCATTTAGAAAACTTAATGGAGAGATGTCCGCACAATGGGTGAATAAAAAAATATAAAAAGCAGGTGCATAAAACAGAAGACGGTATCATGATTAAGCCCCGAACACTTATTTTTGAGGATTGGACCTTTTCCTTCATGCTTGATGCCATCCATTTGACTTCATCACGAGATGATGTGCTCCAATCACGGATTGCCAACTTTATGTCACAAATATTTGGAAAGTAAAGATTGGCGGTGGGATATTTTGTACCTGAAAATAATTCAGTCGCTTCATAAAATATCTCCAACTTATCACAAATCTCTGTAGCCAAGTTCCAATCACTCTCATTGGGTAGACTTCTGTATTGAGGCTCTCTTTGCCTTAGACGAGGAAAAAGTTCTTTATAAAGTAAAGCAGTATGAATCATTAGATACGTGGAGTTCCATCGAGTCTTGCAATCCAGCGCTAACTTTTTTTCACAAGGGATTTTCATTTGTCGTGCAACTGCCTCAAATGTTTCAACTCTTTTTGGTGTTGCTGACCAATATGAAACACTATCGCGGATTCTTTCGACACTCGGGCTAATGATATCCAAACCATCCTTTACTATCAGGTTCAAGATGTGTGCACAACACCGCAAGTGGAAAAATTCACCATTCAACAGCAAAGAACCAAGAGAAAGCTTATCTAACATAATGTTAATCATAGCGTCATTCGTAGTGCAATTATCAACAGTCAATGTAGACAATTTCTGATCAATATTCCAATCAAATAGACATTCCATTAACACAGTAGATAGTGAATCAGCGGTGTGGGGGCAAGGGACGTATATAAATCTGTATCGATGGTGAAAAAAGTTCGTGAGATAACATAAAATTGATGAAGATATACAAGAGTAGTTTAAAGTCTATTTTATAAAACTATTGTACCTCAAAATTCGACTTTGAAGCCTCCAAGAATCGTCTATGTAATGTGCGGTGATAGCCATAAATCCCTTCTTCTGATTGGATGTCCACATATCAGTGGTGACTGCTATTCTACTATTGATCCCTTCTAACAAGCCCATTACTTTTGTTCTCTCGTAATCATAAATTTTCAAGATATCATTCTTAATGGTATTACGGGAAACAACTTTAAATAATGGTTGAATTGTATTACAAAATTTTCTAAACCCAGTATGCTCCACCATTGAAAGAGGATATTCATGTAGGATGATCATATTTGCAAGTTCCTTCCTACCTTTCTCTTGATCAAAATTAAATGCCCCCATTGCAGTCCTACCACTAGGTTCTTTAAATTGATTCAAAAACATCTGTTTGACATCCTTCTGACCTCGAAGGGGACATCTATCCAAATGAGCACGTAAATGACTTGTCCCATTTTTTGACTCACCACCTAACTGTTTCTTGCATTGTTTACAAATTGCTTTGGGCACGTTATTAATTCTCTGTAGTTTGAAATGCTGCCATACTGTAGACGTCAATTTTCTTTTTCTAATTTCCTCAGTCGGCTCCTCATCATCATCTAAATCTATATGAGTAGGATTTGCATTCAGCTCATCTCCAACTTCAACTGAAGCATTTCCAACTGAAGCGGGAGGAGTCAGAACAGAAGACGCCGACCCATGGCAAGACATCTGATTAATTCATGTATCACATATATTAGATGAATTCATGTGGATGGTCAAATAAATGGAAACTATTTCCAAGAAGCAATATTAAAACTTTTTGACTTAGTTAACTAAATGCTCTTACAAGATATACTAAGAAACGATATTATTTGCTAATTACAACAAGACAAATCCAAGTGTTAATCCCAGAATATATTCAACATTGTGTTAATTCCTTCGTGAGATGCACAAGCAGTAACACTTTTTCCAATAAATATCAAACAAAAATATTTGGGAGCAAAAGAAGTTGATCTTCACATGGTTACCATACTTAGTTTTCAAGAAGTCCAGTCCAAAATCTCCTTTGGAGTAAAAATGAACGCAACAAAAAGAAAAGAAGTATTCAATGCCACTAAATTTCAAATCTATTTTTAGAAAACAATACTTAGGCTGAAGCATCAATACAAAGGGATAAAATATTTTTAGAAGACTTTTTTCTGAAGGCCAAGACGAAAATGGCTGCCTTTTTAAAATTTTCGTCATAGCCTTCTTCTCACTTAATGAGTCACAAAATGCCTAGTTTACTTTTCTCCCCCTCTTCTCCACCCTTCACATACACACAGGAAAAAACAATAGTTCAACTCTATAAATCTATTTCTTGCATTCACTCCCTTCCGAAATCCGAAATCGTCCTAGTTACTATATCTCATGAAGCATATGTTTCGGATAGAAGCTGAAAATGAAGGACCAAGAAATTCTTCATCTTTAAACATAGGAACAATTTTGAATTATTAAAATTGACTGTAAAGGAAAATGAAATCGATTACCATTACCCAGTAACCATAAAATTAAAAATACCTCACATTCTTCACTGTACGCCGGACGAGAGGATACGGATGGGGATTGTAAAACCGTTGCCGTCTGTGGACAGCCTCACTCAGCGCCGCCGTGGAGCAGATCGGTGGAGGGAAGTCTTTGGTTAATTTTGGATCGTGTTGAGTGTTGAGTGTTGACGCTTAGGAATTTAGGTATTTAGGTTAATTGTTACTGGGTATTGGGTAATGGGAATGGTTACTGGGTAGTGGGCTCAATTATAGGACCCTAATTACTACATGAATTGTTATTTATTATGGATTTGTCCAAAAAAAAAAAGATTAAAATTGAAATTGTCCAATTAAATTTTTTTTTAGCGGGTAATCGGTTCAGGACGGGGCACCGTTGTTAAATACCATACCCGCCCCAAAACGAATCGGTTCGTTAAAATCAAAACCATAACCGTCCCATTGCACCATCGGTTCGATTTTTTTCGCCCCATTCGGTTCGGTTAACCACGGTTTTCGATTTTCACAGTCCAAATTGCCATCCCTAGATATAACCATTTTTGTGTAGTTTTGAACCCCTTCCAGGAATCTCCAAGTATTCTTTGATGTTTAATCTCCTTGCTCTCAACTTTTCATCCCTCAAAACAAGCCAAGACCAATCAAAAGAAAAGAAAGAGAAAAGAAAAGAAAAGAAAAAGGAAGAAGAAGAACCTAGAGAGAAAATATATAAAACTAAACTAAAACTTAAAAAAAACTAAAACTAAAAATATCCTACACTATTCTACCAAAAAAAGGTCCCAGCACTTTCAAATATAGGATAGATAATTTTGATAACTTAGCAATTAAGTTATATAAATATCTAGGGATATTTGCAATCAAGGTTCCCAATGTTTTTGGAAAGTGGCAAAATGGTCCCTCAACTTTGATTTAGTACAATTTGGTCCTTGAATTTTGACCTTCAGTTCAGTTAGGCCCTTTATACATTTCACTTCAAGTCTTCCAACTTTCAGGCTTGTGCAATTTAGTCCCCAACTTCACCTTTTTTGTTCACTTTCAGTCATTTGTCATCCTTTTTAGCACCATTCTTCTTCTTCTCGGGGTTTTTGCCTATAAAAGTGAAAAATACACAATTATGCAAAGAAATAAACTTAATTTCATTTCCAATCAAATACAAAAAAGTGCCGAATAAGTGTGTTTTTCCACACTTATCACCCGGCCCAACTCTAATCCGTGTTATTATCTATTGAGGCTATAAATAGAAGTTTGAAGACCTAATTCAAGGGGGTGAAGATGGCTTAGGAGGCAACACAAAGAATGGAAGAAATCAATTGAAAAAAGTATGGAAATATCAAATGGGACTTCAAGCAACACTCCAAAATGAGTTTTTCTAACCTTCTCCTTTATGTTTTCCATTGTAGATTGTTTAGATTTTATGAATTTCTTCATGAGCTAAATAACTTAGCTAGGATTTGATGTAGCCAACTTGAGATTATGATTTGATGAGTACATGAATTATTTCTTTTGGAACTTTCCACTTATATTTAATTGTGTTATGATTATAATGCTTTCAATTGCCTGGTCAATAATTGAATGAATAGATGGTAGTCAATTCCGGTACTCGAGAGAGAGGAATTTAGGCGTGATCATAAGATTCACACAACGTAGGTTTTATGGGTTTCCAGAAAAAGTGTAAAATCTATGAAACTTACTCCACAAAAGAATCGGGACTTTGATAAATTCTAGATTTTAATTCAGAATAGAGATATTGGGATTGAATTCTATGATTAAATTTTTAGCCGACACTCGAGAGAGGGGAGAGAAATACAATTGGATTATTGCTTTTAAATATGAGAAAATTAATTGGAATAATTTGTTGCCATTGAATCATAATTGAAAGTTGGTGAAATCATTCCCTAGGCTTTCTCGTTTTAATAATTTTATATTCTCCAATTTTGTCGTCGCATATTACTTTTGATTAGTTTAAAACAATCAATCAACCATTCATCAATTGTCTAGATAAAATAGAAGCTATACAATTGTAGTACTTTGTAGAAATTAAATTACAATATCTATGGGTTCGACATCCTAACTTTCATACTATATTACAAAACTTGATATCGTACACTTGCGGTATATTCACGTTGCATAAAACGCGTGGCACCGTCAAAACTTAATTTGATTGGAATGTAAATAGAATTAGGATTTGTTATATTTTTATTACTCATCCTCCGATGATTCTGTATCTGATTGTTCAGATTCAGTATCAGTTGTTAAGTAATACAACGATTCTGTATCACTAGAATCTTCTACTGGGTAGAAGCCTTTTTGCTGGAAGGTATTAAGGAGTTTAATCCTTTCTTTTCTTAAAATTTTTTTCTTTATAATGTTTCTTATATCTTTTGAAATATATTTCTTTTTTCTAAAAGTTTTTCGTTTCTTTGTTTTCTTTTCTAGGGGTCTGCATCCATATTGTCCTGAAATCTTGTTGAGATATTTATCACAACAAATTCTTGGATTTCTGGTTACTGCTTGTCTACTATCTCTTACTAAGATACTCTCTTTACATTTGTGAGCTCATAAGATTTCTAGTAAGTGTAATTATTAATTATAAAGATGGTTCAATTTTTATATTGAGCCTTGGATCAATTTTACTTTCTTGTTTTGAAATAGCATTATTAAAAAGTTCCATTACCTCATGGTTGAAAGGTTCCGGAAGTTTTCAGATAAATTTTTCAGTTAATTCAGTCCATTTTCTAATGGACAAATGTAGAAATATTTTGAAAATTCACATGAATAATTTTCAAAATAACACGTCACAAATAGAGATCTTCTCTAAATGATTTAGTGCATCTGCAATTTCTATTGTTGTTCTTTCTTTTTTAAAAACTTCATATGTTTGTCCAGTAAATTGTTTATAGAGTTGTTCAACAATTCTTTTAATAAAATTTGATATAGAGTACTTTGCATCATTCCAGATTGCATTCTTAACTTGAAAGTCAAAATTTTCAAGTAAAGATCTTGCGTTTCCTTTGGTACTTGCAAGTACATAATTCCAAGAGTTAGCTTCATTTTTAATTACTTCTTTATTAACAATCATAGCAACCATAATACTGTTATACCATGGGTCGATTAATTTTTCAGGTTCAAGGGTACAATCTAAATCTAGAATTGTAACTTGTTGATTACTTCTTTTTGGAATATAATCTGATTGCAAAAGATTTTGTTCTAAATCTTCATTTGTTGGAATAGGTCTCGGATTGTAATCTCCTATTTGTCTTTTTCCTTCACCTTTGTTATTGGTTGAAGTTTCTTCAGTTTCATTTTTAATATTTTCATTTCTTGGTGCTCTTATAACTACTCCGAGTAGAGCAGTTTATCTGTTAGTGAAGAATCTTTCATGAATGATGTTTTCTTCTTCATCTTCTGAACTATCTTCAGAATCAAGAATATGTTCATCTTTTGAAATTTCAGATGTTTGTGATTCCTCTTCATCATTTTGAGTAGTCATGATGGTTTCATTGTTTCCTATATTAATATTTTTAACAATGGATACAATTTTATCTAATTCATTATCTTCAAATGCAAGAAGAACATTTAAGAGTCCTAGATCTTGACTAGTCTCATAAATATTTTCAAGATTTTTCCTGAAATTTGACATATCAACTTAAAAAGTTAATATCAAATTTTCCTTCAGCTTTCTCTTCATTGGTTTTAGTAGGAGAAAAGTCTCCCCTTCTTTCAAAAATTCCCAAGTCTGTTTTTGGAATTTTTCCAACATGTTTGTATTCATGTGTTTTAACTTTTGCTATAATAACAACAGAGTGTTTTCCATATTTTGTTCTGTTTTATCTTGAAGATTCTTAAGGTCTTCCTTAAGTCCTTCAATACTTTCTTTTAGGAGTCTTATTTCTTTTAATATGTCAACTATTGACATATTTTAATTTTCTCCTCTTAAGGCTATAACCATGTCATTAACAATTTGACTTAATTGTTTTAATTCTCTACTTTGACTAGTTTCAACTTCTTCCTTCTATTTAACTTTTGGAAATGGTTTTTTATTAAAAGACAAGCTTCTAGTGAGAAGTGGTTTTTTTTTCTTTAACTAATGTTCTCTGGTCATCTAAATTGATTTCCAAAGATTTTCTGGATTGTTGTATCAACCATTCAAATTCTATTTCTTTTTTTTTTTAATAGAAGGAGAGCGGTACCTCCGAAATTTTATTAAAATTTCATCAATTGTGGCGAAGGAATACCGTGGCTATAAATGATATCAATGAAATCAATAAATAAGGAAGTATTACTTCCTTTACAATGAAAGTAAAAGATAATAGGAAAACAATAAAACATGAGTACTACCTCCCTAAAAAATGCACAAGTTAAATAAAAAATAAAAATAAAAGCAAAATACAAATACTTAAACTCTAGTATTGGGCAAACCATATCTGCAATCTGACCAATCGCCCTGATATGTCATGGTAGGTCGGCTGGTCCATAATCAGGGTATCTACACTGATGCCAACCCTCGGTAGCAAGTGCATTTGCAATTTGATTTCCCTCTCTAAAGATGTGGGAAATCATATCTCTGTCAAAGGAAACGATATCTGCAATCTATCTAAGTATCCCCTGGATAGGCCACGATCCACTACCTCTGGTGATACAGTGAATGGCAACAGGTGAGTCTGCCTCAACCCAAATATCTGACAAACCAAGATCTCTAGTCAGTAGTATCACATCATGAATAGCCCTGAGTTCCACTTCTAATATCATACATTGTCCATATGAAGCTGAGAAAGCCCTGATATAATTTCCTACGTAATCTCTGATGATGCCTCCCCCACTAGGAAACTCATCCTTGACACAACCATCGGTGTTGATCTTGACAAATCCAAATGATGGAGTGTGCCACCAAACCATGATAGGAGTAAGAGAAGGAGGGAGAGTCAAAGAAATACCAAAAAGTATATCAAGTTGCATGTCATTACGCCAATGTAACTATCGGAATAGTCCACCAATATAGAGGAAGGATACCATATGATAAACTCTCCAAATAATACTTCTCGAGCTCATAAGTATGTTCTCGTGCTTTGCATTATTTCTCTCAGTCCAAAGAAACTATAAAGTCAATAAGGAATAATGATGCGAATGTGTCTGATCCTTGCAAACTGTCCAGAATACCTCCATCTTAGAAATCTCTGTCTGACACTCTCTCATGTACTCATGGTAATCTGAAATAAAGCCCTAAAATGTTGCCAAACATGATTTGAAATACTACTACCGATAAAAATATGAGTGATGGTCTCAATCTCTGAACAACACTGACATCAAGAAGCCAACTGACTGTCGATCCTCCTCTGGATAATAACATCAACTGGTATCAAGTCCTGCCATAATCTCCAACAGAAGAATGAAAGGGTAGGAGGTATGATAGGGCTCCACAGTAGGTGAAATGAATCATACACTGGCCTGCTAGAGCAGATCAGCTGCCATGCTGATTTAGTATTAAATCTACCATCTGATGTGACCCTCCAGAAAATGCGATCCGAGATATCAAGACATAGTAGAATGGTCGCGATCTAATCTGCCATAGCTGATGGAAGAGCCTATAGTAATTGCCCAAAATCCCATCCAATCTCCTTGAAAAAATCCTGCACCCTCGTAGATGTATGATGTCTGTGTGGGAAAATGGATACCAATGCAGAATCACCCATCCAACAATCATGCCAAAAGAAGATATGTCCTATCCCAAGGTGCCACACAATGTGTGTCTTGGCGCATGGTCCAAATCTCTTTAGTCTCTTCCAAATAGGAAAGGCTAAGTAAGGAACTGATGAAAGCGACAGATGTATCCCTCTACAATATTTGCCCAATAAAAACTTGGCCCAAAGAGAACTCTGAGACCTAAACAATCACCATAGCTTCAATAAAAATGTGTCCACCGTATCCTATAATCGTCTAAAGCCCAAACTTCCCTCGTCAACAGGAAGGCAAATGGCCTTCCAACTCCGCCAATGTAGACGACGTGCATGATCTTTAGAATCACATAGGAATCGTGTAAATATACTCTCCAACATTTACAGAATGACCTTTGGAGGTCTCATAATCTGGAATAGATACAATGGTATCGAGGAAAGAATAGACCTCGGAAGAGTAATCCTACCATCAGGAGAAAAAAGGCGTGCAGCCCATCCAGAAATTCTATTCATGACCTTCATAATGAGATTCATACAGAAAGCTCCTCTTAGCCCCTTTAAACAAAGGGACTCCCAGATATGTAAACGACTGTCTATGATGTGAAAATCCAGTCAAAATCACTAACCTCCGTATCTGAATATCAGATGCCCGCTTAGGCAATATAAGACCACTCTTATCTCTATTCACCAATTGGCTAGAGACCCTTTGTAGTGCTCCAAACAATCGATGACCCTTTTGATAGATCTCTTCTATCCATTGGTAAATATAATCATATCATCAGCAAAAGCAAGATGAGAGACAAGAGTATTTCCTCCATGTTTGATACTACATTAATCCGCAGCAATAATAAATAAGGATGGAGAGATAAGATCTCCCTATCTGAGTCCTCGCGATTGAGAAAAGAAACCACATGGTCTCCCATTCAAAAGTACTGAGAATCGACACTCTGTATACACCGTCCGATTTGATCAATCCACAACTGGTCAAAACCAAAAGCTCCAGAATAGAATAAATGAATCCCCAATCCACACGATCATATGCTTTAGCCATGTCAAGCTTCATCATAACATTCCATCCACGCATTCTATTATCCAACGTATGTAGAAGCTCCTGGGTTAACAAAACATTGTCCATAATAAGTCGACTGGGGACAAATCCACTTTGCTGAGGGGAAATAATACAAGGCAGAAATGAACTCAATCTGTTGTTAAATAGCTTTGTGATAAGCTTATAAACACCGTACACATGCTGATAGGTCAGTAATCCGTTCATATACGAGCATTCTCCCCCTTCGGAAGTAAAATTATAGACGTAGCAGCAAATCCTCTCGACAAGTGACCACCCTCAAAGAAATCAATGACTACACTATATACATCATCTTATATAATATCCCAACAGTGTTGGTAGAACAAACATGAAAAACCATCATGGCTCGTAGCATTATCAGCATCAATACTGAAAACAGTCTCCTGCACCTCATTAATCAAAGGGAGCTGGTTCAACGTTATATTGTCTGCCTCCGTCAGTATCCTAGGTATCGTATCAGGACGAATATACTCCAGTGGCTATGAAGGAGTTGATAATAAGTCCTGGAAAAAATAGATTGTCGAGCTCTGAATATCCACTGGAGTAGTAAGAACTTTCCCTGCCTTAGTCGTGATGGTCCTGATACAAGATTTGATTCGTTGTCCATGTACCAGCGAATGAAAATATCTGGTGTTGCGATCTCTCTCACATACCCAACGAGAGCTGGACTTTTGCTTCCAAAAACCCTCTTCAATAGCTAAGGTTTGGTTCAGATCAGCCTGTGCATGATGAAGTGAGATACAGTGCTCTGGTGTAGGATCAACCTCAAAATCAATCTCTGTTTGGTCCACCCTCTTCTCATCGTCTCTAACTTTCCGGAACACATCATCAAATACCCGTCGATCCACCACCTTAGTCCCTATTTCAGCCTAAAGAATTTCTCCCAGAGGTCAGCCATTCATGTAAGATGAGTAAGGAGTGACCACTTTTGAGAAACGGAGGCTAATAAGTCATGATGTTTGGTCCAAACATTGAGGAATCTAAATGGTCTAGGACCTGAGTCATCATCAGGAATCCACTGTAAAAGTAGAGGTAAGTGATCAGATGAAGTACGGTTCAGATGATTTACGGTAAGTTGTCTACAAAAGTCAGCCGCTAAAGAGTTAATCAAAACTCTATCCATTCTCTTACTGACCCTGCCATTCGTCCAAGTAAATCGGGACCCAGAAAAGCCAGAATCCTCTAAGTCACAACCCAACATCATATCAGAAAACAGTAGAACCACGACCTTGATGACTATGACCAACATGCTCACCATCATGTGTGATGATGTTAAAGTCACCCCCAACAAGCCAAGGATCATCAATAGAGAGGGAAATGTGATGAAGACCCACCCACAAGTCCCTCCTAACATAGGCCTGACAAGCAGCATAAACAGAAGTCAAGTAAATATGACGTGTTAGTCTGGGATCCACAACTCTGACATGTAGGAACCAGATATGATCATCAATAACAGTAACAGTAGTACCCACATTCCAGAATACCCAAATCTTATTCGATTCATTCTGAACCCCAGTGTCGAAATGCAGATAACGACAAACATAATCAACCATACTCTCCAAAACCATAGGCTCCAAAATAACTAAGATATAAACCTGATGAAGCTGAATAAGTTTTCTCAGGGGCCTGCAAGTAGCTACACTAGCTACACCTCTCACATTCCAAATGATGACACTCATTTGGATGTACGTAAAGAGGTATCCTGCGATCGACTCCTGGTCATCATCATGGGTAATGAACTGTCGATAACTTTCGAATGTCTCTTCCGACTTACTGGGACAAAACCATCATCCTCTATCCTACCATCCAAACCTGTCAAATCATCAAAAGAAGATCTACGAAAAGGACCCTGCTGATGAACTTCAACCTGATGGAAATCCCTTGAATCTGACTGCTATGTAGAAAGAAGAGCATGATCAACAACCAAAGAGAGAGCCGATGGTGGAGGATGATGTAAGTTACTGGAGCATTTTTCCTCCATATGTCCAAAATGTCTACATCGAAAAAAAAAAGTACGGAACCTTATCATAAACAGCGGCTCAATCCAGACTCTATCAGGGAGTCTACATTCCAAATCAACCTCAATACAAACCCTAGCTTCACTAGGCCGTCGAAGATCAGAAGTTACTTCGTCAATACGAAGTGGGAGCCCAATCGCCTTAGCTATGGCTAAAAGAGCACTCTTAGCCTGAAAGTGAATAGGAAGCAATGGAAATGACACCCAAACAGGAGCAATAGGAACCTCATACTATGGGCTAAAACTAGGAGTCCATTTAAAGACATGCATAGGACAACCATAAATATACCAAGTGGGTTTGAGGAATAATCGTGAATAATCATCCTCGTGCACCATATGAATAATAATGTGTGCATCATCGATAAGGCCAATCTCATGATCACCAATAAAGCCAAAACGCATAAAGTTTTCGCATACTTTATTCATAGAGGGTTTGCGATGCACAAATTTACTGACCAGTGTAAACCTGTATGCCTCGGCCAAAAATACTCATCTGATTCATCAAAAAATGCAACAGGCTCACCATGGTGAATATATGGTTCCTTAGAGACGAAGCTGCGATGTCTGGAGTCCTCAGGGGCTCGAAGGACATGTGCAAATGACTTCTTCTTACTCCTCTCAACCTGTGTGATCGCGGGTTTGCAATTGAGTACAGCAGCGTAAGATCGAGGAGCTTGTGTAGCTCCCACAGCTCCAAATGGTGGAACAGATGTTTTAATTGAGCTCTGAGCTGGCAGAGGATGGCCAGGTCTATTATGCACATTTCTGGTCTGCTGAGTTAAACTTTGAGGTGCATTAACCACTTTGGATGCTGCAAGGTTCGTTTTGAGATATACCCGAGGATGAGCTTCAAAGTTAGCGGAGATTTTCATCGAGCTATTGGGTGGCTGCATAGGCATCGAAATTGTAGTGGGGGGGAGCAGACTGAGTTGATTACGGTGCCTTAGAAAGTGAATGGAATTCATTTGCCATGTGTATAGGGGTGGGATTGGAAATCAATTGATCAACAAATCTACCAATTGACGCATTACCCATGATTGTAGGACCTTCAATAACGTTAGTACAATTCGAATTTGGTGCCAAACCATTAACATCAATACCAATTGAAGCTTGAAAATCAATTTCACGTTCAATCACATGTGATGAATAAATTTCAGCATTGTGGACATTAATTGGCGCAATTGGTTGTTGGCCCATGGCTATACTGTTACACCTCATCCCTTTTATAGTCAAAGTCAATGTCAAATTAGAATTAAATTGAATAAAAGATTTCTTGCGGGGTCTAATTGGTAATTACTAATACTTGAAGGGGTAGTAATAATATATATATATATATATAGGAATTTAGGGAGTTAGTATATGTTATTAGAAATGAAATGGCTAAATAGAATATGGCAAGAAGATGGGGACTTAACCTTGCAATTTGGCCATAGTTAGAAATTCTTTTGACTTTATCTAGTCCATTCTATTTCTTTGGGACTAAGGCTGTGAGAGAACAGAGACAAACCGGCAGAGAGAAGAAAAAAAAGAGGGAAAGGAAAGAAAAAAAAAAGAGAAAAGAAGAGAAGAAAAAGGGAAGGGAAAAGGCTACCATATCCAAATTCTTTATCAATTCTTGAAGGTAAGCCTAAATTTTATTTATTTCATAATGATTTTAGATTTTAGGGTTTTTAGAAATTTTCCCTAAATTCGAAATTGAGCCAAGAATGAGAAGTTATTGATGTTTATTTGAGGTTTTAAGTAGGAGTATAAAAAAAAGTGTTTAATTGAAAATCTTAGTTTAGGAAAGTAGAGATTTAGAAACGGGTTTGTCAAATACATACATGTTCTTTGATTTTCCTTTGAGTATATGATGCTACATATTTAAATTAAGGACTTGAGATTGGAATTTTCCACTTTTTAGCAACTTTGGACAAAATCATATGCAAATGCTATTTTTGAAATTAGTTTCAGAAAGTGCTATTTTTGTCAATAGTTTGCAGTAATTTTCAGCATATTAAAACAGGTGACAGATTTCTAAAATTTGGAATTTTAGTGCTGTTTTTGTCAAAACTTGGTTTTTCTCAAATTTTTCAAGTTTAATGAAACTAAATGATAAATATAAAATTTTAAGTATTGAGTTAGAGTATATATATATGGGGGTTGTACATGTGGTGAATAGTGAATATGATGTATTTGGTAATTGGTGGGTAAATTGGTAAAGAGAAGTGAAATTGTTATCATATTGTTATTGTTAAGGTTGTGAAATGAGTTTTGATCCGAATAAATTTATGATTATAGCAGGAGGTAGCGCAGAGATTGAGACAGCTTACCAACCAACCACATCGTCCCGTAAATAGTTTGTGAGTGGGAAAAACTTAAATATTTTTCAAGTATTAATAATTAATTATATTATTATACATTTTATGCAATTATGTGAATTATTTGTCCAATTACATTATTAAAGTGGAAATATTCTTTCATTATGATCGGTGTGGAATTTCAAATATTGTGTATGGATTATTTGTGAACTTGAAAGTGAGACCTCTCGGGTGATCGCAAAGGGTTGTCAGGGGATGTTCCATTGGTGTCACGGGAGGGTGGGGTACTTCCTGGGGATCATGAGGGTTGTCAGGGGATGTACCTTTGGTGATCACGGAAGGAACTGCCACTTGACTTTGTCGTTGTGATATGATGATTATTGATACCTTGGGTGTGATACTTCCTCAGTGATCATGGGGGTTGTCAGGGGATGTGCCTCTAATGATCATATGAGGATGGGTCACTCGAATATGTCAGTTGATTATTGATTATTGATGTTGATTTTGTACACAACTCTAATAGATGTGCTAAGGGTCCAATAAAAATGAAAGTTTAACTGGAAATACTTTGTATTTATATCGATGATTTTATTATGACTACTAGAGGAGATGTTTCTATATTGCGAGAAGGACTCATGGTGATTTTTACTATCTGATGCTATATTATGAACTGTTAAGTGATTTTCCACTTATTGTCGATAAAAAGTTATAGATTGAAATGTATAATTATTGTGAAACTTCTCCACTCACTCAGTTTTCAACTTATATATTTTCTCACTATTTTCTTATCAGGTGGCAGTTGAGTTTTGGGCATCTTGTGGAGTTGAGCCTTAATTTTGGACCGCCGACAAATTGAGCTAGTATGACTCATTTTCTAGGGCATGTAGTCAATGTTTTGGGACACATATTCATTTTTGTATGTCACGTCACGTCACTTGTAAATAGTTAGATGGGCTCACTATGTATTTGTATCCACATGTACAGTTGATGTCATTTTCATAGTAAAAGTATGGGGAGTTAAGTTTATCTCTATATTGTGTTTATAATCATGAATTGGTATGACATTGTGCTATTGTTGGGAGTTGTATACAATTATTTATAGGTTGGTTAGTCCAAAATACAGGGGAGATAATGTCAAAATTTTCATTAAAATATTTTATAAGTTTCACATTGTAGTAGCCTTGATGGTGGGTCCAACTTTTAGTTGGTATCTATCATCGGCACACGTCACACTGCGGGTCCACTATCTTTATCGGGGGTAGGGCGTGTCATATACCATCACCAATTGAGGTTCTCCCCACCCCCACCCCCAATATCGAATTAACCATTTGGAGCAATGAAGAATCATCAAAATCTTGGAAATTGAATTTTTCAAACAGAACCTTAATGGCAACCATCAATTGGTCACGTTTTGGTTGAAATTGGCTTGGACCCAGGGTTGGGCTAGGTGCACCAGGGTGGGAGAGGGTCAATCCAAGTTAGCGGTGGCAAAAAAGCTCGGAGGCTCGGGCTCGGCTCGGAAAAAGTCCGAGCCGGGCCTCGAGCCGAGCCCCACTTTGGGGAGTCGGCTCGAGCCCGGGCCGGCCCGTGGCCCAGGCAAGCCACCTATTTTTAAAAAAAAAATTTTTTTTTTAAGGCAACTAAGAAAAAGTAAAAAAAAATAATAAAAAAACCAAAAAATACGAGCCGGCTCGACTTGGGCCAAAAAAAGCTCGGTCGAAAAAAGCTCGGGCTCGGCTCAAGCTTTTTTTTTTCTGCTCGGACTCGGCTCCTTGACATCGCTAGTCCAGGTGGTCCGCCCCCTTGGTTGGTCGGGGTTGTACCGGAATTAGCAGAAATCATTTTCTACCCTTATGAGTTCGCGCCAGCGAGCACTTCATATTCCAATTGGAGTTGATTTGAGCCAAACTAGTGGAGACCCATGGCTGGGCTAGGTATGCCAGGTGAGGGCGCACCCAACCCAGCTGGTCCGCGACCATGGGTCGTCAGAGAGACGTCGGAATTAGCTGTTGAAGATAGCGTTGTAGCGAGATTCGCGATCGGCAGTTTGTCTGGGCAAAATTCGATTTGATGAGTTGTTGATTAGGATGAATTGAAGCCATGGTTGATGTCACCTATGTGTGGGCTTTCTTCTAGTAGTGGGCTCCGGTCATGGGTGTAGCCAGAAGTGCAATTTCCGACAGTTTGTGCATTTCCAGGCAGTTTTTTTAAAATGCTGATTTCTCCCTCGTTTTTAGATGGAATAGAATGATGTTTGGTGGTAATAGAAGTTGATGATAGGGTCTTTCCTAGGATATCAAAATCCGACGGTTTGGGAGGTCGATTATTGTCGGGATTTTGGTGCATTTTTGGGCAATTCTAATTTTGTTTCTTTATGTTCAATGTAATCTGAGAATAAAGGATCAATCTTTATTCATTTTGGTTCCTTAACTATAGTCATATTATGTTGGTTATAAATGGCATAACTAACAAGATATGATATTGAAAAAGGTACAACAGTCTTTAACTAAATCTATCTGATATAATGTTCCTGCCTCACTATAGTGGATCGTCTGGACTTGTTTCCTTAACAGCCTCCTGCCAAGCAGTACTAACATTTCCTACACGACTGGCATGCCACCTCCAATGACTATATACCCCCTCAAAGCTATATTTCAAACTAACGCTTCCTACTTTCTCCCACAATCAATTCTTCGGACAACAGTGTGGGGAAACGAGTTATACAAGAGGAATCGAGCACAAAAGGACGTATCACGTGAAATCCATATATAGGTGCCAGAACGAAAATAATACTAAACAATGGAAATAAAAGAGAAGGAAAAATTATAAAAGTACAAAGATGTTATTCTAATTTTAGAACTAATAAGAGTCATATCTATCTATGATCAAAAAGCCGAGATCACTGACAATTTAGATACCCCTGTATATTTGGTCTTTCCACCATGTTTCAGTACGAGGAACAGATGTTACATATATATACTCCACAACATTCACTATATAATCTAGCTTGGAGAACATTTGAAGTTTTATTTGAGCGACAACGAACTATAATAGAGACACAAATCCTGAAGACTTCCCAAAAGTTCCATTATGAATGTGCCACATGATGAGAAGCCAACTCCATAACTTCACACGGATATGTAGTTTCAACCTTCTCTGGGAAAACTATCACTAACCTAATGTCATCATTGTTACTTTCACAATCAGCCATGCTCAAACAACTCGCTCCAAGGACTTCATTGACTTGAATCTTGTTCAATGAGCACCTGATAGACAAGTTAAAACAAATCATCTTAAATGGTAATAATGGAAAGACAATGAATAAAAGAAATTAAAATCTGAAAAGACCAAAGCAAATCAATTGACATAATGAACAGTAACGTTGCACTAAAACTAAAATCTGACTTATTTCTTTCAATAATACTTTATTTTCCACTTTCTGGGAACACAGAAACAAATTTACCATAGTTACATAGATGATTCATACTGAGCATATACCCATCAATTTACTCTAAAAATCTAAGAGGGATGTCAAATATTCATTAAGTGCACGTTTGTTACCAAATATTAGACAACAAAGATATTCTTTAATACTCTTCATTCTCCAATAAAGCCCAATCCAACCAAACATGCCTGAAATGCTTAAAAGGACATTCAAGTTTGTCTACATAGAAAATGTCAAAATGACCTGAGAATGTACGAGTGAGTTGGTCAAGTATGTTTGGCTATTATGGATCAGTTAGTTTTCTTTTCTTTTTTTCCTTCCCCTGCAAAAATGACCTAATTACTTTAGCATAGCTGAAAAGATAGCATGATGTACGACACTCCTATTTCAAATAGGATGGGTTTTATCTTCTTCTTTATTCTAGATTGGAATTTTACTTTAGTTTCCTTATATTAGGAAGATTAGGAAGTCATTTTTACCTATATAAGGCTTTGTACACTCTTCAATCATCAATTTCAATCAATTCAATATGATTAGAAGTATGTTACTATAGACAATAATGAGAAGAAATATATTTATTCTTTCTTGATTTATTCTTACAACTCTATGCCACTATATATAATACAATACAAGGGAGAAGAAAGGAAAATAATATTCTGACTTACGAAAGAAAAGATATTTCCTAACTTAACTCTAATTATACCATACACTAATATTACAATCGCATAATTGATTCGGGATTTCTACACTCCACATCAAGTTGGATCGTAGATATTGATCATATCTAACTTGCAAACGAAATCATCGAATATTTGTCTTTGCAGCCCTTTGGTGAATACATCAGCAGTCTGTTCTTTGGTAAGAAGGTAGATCATGCAGATAGTTCCATTCCAGTATCCATAAGAATGTCACTCGGTTTACACTCAAGCATACCAGCTTCACTTCGAAGGTCTAAAACATATTTTCGTTGCGAAACACTGATCCACTTCTTCGATCCAACTACTTCCATTCCTAGAAAATATTGCATTTGTCCCAGATTTTTACTTCAAATTATGTGGCTAGTCCTCTTTTTAGTCTTTCTATCTCGACTGTATTATATCCAATGAGAATTATGTCATCAACATATACGATCAAAATAGTCTTTGTCCCATCTTCAAATAATCTAAAAAATATAGTGTGATCCGATTACCCTTGTTGGTATCCCTATTTTTTTAACACATTTGCAAATATGTCAAACCATGCCCTAGGTGAGCATGAAATAAATAGATGGTGTGAGTCCGTCATATGATCAAATGCACCAGAATCAATAATCCATGATACTTTTGAAAGTGAGTTGGCATTAAGGGCTCTCGGGAAATTACCTCTGTGGGCTAAAGAACTTGACGAGTTAGGTGATTGGAAGTTGGAAAGCATTTTGTAGAGTTGTTCTAGTTGCTCGGGATTAAATGCACTGCTTGAAGTGGAATTATGTATTTCAGAGGAATTGACTGCAGCTTGGTAGCCATGATTTCTGGTGTTCTGTCTTGGTTTCCAATCAGATGGCTTTTCATGCAAATCCCAACACGTATCTTCTTTATGTCCAGGTTTTCGACAATGGTCACACCATGGACGACCCGTTTGTTATCTTGGTCTGGATCCAATTTTTTTTGTCCTCTAAGCATTTGGGCTCCCAAATTAGGCCCAACAAATTTAGGTCCATCATACAAATTTTTTCTAATTTTAAAAGTTGCTCCTTTAAGCCCAATAGAGTTGGATGAAAGGGCCGATCCATCAACACTTTCATCAGGCCCAGTTACATCCTTCTTCAGCATAACGAGTCGGCGACTCTCCTCTCGCCTCACTTCAGCGAAAACGTCGCGGGTGGACGGGAGTGGTCGGTGACTAAGAATCCGGCCTCTCACATCATCGAGTTCTCTGTTCAACCCAGCCAGGAATTCACACACTCATTCGTTTTCCACTCTTTTCTTGTATCGAACACTGTCACTAGAGCAATCCCACTATCCATCGATGCTAAGATCCAATTCTTTCCATAAAGTAGTCATCTCCATATAGCATTCAGCGACGTCCCTTTCTCCTTGCTTCGCCTTCCAAAGTTTTGTCTTAATTTCAAAAATTTGAGATGCATCTTCCGCTTCGGAGTACATCTCTTAAGTGGAGTCACATATGTCCTTCGCGATTGCCATGAAGAGATAAATTTTTCTAATTGACGGCTTCATTGAGTTGACAAGCCATGCCAACACCGTGGAGTATTCAGATTTCCATTTTTGTTTAAGTGTTGGATCCGCAGGTTGCTTCGTGTCGCCGGTAAGGTACCCAATTTCCCCTTTCCCATCAACTACTAACTTAATTGATTGAGCCCACTCTCTGTAATTCCTAACATTGAGCTTTTCCACCGTGAGTTGAAAGGAGAAATTATCAATTCCAATTGAATTCATGGTGGGAATGGTTTCGGTCTCGCTGCTTCCGAATTCAAAGGAGGCTGAGTTTTTATTGTTGGCCGTGTTCTATGCCATTGATATCCAAGTTTAAATTTAACTTGGCTCTAATACCATATAGACAATAATGAGAAGAAATATATTTATTCTTTCTTGATATATTTTTACAACTCTATGCCACGATATATAATACAATACAATGGAGAAGAAACGAAAATAATATTACAACTTAAAAAAAAAAAAAGGATATCTCCTAACTTAACTCTAATTATACCATTCACTAATATTACACTCATCCCATAATTGATTCGGGATTTCTCTGGTTACCGACTATGATACTATAATAGAGGTAGAAAAGTATGTGCAAGTTAAAAACCCAATACCGTATTGATCCCTTATACATAGAAATTGCCATGAAAACGTGTAACGATGAAAAAATGAAAAATGGCAGAAAATAATTTTATTTTATTGAATTGATTGACATTGACGATGAAAGTACACAAAGTTTTTGTTTATATAAGCATAACAATTCCTTGATCTTACTAAGATAAGGAAACTAAATAAAATCCTAAAAGGAAATAAAATTAAAATCCTAATCCTAATCTAAAAAAAGGGCCTATTCTAATCAAGAAAGAAGAAGAAATCATATTCTAAATAAAAAAGAAATAAGAAATCATATTTAAAATAAAAAATAAGAAGAAAATAAATGAAATCAATCCTATTTGAAATGAGACTATCTTACATCATGGTCTATTATCATGTTGCATACATTGTTGTTGATAGTGCATCGTGCTCTAAAAATCTTATCAAACACCAAAATTAGTACTGGAGTAAGGTTTTCCCTTTAACTGATTGGCCATCTATGGTGGCAGTAGCATGCATCCTCGCGACGAGGATTGAAGAATTGTAAAATTACCAACCTCAATCGAATCTGAAATGAATGATAGATAGATTCAAAGATGTTGCTGTTGCTTCAACAAGTCAAGAACACGACAACGAAGTATGCAACATGATAATTGTTACGGGCCTGTGTCAGACCCGCCACCTCACCCGCCACGTGTAACACCCGTGGCCCGAGCCACGTGCCGGACGAGGTGCTTGACCCAAAAACTAAACTGATTGTACATGCCGAGGTGATTGCACTAAGGACGAACTGAAAACGCGTCAGCGAACGAACCGGACTCATCCACAAGTACACAGTGGATGCAAAGGCCCGCACTCCGCTTCTACAACGCTGCAACGCTTCACCTGTCACACCTCGCCTCTACGAAGATCTTTTGTACAGATCTTCCCAAAGTCAAATCTCTCGATCGACGGGACGTGCGGCAGGTTCTCAAACGGTCAAATCGGCAGCCCATGGCCGGAACATTCAATGCCGACCTATGGAGGGACAGAGTGACCCCTAGGATGTGACGAGCCTTGAGGATCTGACAACACGTGTCCTCTCATCCAATGGCTCTCCTCTTCCCATACTTAGTATAAATACCCCCTCTCCATAATGAAGAAAGGTTCCCATTCTAATCCTGGTATTCTAGTCTTTTTAACGCTAAAAGACTTTCAATGTATTTATACACACTTGATCAACCACTTCCCGGCGAGTGTTCCACCGTCGGCGAACCATTTTCCGGTTGAATATAAAACTGACTTGACCGTCGGAGTGCTTGCGGCCGCTCCCACCCCCTCCGGGAGAGGCCACGAGTGACTAACGGCGTGCTACGTGTGCAGGAAGAGCTGACTTGAAGACCTATCCTGTTGGCCACGTGTCCGAGCCATTTTTCGAGGTCAACAATAATAAACCACAACAATAGTGAGAATATTGTATCCAAAGCACTAGTGAAAGCTTTAAATTTGAAGACCGAAAAATACACATCTCTTTATCAAGTTCCACAAGTTAAAAGAGGCAAGAAATTCAAATTATCGAGGTGCGCAAAATTGCATTCTATTAGCAAGTACTATAAAGATAACATTGTGTAAAGTGATAGAGATGGATTATCATGTACTTTGGGGACAACCATGGTACTATGATGCAGATGCTACTTACATAGGCCAAGATAGCTGTGTTTTGGTGATATGATACAAATATTGTTATATTTTCATCTTACAAATAATTTGCGAATACTAGTGTAAACAAAGAACAAAAAAATTGTAAGACAGGGTATGAGGTTAAAAATGACATTCAAGATGATCAGAAGGATATTACCGACCATCATATTTCAACAAAGATACAGGTAGTCCAATAGAAGAAAAGGGACTAATCACGAAGGAATCCATGGGTTTATCTAGATACAACCACCAAAACACAATATGAGATGCAATGTTTAACAACAGTATCACTTCTGACAATCAATTCCAGAATATCATACAGTGGTATAACACCATAAAAAAAGGTGAATACTGAATATCGTAAACTAATCCACGTGTACTTACACTGAAATAACAAGTTCAGAAAATTTTATTCCCACACACATAAAACAATTTCTCATAATTATATGCGCTAACGCAAAAAAATGTGCTTGAAAACTTTTCATCCATTATTTGGAACACTTACTTCTCTCAAAACTTTCGCAGCATCCTCCGGGAAAACAGGATTTATGTAACACCCTGTCCCCATCTCAAATCCCCCCACACCACTTAACTGGGGCACTATCTGTAAAAACCAGTGAGTGGAAGGTAATTGTGAGGGGTTGACCTGAAGTGGAGCAGTGTGAATCATGAAATTGAACGGTGGGTTGTTCAACTGTGAAGACATCTTCACAAGCATAAGTTTTAGTAGTCCTCCAAGATCCACTGCCTATATTATTTGAAAGTCAAAAGTACAGCAAGTTATTTATTTGGAAGAAAACAAAAACAATTAGATAATGCAGGCTCAAGTGTCCACTAATAAATATATCTAAGTATGTCATGTTTGGCTAAGCTTAAAGGTTAAAGTAACTTTTGTTTTCAAGCATGTAAGAATTTTTAACTTTTTGATAGTTACAAATTACTTTCAAAATAAGTTACAGATTCTCAAAATAAGCTATGTATTTCAATTTTGTCCAACAAATAATTTATTAACTCTAAAACTTAGTTTGCTTATAAGAAAACTCTTATGCTTAGCCAAACATACACTATATCCATCTCTAGAAACATATATTCTTCATCATTGACAAGATTAAAACTTTTCAAAGTCTATCTCTTTTCATCATGATCATAATTGAGCTATCACAAATATGGCAAAACTCAATGGTAGGAAGAGAATCAGCAAATACCTTGTCGCTATCTAGCTCATGAAAATGAGAAGAGTGATATCGAGGAATAGTCCATATCTCAAAAGGGAAAGTTGCAGCAAATGGAACAATTGATAGGAAATGGGTGGATTCATCAATCAATAAATGGTCCCTCCGGACTTGGCAGAGGCTACATTTTCCTGTCTGCACAAAGAATTCCTTCATGCTTTCAATGCGTGCAGAGACCGCGGAAGGAACAACAGGAAGTGCCATTATCTGACTGTGTGAATGACTCATCGATGCACCAGCTGACGCACCATGATTTTTGAACACCTATACATATGAGTAATTCAACAAAATAAATTCGCCTCAACTAAAAATGTCAGTGGTTATTTCTCTACAGCAAGTGGAAAATATGGGGGGGGGGGGTGAACCTGAACATATTTGATGGAATCCAAAGTGCGAAGCTGGTCGATTCTGGTTTTGAAAGCGAGCAAAACATCGCCGACCTGAGCCGGAGAAAGATCGGCCAAGTGAACCGGGTGAACCGGCGACTCTATCACCACGTCGTGAAACCCGAACCCGCTCACAGCCACGTCGCCGCTACATTGACTAGAATCGGAAGGGCATTTTGGAAAATTGAGTTCTCGGTTGAGAGCAGGATAGAGGTTCTGGATGACTCTGATTTTCCAGTCGGACGTGGAGTCGGGAGGGACCCGGAAAATCTCCGGCGCACACTCGTGCTCGTGGCCCACGCAGAAGGGGCATTCAGATTGGTTATTGGAGTTCGGATTTGCGTCTGATTTGGACTTGAAGTCTGAAGGTCGACGTGCTCTCGCCGGTGAGAATATGACCCACCGGTTGTGGATAGCGTCTTTCCGGATCTCGGGCCTCCGATACGTTGCTTCTGCTGCCATCACGCTCTCCTCTCTAATCTTTGCACTTCGTACATTTTTGTCCCTAACTTGTAGCCATTGTCTGAGCCCATTTTGATAGAAAAAGGGTTATTGGCGCAAAACGTCCCTACCTGTGACAGTCCTTGTGGAAAACGTCCCTACGTTTGATATCTTGGTGCAGAACGTCCCTACCTTTGCATTTTCTTGCGCAAAACGTCCTTCTGTCCAACTCCCGTTAGAATCCACCGTTAAATAAAAGGGTAATTGGCACAAAACGTCCATACCTATGATGGGTCTTGTGGAAAACGTCCCTACGTTTCATTTTTTGGCGCAGAACGTCCCTACCTTTCACTTTTTTTTGCGCAAAACGTCCTTTTCCTAATTTTTGACATAAAATGACCAATATACCCTTCAATTTAAATAAAACAAAAAGGAAAAGAAAAGAAAAATCAAGAATAAATTGCAATCTGATCCAAAATATTTTAAAAAGTGCAAATCAGCCTAAATAAATTATTAAAATATTAACAATAATCAAAAATAAAAATAAAAACTCTCTCTCCTCTCCCTCACCCTCACCCTCAGCCTCCTCTTCCCTCAGCCTCCTCTACCACCATCGAAAATCAGACACTATACCGGCGCCTCATCACCATCTACAATCCCACACAAACAACAGCCCAAAAAATCAACAAAAATCTAGTAGAAAGTGGGGAATATGGAAGACCTCAATATGCGTGCTTAATAGTTTATAGACAAATCGGCCTACGCTGCTGGTTTTCCCTCAAAATTGAACCTATTTCTGGGTTACCCATGCTCCTGCTGATGTCAAGAAGGTCTAGTAGAAAATTGATATAGTGGGCGACAGTTCCGGTGCATTGGGGTAGGTGCTAAAATGAAACCATCGAATTTGTTGCTTCACAATGAAATCACCAAATCTGTTGCTTCTAAATGCAAAATTTATTTTTCAAAATGTAAGAATTAAGCTCCTGGTTGCTTCTTGCTTCTGTCTCTTTCTGTGTTTTTTGGTGGTTAATCTATGAAGGCTAGAATAGGAGGTGAAGCTCAGGTTTATTATGGTCTAGATTCTGCCGGTTTTGATCAGATTTTTGTTGGGTTTTTGGGCTGTTGTTTGTGTGGGATTGTAGAGGGTGATGAGGCGCCGGTATAGTGTCTGATTTTTCGGTGGTGGTGGAGGAAGCTGTGGGAAGAGGAGGCTGAGGGAGAGGGAGAGGGAGATGAGAGAGAATTTTTATTTTTATTTTTGATTATTTTTAATATTTTAATAATTTATTTGGACTGATTTGCACTTTTTAAAATGTTTTGGATCAGATTGCAATTTATTCTTGATTTTTCTTTTCTTTTCCTTTTTGTTTTATTTAAATTGAAGGGTTTATTGGTCATTTTATGTCAAAAATTGGGAAAAAGGACGTTTTGCGCAAAAAAAAGTGAAAGGTAGGGACGTTCTGCGCCAAAAAATGAAACGTAGGGACGTTTTCCACAAGACTCATCATAGGTAGGGACGTTTTGCGCCAATTACCCTTTTATTTAACGGTGGATTCTAACGGGAGTTGGACGGAAGGACGTTTTGCGCAAGAAAATGTAAAGGTAGGGACGTTCTGCACCAAGAAATCAAACGTAGGGACGTTTTCCACAAGGACTGTCATAGGTAGGGACGTTTCGCGCCAATAACCCATAGAAAAATATTTTTTTTTTTTGAATAGTGATTTTTGGAGGATGTGTGGTTAAAAAATTAAAAAGAAAAATCGATTTACGTGTAATATTATTTTATTGGAGAATGTGTGATTGAAAATGAGTTTTGAAAAAATAAATTGAAACTTAATGTGTTTGCATGAAGCAAGGTTTGAGGTGCTTGTTCACGATTAAGCTTGAGGTACTTAAACCGGGCAAAGCTTGATTTTTAATCTACATCATGAACGAAATGGGAACATATCCCAAAAATGACAAGACAAGCGGGGATATTTTGCTCTAACTAATGTTAAAAGTAAATATGGGCATACGGGCTGAAAAACTGAATGAAGGAAAATGTGGCGTGCAAGTCCATGAATAAAAAATAAAAAATCTAAACAACTACTAAATAAGGTTTGGTGACCTGCTTATTGTCACAAATTTATCGAGCACTTCTTGATGGTTAAGTTCGAGGTCGATCGTAACTGTTACCCTCGGTTGTTCTTTTTTTAGGGTTGTCATTCCTCGACGTTTTTCATAATTGACAAAAGCCCTTAGGAAACCCCATTTTATGAAGGACTCAATTTCAAGTTAGAAGGCATTGCAAGTGTCTTCGTGTGTCCATGATCTCGATGGAATTTGTAAAACTTGCTCTTATCTCGAGTATTTGGAGGAGATCTTATTCTTTAAGGTCATTTGAGTTCCTTGAGAACTTTGATCTCCATCAAGATGTTGGATCTCGAGGTGTTCAAATGTGTGAATGATGTAGGAGAAAGATCTGACTTCTATCTATTTAGAGGATTGTCCTGCTCTATATTAGGCTCGTTCAGTCTTTTATATTCGAGCTTCCCAGTAGTCGAGCCCCATTTCCTTGGATACATGGTCTCTTCCATATTGATGTATTTCTCATCCCTCATGAGGAGCTCGCTCACAGATTTCGATGGGTTTTTAATAAAGACATCTTGAATGACTCAGATTTACAACATGTATGAGGGTGGAGACAACAAATGTAACATGTAGGTCGGGTATTGGAACCTTTTTGTATTAAACTGTGTAATAAAGTTACGTAGGGGCTCGTTCTATCCTTGATGAAGCTGCATGAAAGACATGATGGTCTTCCTGATACAATTGCTACTTGTAAACAATACCAAGAAATTGTTGGCTAGATTTGAGAATGAAGCGATGGAATTGAACTTTAGGATATAGAACCAATCCCGGGATGCATTGGTCAGAGTCTGCAGGAAGCTTTGTACATCATCGAGTTTGGAACGACTTGCAGGTTCATGATGTCAATAAATCCATTAAGGCGATTGATCGTTCGGTAGTTCTATCATACTCCTTTATTCGAAGATATTTGAATCCATCCGACAGTGAATATGACAGATTCTCGATAGTGAATGGGGTGTTCAAAGTGAAACCCGTCGACCCCTAAGTTTTCCGGCATGGACCGACTGTTATTCCATCTTGAATGATTTTGGTGAATTCATTTGAGGTCATAGTGATGGACGCCCGAAGCTAAGGTCGTCGAAGGAAGTTATGGTTTACTCGATGACCATGTACCAACATTGTTAGTCGAGCTTGAGCATCAACCATAAAATTGGCCATGGGCATTGACACTGGAAGCGAGTACTATAGGATTAAAAACTGAGTTACCATAGAAACTTGTAGCGAAGGTCTTTGAATGTCTCCGGAGTAACAACTATAGGTTGAGGTATCGATACCTTTGGTGGCACCACTTAAGGGATTGGAAGATCCCCGATAAGGGACTGAACTAGAGTGGATGAACTTGTTATAAGAGCATCTGAACTTGTATTAATCATGGCTTTTGGTAGCGTTTTACACAGACGGTACCAATGATGCTACCAAAAATATGCACATGTGAATACCCGAGCTTGATAAGTGAGAGTGAGCTTGAGCAGATTTTCGAAACCTGAGTCTATTGACAAAGTTTAAGCACGAACATAACTTCTGTAACCTGAACTCAACGACAAAGCTCAAACTATCGATACTTGAGCTTGATGAAAAAGCTTGAGCACGAATAGGACCTCCAAAACTTGAATAAAGGCATTGAAGTATGTCATCATAACCTCTTCGATGCTTATATTAATGAAGGGTAAATATAAGTGTAAGGCTATGACTGAATCAATGTAAAAAGGTACCTAAATAATGAGCTAGGGGGCATATTTTTAGAGGGCTAGACAGTGCAATCTTGGTGGGATTCGGTCACCTGAATGTCCATCTACTTTAGAGTCTTGAAGGACATGAGAGTCCTATTAATGTTGGACAATAATGTTTCATTGGAATTGTAGATTTGCAGTAATTGGATACCTTGATGATTGCTATAATGGAGCCCTTCTAGATTAAGGAACGTGATAGAGGGAAAGAAGGATAGTAAGGGGCACGAGGTGCCCAAAGGCCTCAAGGTCGAGGTCAAGCCTGACCACATGAAACCCGAGGATGCTCTAGTCTAAGGAGAGCGCTCGGGGTTATCATGACCAAGAGCACCAGGTCGAGCCCAACCACAAAAGTTCAAGGATATTATGAGTCAAATGAGAGCTTGAGTTTATCATAACCTCGAGCCTAAGGCTATGGTATGGTTAGGTTGTACATAAATTGTACACATTAGTAACTCCAAGATGTAACAATGTAAGTTTTTATGTTTTTAAATTGTACACATTAGTAACTAAAGTTTTATCCCTTTGAGTTATCTTTCCCAACGCATCTTAAATCGTCTCAATCGGATATCGAAAGAAAAAGTTATGATAAAAATATTGAAGGACGAGCAATGCAGTTTTTCCAACCAAAATAGGCGCCGCAACGCCACCATCGCTAAAAATAAACAGAATCATGGGCGTCGTAGCCTCCATATTGGGCGCCGAGGTGCCGCCGTGCGAGAAATAGGTTTTTTGAATTTTTTGGACTCTCTTCTTGGCTCAATACAGCTCCAACCCGTCCAAGATTTCATGAGGATAAAAATACAACCCTATAGACTACTTTTGGGGGCGAATTCAACACACAGTTCTTCAAGAAGCAAGGAGGAAAAACATTAAGAGATTCAAGAACACGAGAGAAATTGAAGATCTATATCCTAATTTTTCTATTCTCTTCCCTATGTCATTTTATATGAATTTTAGTATTTTCATAGATTATACCATGAGCTAAATTCATCATCTAGGGTTTGATTGTAGCAAAAAACTTGAGAATATGGATTGATTAATTTTAGTTATTTCTAATAGATTTTTCACACGTATTTATTTGTGTTATGATTTTAATACTTTCAATTAATTGATCACTAGTTGAATGATTTGATGCTAGTCAATTTCGACACTCGAAAGAGGGGAGTTCAGGCGTGATCATAAGAATTGAGAATCATATAATTGATTAGAAATAATTATATAATTGAGAATCATATTTGAGAGGTAGGTGAAATCATAACTCTAGGCTTCCTCACTCGATTGTTCTTCTAACTTGCATTTATTTGTTGAATTCGTCACCATATTAGTTTAAAAGAATATTGATTATAAAATTCATTCATCTAGATAAAATAGAAGCTATATAATTATAGTACTTAGTAGAAATTTGAATTACAATCCATGTGAGTTTGACACTCTAACTCCATTATTATATTACAAAACATGACACCGTACACTTGTAGTATAATTCACGTTCTAGAAAACGCTTGACGCACACCCCGAGCTCGGCATTGTAGATGATGTGATTGACAAGACTTAAGTCAGCCAATGATGAGTTCATTCTCCCTATAAATAAGGGCAAATAGTCCCCTCCAAAGACAGAGCTCGGCCTACCTTATGACTTAAAACAATACAATTTTACCAATCTCTTTGTAAAATGATTACGTGCTTAAGCAATTATTAATAAATACGCATTTTTCTTAAAGTTGGTCGACAAATACGATTGCAATTTTTGACATCAATAGTTTGGCCCTAGAATAAGGACCCTCTTGTATAAGCAGCCCTCATTTTTCCACAAAACATCCACACTAAATCAACCCACAACACCCCTTAGAATGGGTAGAGCTTGAAATGAGCGCCTTGAAGAAGTGTATTGTTGATTTAGAAGCAAAAAACAAAGAAACTGATGAGGAATATGTTACTAAATGTCTCTCATCCTCCACATATGACATTCTTGCTGAACCCTTATCTGAAAAATTGAAGATGCAATAGTTCAGTGGGCACTATAGATGATGTGATTGACAAGACCTAAGCGAGCCAATGAAAAGCTCGTTGTCCTTATAAATAAGGGAAAATGGTCCCCTTCAAAGGCAAAGCTCGGCCTACCTCATGACTTAGTACAATACACTCTTACCAATCTCTTTGTAAAATGATTGCAAGCTTAGCCTTCGAGGCAATTATCAATAAATACACATTTTCTTAAAGCTGGTTGAGAATTATGATTACAGTTTTTGACATCAACATTGGTATTTTTTTATTTTAGGCATTGGCTTTGATATGTTGTTAAAGCCCTAAGATGGTGGAAAAAGACAATTAAGCCCAACATGATAAAGATCCATTCTGCATATGAACTTATGAATCCTTTGATAAATGTAGGTGATAGATTGGTTATAATTGACTTTTACATAGAGGCTGCAAAGATATTGCAACATAAGATACATTTTTCAATTATAGAAATATTTCATTATTTGTACTCTTAAAATTATTATTTTTGTCTTTGATTTATCCGATTTTGGTTTCTTATATTTTGCTAAGAATTTCAATTTCAGTGCAACTCTCAACTGGCAAAATTCATCCCAGATGCATTTTTTCTTAATGTTAATAGTGAAGAACTTCAGACCGAGCCAAGGCTCGAGCCTGGCCCGTGACTTAGTAATATTAAAGAAAATTAATTTTTTAATTTTTCTTTTAAGTTTAAATGCGTTTTTATATATATTAATATTTAGTTATTATTTATGACACATATAAATTACACAAATTTTTAATAAATTATAGATTTATAACGAATTTAAAAAAAAACACGGGCCGGCTCGGCTCGGCCCGTTAAGGCTAGAGCCGAAAGCTCGAACCGAGCCTCATTTTTTTGGTCGAGCTTTTGCTCAACTCAGCTCGAGCCCAAAAAAGCTCGGATCTATTTTGTTCGAGCCGAGCCCGAGCTTTGAGTTTCGGCTCGTGGCTCGGCTCAACTTGGCTCGCTGACATAGCAATCCTGGATCAAGTGTACTTGGTTCTTTTTGTTTTGCCTTTTTTTTTTTTTCAGTCATTTGCAATGTAACCGGGCTTACCGCAGTTATAGCAATCTACTTTGAATTTCTTGTCCTTACTCTTTTGCTTGTCATTACTCAAGTGCTTCCTTTTCTTGTTAGTATTTGGTTCCTCCAAATTGACTTTAGCCTCCATTTGCAGCTTTCCAGATTTCTTTTCAGAATTGCGATTATCTTTCTCAATTCTTAATCGTACAATCAGATCTTCAAGTCTCATTTCCTTGTGTTTATGTTTAAGGTAGTTCTTGAAATATTTCCATATTGGTGGTAATTTTTCGCTAATCGCAGCAATCTGAAATGACTCACAGAGCTTCATACCTTCTGCATGTATATCGTGCAAGATGATTTGTCGCTCTTGGACTTGATTCATTACTATTTTAGAATCTACCATTTTGAAGTCCAGGAATTTGCCTGCAACGAATTTCTTCAATCCGATAGCTCCCGTTTTGTACTTTTTTTCCAATGATTCCCACAATAATTTAGTTGTTTAACCGAACAATATAGGCCGTATAGTGTGTTGTCAAGACAATTAAGGATATAGTTCATACACAAGAAGTCACTATGACTTTATGCATCGAATGCTGCTCGTTTTTTAAAATCTGTTTCATCTCCTCAACAGTTGGAGCATCTTCATTCAAGAATTATGTCAAATTCAGAGTCGTGAGATAAAAAAATATTTTCTGTTGCCATCTCTTAAAATTCACTCCCGTGAATTTTTACCATGAATTTTTTCGATTTCTCCCCGTGAGCATTATTAGGGGGTACGACAGATGCAGTATTACTTGTCATTATCGTCTTAAGATTGTTGGCAAATAATTATATCGCAGTAAATTGATTTGGGCTAAATAACGTCGTGCAAAATGAATGCTATAAGAACGTTAATGGTCGAGGCACGAGTTTGACTCTTTCTCCATAAGACGGTAATGCATCGCACTGGTGTGACGGTATTCCGGCACTCCTCTCTCAAGATAAAACGACCTCGACTTGTAATAGCAGTACTACAAATTACAAGACCCTGCAAACCTACTAACGTTTTTGATCTCTCTAAAAAATTGAAGGACTAAAATGCACGAAAATAATTTTTCGAGGCTGGATTGCAAAATGTGAATAATACAAGGACGAATGAATAATTCAGGAAGAAGAACAAAATCAGAATTTATTTTGAAGTGAATAAAAATAGGGGTATGGGAGCCTATTTATAGAAGTTGAAAGATTTTGTCCAAAAGACAACAATCGAAAAGTTGTATCTTCAGCAAACTCAAATCGTTTGGACGGGAAACCGTTAACTGTCAACCGTCAACTGCCCTTCTAGAAGAATCCACATGTCACGCATAGAAAAATTGGGGAAAATAATATAAATTAAATATATTATTATAGTAAATAATAATAAAATAATATAAATCAAATATTATTTTACCAAAAAATATATATCAGCTTGGCCCAAGCCCACGACCAGTGCCGTACCGAGCCCACCGGACGACGGCGCGCGCGTATGAGCTTGACCCAACCTACTAGCATGTAGGTTATCTCCCCTTCAAAGACTTATGTTATTCACATTTGATATTCGCCTGAAACGAGGTAGTATAAATTATTGAATTTAGATCCTTAATTAGAGCAAATCTGATTACGCCCAAAGTGTTACGCGGTGTTGTAGTATAGCTTTGGGTGTCGTATCCACAGGGAGATGGAAAAGTGAATCAAGAGATTCAATAACTTTGGGTTCTCGTGAATTTGATGAAGGGAATTTGTTTATTGCATTCAAATGTAAATGTCGCCGGAAATAATGATGAAATTTAATATAATATGTAAAATAGTGAAGTTTCGGGGTTCCCTCAATTAGATTGGATCAATCAACATCAACAATTCATGCATTCTCTACTCAATTAGTAGTTTTTGTCCTAACTTTCTAATCGGATGATTTAAACGATACAAACAAATTTAATTGCACATGTAATCCTAGAATTTATGTTTCCCAAAACATAATCATACATCAATTTATTGAAATCAGACTTAAAGAGCGACTATATATCTCTAACATATAGCAGTAATTAAATCACACCAATAAATGATTTGAAAATCAAATTTGAACAAGTATTTTAATTATTCAATGGAAAAAACATGATTAAATCCATGAAAATCTGAATAAATGTTAAATCTAACTCAAATCTAATTCAAAATACGGAAAAACATAAACCCTAGAATTATTTAAACAATGAAAAACACATCCTAAATTCTAGATCTCCTTAACAATTATCACAATCATCTATTGAAATCAGATTATAAATCGTTCATATACATGTAGCATAAGAAAGTAAATAATCACACCAATAGATTTAATGAAATAAAGATTCAACACATAGTTCAATTATTCGATAGGAAAAACAAGATTGATTCTATGAAAAACTTAATACATGTTAAATCAATTTCAAAATTAATTCATAAATATGAAAATCTAGATCTAGAAATGTATAGCAAAATAAATACCAAAAAGCATGAATAAATGATGTTGAAATCTCCGAATCCAATTGAGTTCCTCCCTTACTTCACCTTTAGTTTAGTTCTTCATAGAGTTTCTTGAGCCAAAAGTGATGGAAGAATGGTGTAGAATGAAGAATGAGGCGTTCTGGGGTGTTTTGGGATCTATTTAGGGGTTGAAAAGTCGTGCAAGATATGTTGCCAAAGGAGTTTGAGTCGTAGAAGGAAACCAGAAATTTCGTCCAAATTTAACCCCATGCGGCCGCAAGGTACAAACACATGCGGCTGCATGGAACAAAAAATTGATGCCCTTGAAGTCTCGGTAAGTGCCCATGCGGCTGCATGGGTTTTATAACCATGCGGCCGCATGGTTATAATGTTTTCCTGCCGGATAGATTTTAGTATTTGGGTCATAACTTTCTCTATCGATGTCCGATCAAGGTGATTCAAGATGCGTTGGAAAGCTAACTCAAAGGGCTACAACTTTGATTCAGATTCTATCTTCGAATTCGATCGTTTTCCATATCAAACACTGGTCTCAATAGGGAGCTAAAAACCGGTGCGAAACTTTTCACCTTGAAAGTTGATATTTGATAATGTTTTGGATATTCTTTCACCCCTTTGACTCCTTGCTTCATCCAATTGACCTCTAAGACTCTTGAATCTTCATCACAAGGTTAGAAATAGGTTTAGAGTATTTGCACTTTAGTCCCTGAACTTTCACTTTCTTCCAGTTTGGTCCTTTTTCGCTTGGTTCACGTCAATTTCGCTACATTCATCACTTTGTTCTGCAAAACATAAATTGCATAGAGTTAAGCTATATTCCAACATTTTAATCAACGATTGCTCATGTTTTGACAGTAAAATAAGTATGTAAAAACACACTTATCAAACTCCCCCAAACTTGAACTATTGTTTGTCCTCAAACAACAACATAACTCAACTCTACAAATAACATGGTTTAACAATATGCCGTATCTCAGGTTTGGAATTCGGTAATCAAACAAGTGAATAATTACAACAGTGTAAAAATTAAATCAGTCTCCACCTGTTACATGCATAACCCGACGTGTGTGTGTGAAAACTCATATCAACATCTTAAGATTTGTGATTGGTTCAAGATTTGTCCCAAAGTAGTCCAATATATCATTTCCTCGCTCGAGAGATTCACACACCCCCAAACTTATGATTTTCACTCATTTTTCCTGAGGTGCATCCTAAGTTCAACTTTTCAATTCTATTCGTTATTCTCTCATAGTTTGGATAGACTTTACTCTTACAAGTTCACACTTTAACAAATCGAGATTCTCCTATATTTTTGATTGCTTCTACCATTGAGACTAGACTAAGTTACTTACTTCTCATCAAAAGTAAAGTTTTGTCAACTGGATGCTTGGGGCATAATCAATGTATTTGAAAGGAATTTTTTTTTTCATATTTTTTTCATCCCTTTTTTTTTTTTTTTAGTATCTTCTCATTTGCTTTCTGTATAACCCATGTAGCGAGCTTTAGGCCGGTAACTCCCAAGTCAGATGACCATAGGGCACCAGGTTTTAAATCACCCTCACAGGCTTAATCACCCGAGTTATACAGGCTCGAAAAGATGCTTTTATGTATCCAAAGATTAGTGCAATGCCCCCTTTTCTTTCATACATCCAGCTTCTAAAACAAGTCTCTAACTTAAAACTTTCACCTCGTTTTCATCTCAATAGGTTTCAGACAATCCACACAAGATTTTCATGCTTGGAATCCCTATTCATCTCAGTGTTTCCCTGTAAAAGTTCAACCATTTCCAAACTAGACTATATTTAGATTTATGGAATACGACATTAGAGGTTATTTGGTTGTATCACTAAGTTCCACTATCATCTACATACTGAACCGCATCACTAACTCAAAATGCTAACATAAGTGTCGTGCATAGAAAATGTCAAGTTGTACATAAACAAGTATAGACTAATCCGATAACACACCATTTTCAATATTCATAACTGACACCTATTCCAATAGTGACATAATAACCAGCACATTTGTCAAAAAAATTCTCAAAAATTTTGAAATTCCATGATATTACTTATGCAAATTCCTTATGCAAATTCACAACAAAATCCAATAGAATCCTGCCCCCAACTAAATTTTGCATTGTCCTCAATACATAAACATGAAAGACAAATGAAGGGAACGATAAATATCACATAATAATGCAGTGAATCAACATAAATTTAAGAGTCGAAAGCACTCAATGGAATGGTAAAACAAAGAAAATGACAAAATTAACTAAAATAAAAATGCAAAAGTAAAAGGCAGAAGAGAAAGAACGAACTTCCCTGGGTTGCCTCCCAAGCAGCGCCTTTGTTTATTGTCTTTGGCTCGACCAAATGTTTCCATTTTTAGCCCGCATCAAGTAAGGGCGATCCCAAGTTTCCTTGTAGTGCACCGAACTCATTGGACATAACCATTGGTATGGCTCCTCCACTTCCATCTCGTACATGTGTGGGGTTACTAGGGAAAAATTCAAAATCTGGAGTGGAGGCATGTTCATCGACAACTACATCCAATTCATCTAGTTCTAGTTCTTGCGGTGGTCCAAGAAACATATCATCAGCTACCTCCTGAGTGAGTGCATCAATCACGTATGTTTGGTCACACTCATCATCTTCCTCAACTCCTCGCTTAGTGACATGAAAGATGTTAACTTCTAAGGTCATATTACCAAATGATAGTTTCATTAGACCGTTCCTACAATTTATAAGAGCATTAGCCTAGTAAGGAATGGTCTACCAAGAATGATAGGAATCTTAGAATTAACATTTATATCCTCTTTTAAGTCTAAAATCAAGAAATCAACAAACGGGTAGTAAAATTTATCGATTTGTACTAGGACATCCTCAACTACACCTCTGGTATTATAGTGGACCGATCGCCAATTGTAGACTTACGCATGTGGGTTTCATCTCACCTAAACCTAATGATAAGTAGATTGCATAAGGCATGATGTTGACACTAGCCCCTAGATCAAGAAGAGATTGTCTAATCTCATGGTTCCCAATGATGCACGAAACAGTAGGACATCCAGGATCCTTATACTTTGGTGGGGTCTTTTGCTCAATCACAAAGACTCACGTACTCGCCAAGAAAGCACTCTTCTTGACATGGTGTTTCCTTTTCACACGCACAAGTCCTTAAGGACTTTAGCATAGGTAGGAACTTGTGAAATGACATGTAAGAGTGGTAGATTGATTTTCACTTGCTTTAGATGCTCTAAGATCTCACTATAATGGCTAGTAGATTTCGAAGTAGACTTAAGAGCTTGAGGGAAGGGTGCTCTAGTTAGGTTTTCCACTATCTTATCACTAGGTTTACTCTCTTCAGGATTACTAGAGTCTTTCTCATTTTCTTCTCTTCCTTAGGCTTAATGATCGGGTTTTACAACTTGCCCCGAACGAGTGGTTATGGAATTTACCTCCCTAAGATTGTTCACTTTTAAGCCTGAGGTTTGTGCCATGTGTTGTCCCTTAGGATTTGGTTGAGCTTGAGCTGGAAATTTCCCACGTTCCCCCACAGCCAAGGCATTGGTTAATTTAGACATATGATTCTTTATCTCCTTGTTTTCCTCAACTATCTGGCCAATCATAGTCTCAAACTTTTGGTTCGTTTTACCCTGTGCCTCGATAAATGCATGTAAAGTGTCTTCTAAGGAATTCCTAGAGGTCATGATTTGATGTGGAGGTGCATTGTAAGCTCGATTTTGTTGGGTGGATTGTTGGTTTTCAGATTTCCAACTAAAATTGGGGTGATTCTCACCACCGGGTTATAGGTCTCGGAGTAGGGAGTGTAGGGATTTTGATATATGCCTAAAGCATTACAAAGGTTCCTCATAAAGCCCCCCTCATCTCAAAGATAAGTGGCACACTCTTGCGCGGTTGTGGTTACTTCCTCCACACACGAAACAAGTGCTCTAAGGTCTCAAAGACGGAAAGCAGACTCGAGTGGTTTTTGATTCCTTAGTACATAGGGCTTCTAGTTCTCTAGTGAGGGTTTCTACCTTAGCTCTAAGGTTGTCTTCTTCCCTAAGATGATAGATGCCTACACTAGAAGGATTTCCTACGTCTCGTGACCTATTGGTGCTATCAGTGGCACTAGGGCCGATCCCGGTATGGGCTTTCACTAAGTCATCTAAATATCCTATAGCCTCATCTCTGGATCTTTTTGTAGGAAATCACCATTACACATCATCTCAACAAACCGACGCTCTCTAGGTAACAACCCCTCATAAAAATAACTCACAATGCGCCAACTTTCATAACCATGGTGCGAGAGAGCTTGCAATTCTTTGTACCTTTCCCACGCTTGATATAAAGTTTCACTCTCTCTTGGATAAAAGAAGAGATCTGCTTTTTCAAAGCAGAAGTTTTGTGGTGGGAAAGTATTTACAAAGAATGCTTGAGTCATTTCAGCCCAAGTCCCAATCGAACGTGGTCTCAATGAATACAACCAGCCTCTTAGCCTTTTCCTTGGGCGGAAAATGGAAAGAATTTGAGCCTAATTGCATCAAGTGTACCATGTTGATTGTGGAAGGTAGCTACAACTTCCTCGAATTCCCTAATATGCACGTATGGATTCTCATTTTCTAGTCCATGAAAAGCGGGAAGAAGTTGAATCATTCCTGGTTTAAGGTATGGCATATTAGGTGGAAAAATAATGCATGACGGTATGGATGTGCGCGTGGGATGAAGATAATCATGTAAAGTCCTAAAAGGTGCATCATGCTCACTGTCAGACATTGTATTATGTGATGTGGTGTTCGTGTCAATAGATGCAGAATCAAAAATAGGGTTAAAGAGATATTCAAACTCTATGAGAGGTGTTTCCCCAAATCTTCCTCGCTCGTCTCGATACCTGCTCATAAAACACGAGTAAAAAAAAATTAAAATGCAAAATACTAAAGAAAATAACAAATTGAAATAAAAAGATTGAAAAAGGAATGAAGTCACCCTTTTGCAACCGAATCCCTCAATTTGTTGTACCGTCTCCCCGGAAATGACGCCAAAATTTGATTACGCCCAAAGTGTTACGCGGTGTTGTAATATAGCTTTGGGGTGTCGTATCCACAGGGAGATAGAAAAGTGATTCAAGGGGTTCAATAACTTTGGGTTCTCGTGAATTTGATGAAGAGAATTTGTTTATTGCATTCAAATGTAAAGCTCACCAGAAATAATGATAAAATTTAATATAATATGTAAAATAGTGAAGTTTCGGGGTTCCCTCAATTAGATTGGATCAATCAACATCAACAATTCATGCATTCTCTACTCAATTAGTAGTTTTTGTCCTAACTTTCTAATCGGATGATTTAAACGATACAAACAAATTTAATTGCACATGTAATCCTAGAATTTATGTTTCCCAAAACATAATCATACATCAATTTATTGAAATCAGACTTAAAGAGCGACTATATATCTCTAACATATAGCAAAGAATTAAATCACACCAATAAATGATTTGAAAATCAAATTTGAACAAGTATTTTAATTATTCAATGGAAGAAACATGATTAAATCCATGAAAATCTGAATAAATGTTAAATCTAACTCAAATCTAATTCAAAATACGGAAAAACATAAACCCTAGAATTATTTAAACAATGAAAAACACATCCTAAATTCTAGATCTCCTTAACAATTATCACAATCATATATTGAAATCGGTATTATAAATCGTTCATATACATGTAGCATAAGAAAGTAAATAATCACACCAATAGATTTAATGAAATAAAGATTCAACACATAGTTCAATTATTCGATAGGAAAAACAAGATTGATTCTATGAAAAACTTAATACATGTTAAATCAATTTCAAAATTAATTCATAAATATGAAAATCTAGATCTAGAAATGTATAGCAAAATAATACCAAAAAGCATGAATAAATGATGTTGAAATCTCCGAATCCAATTGAGTTCCTCCCTTACTTCACCTTTAGTTTAGTTCTTCATAGAGTTTCTTGAGCCAAAAGTGATGGAAGAATAGTGTAGAATGAAGAATGAGGCGTTCTGGGGTGTTTTGGGATCTATTTAGGGTTGAAAAGTCGTGCAAGATATGTTGCCAAAGGAGTTTGAGTCGTAGAAGGAAACCAGAAATTTCGTCCAAATTTAACCCCATGCGGCCGCAAGGTACAAACCCATGCGGCTGCATGGAACAAAAAATTGATGCCCTTGAAGTCTCGGTAAGTGCCCATGCGGCTGCATGGGTTTTATAACCATGCGGCCGCATGGTTATAATGTTTTCCTGCCGGATAGATTTTAGTATTTGGGTCATAACTTTCTCTATCGATGTCCGATCAAGGTGATTCAAGATGCGTTGGAAAGCTAACTCAAAGGGCTACAGCTTTGATTCAGATTCTATCTTCGAATTCGATCGTTTTCCATATCAAACACTGGTCTCAATAGGGAGCTAAAAACCGGTGCGAAACTTTTCACCTTGAAAGTTGATATTTGATAATGTTTTGGATATTCTTTCACCCCTTTGACTCCTTGATTCATCCAATTGACCTCTAAGACTCTTGAATCTTCATCACAAGGTTAGAAATAGGTTTAGAGTATTTGCACTTTAGTCCCTGAACTTTCACTTTCTTCCAGTTTGGTCCTTTTTCGCTTGGTTCACGTCAATTTCGCTACATTCATCACTTTGTTCTGCAAAACATAAATTGCATAGAGTTAAGCTATATTCCAACATTTTAATCAATGATTGCTCATGTTTTGACAGTAAAATAAGTATGTAAAAACACACTTATCAAAATCCTCAAGCAAAGAGGAAATATTGAAAATAGGCAGGTGTTTATAACATTTATGTTAACCTGTTGACATACAAAAATGAGACCCAATTAAATAGTCCAAGAGATGGAGCCCAGTTAGGGAATTTGAGGACAGGCTCAAATGAGATCATTATAAAATATAGTAGAGGCCCATAAGCGAATGACTATTATTGCCCAAGCCTGCAGGACGCCTAGGGTCTAAGCGAATGAAGTACCTTTTTGTTGCTCAGAACGACGGTCACATTCTTGTCCAAGCCTTCGAGACGCCCAAGAATACAGCATCTATTGAAGCGGTTATTGAAGCATTTATTGAGCAATCTTTTCACGTCCCACGATCCAAGAATATTGGTTACAAGCAGTTAAAAGAGGGGAGTAATGGCATGCAGTTTAAAAATGGCGGTTCCTTGATACGTCAACCATTATGAAGCAAGTAGGTAGTTATAGAGCGACAAGCAATTTCCAAACGGTTTTACAAGGAAAATTGGTAAGGGAGTATAAAAGAAAAAAGAAGACATAGAAGAAAGGACCGAATCAATCACTCTCAAATAGAGAATTATGTAATTTCATTTCGTTTAGTTTTTATTGTCAACTTTCAAATTACTTTGTATGCTTGTGACCCTTAGAGGCGTTTTGCTTCTTCCTAATTATAATCTTCATAAATAAAGCACCCCCGTTGGGAATTTATCTCGAGAAGTTTGTTTCTTACACAATCATCTGAACCATCTTTTAATTATTAGCGAGACTCGATAATCCGTGTGAAACATAACCCATTAAGGTAGCAGATGGCATGCGCAGGAGGAAAAGAAGTGGGAAATTGATTGAATATTGAGTGATGGACCCATCTTGTGGTCATGAGTTAATAATTTTTGTGTTCACATACGCTATCATTCAACTACCTTAATTTTTATGCTTTCTCCAAACACAAACTGTTCTTCCCTTATTAATATTTACTTCATTATTTATCTGCCCTTTATCTGTTTCATATATAGATTACATATAAATAATAAATACATAGAAGGAACCGTTCCTCTTATCAATATGTTTGACAAATAAATTTGAAAAATAATTACTTCCCCTAATTTGAGTCAAACAATGATCTAGAACTACTAAAATATTTTAAAATTTCTATAACCATCCAGACATATCCAATCAAGAATTTAATATATCTAGATCATTAGATTAATTTAAACTAAGGACTTTGATTATTTGTTGAATTCGTTGATAGTAGGAGAGGTCTCTATAAGTATTTGTTTGTGTATCTATTTTTAAGAACTACTAAGAAGGAATGGAGGCAAATGTGAAAATACTTTCACTAATATTGTGACAGATTGGAAGTCCGATGATTACTGAAATTCTGTTACTCAGTTTGTTAGTTAGATAGTTAGTAAGTTTCATGTTAGTTAGAATATAATTAGTTATTTGTTATAGCTCACTAGCTTAGTTAATTGTGTATATATATCGCATGACTTCAGATGAATGAATAGCTTCAGTTTTCATCATTTTTATCTTCCACGTCTTATCATCTCTCTTAGTTTCTTATATGGTATCAGACATAAACCTTTAGCTTTTCAAGTTCTTTCAATGACGACTGCAACATCTCAGAATCTTAATCAGGATCCTGCATCTCCTTATTTTTTACATCATTCAGAAAATCACAGTTCTGCATTAGTATCCCCTGAACTCACATCAACGAATTTTTCTTCTTGGAAAAGGTTATTTCTCTTGGCTGTATCAATTCGAAACAAAACAGGATTTCTTGATGGTACTATCACTAAACATGTTTCTTCCAGCTCTCTATTTTTACCCTGGACTCGTTGCAACAATCTTCTTGTTGCATGGCTCTTGCGATCTTTGTCACCGTCTATTGTATCGACAGTCTTCTACATTCAGGATGCAAATCAAATCTGGGAAAAGTTAAATCAGAGATTTTCTCAGCTGATGATTCACGGATTTGTCATCTACACAGTTTGATTTGTTCCATTTCACAGGGAACCAAATCAGTGGATGAATATTTTACTGAACTCAATGGTCTTTGGGAAGAATTGAGAAGTTTTCGTCTGTTGTCTCATTGTTCTTGTGCAAAATGCGATCGGGATTGTTTTAAGAAGTTTGCAGAAGAAGCTCAAAAGAATTTTGTGTTTAAGTTTCTCAAAGGATTGAGTGAGTCCTATCAGGCAATCAAATCACAAACCATCATCATGAAGCCTTTTCCATCCCTAGATCAAGTATATAATATGATTTTGAGGGAAGAGAATCAAAGAAGTCTACTGATTCAGTCACAACATTTCAATGGGGGGCTGTTATGGCTGTCAAAAGAGGACAAAATCTGGACAAAGATAAAATATGTTATCATTGTGGAAAATTGGGACACATCAAAGAACATTGTTACAAGATCACTGAATTTCCACCAGATTTCAAGTTTACCAGATCAAAGCAGCCTTATCAGAATTCAAGGAATATCAATCAAATTTCTGTTGCTAAAGATAATACTCAAAGAATTCAAGCATCATCCAGGTCAATATCGAATCTCAATCTTTCCAAGGATCAGGTTCAAAAACTCATGGCTCTCATCTCTGATCAGAACACGATTGGCAATGCTAATACTTCAAATCCTTCTTCATCTTCAATCAATTGTGCAGGTAATGTTTCTTCTACCTTTTCTTACAAAAACATAAATAAATTCAATGAGGTACCTTGGATTGTTGATATAGGGGCCACTGATCATATCATGTGTTCCTTAGACCGTTTTGATTCTTACATCTCAATATCAAATTTATCTGTCTATCTTCCTAATGGGAACAAAGTTCAAGTTAGCCATATTGGGACGGTTACTCTTAATCCATTTATAAGTCTGCACAATGTATTACTTGTTCCCTCTTTCACATTCAATCTAATATCTGTTAGCAAACTAACACTCAAATCCCAGCTGTGTTTCATCTTTCTGTCTCATCAATGTTTTATCCAAGCCCTTTCCTCATGGACGACGATTGGGTTGGCTGAAATGAGAGAAGGACTCTTCTACCTACAGCAATACTATCAACCTCATACAAATTCTATAGTTCCTTCAAATTTACAAGACATTTCTGTAGTATCTCAGTGTAAATCTGATTGTATAGTGACCATTGATGTATGGCACCATAGGTTAGGACATTTACCTATGCATAAGATTGCTTCTTTCATTCCTGATGTAATAAGTCATGAAATTCCTATATGTACTACATGTCCTCGAGCTAAACAAAAGAGGCTTGCTTTTCTAACTCATATCAATAAAACTACACAATTATTTCAACTTATACATGTTGATGTGTGGGGTCCTTATTCTGAATTTGATATTTTTGGGAACCATTATTTTGTCACCATTATTGATGACTTCTCAAAAGGCGTTTGGACATACCTCATGAAACACAAATCAGATGTATCACACGTATTACCTCAGTTTCATAATTTTGTTCATACACAGTTTAAATCCAAAATTCAGATCATTAGAACAGATAATAGGTTGGAATTCTTTCTTCCTACCTTTTATAATTCTCATGGAATCATACATCAAACATCTTTTCCTTTCACACCTCAACAAAACAGTGTTGTTGTAACGACCCGAATTTTCAAATGTAAATTTTATAATTTAAGTTGTGTCGCTACGACATCTCCGTTAAATTTTGGAAATTATTTTACGTTCGTCGGGTCGTCTAGCAAAACATTTAATATAAGAATTCAAAACGTTTTTAAACTTAAAAATTCAATATTTCCTTATTGGGTCGAATTTTACACCACATCGATTTTAAATTCCCTCGGTCCAATATTCTTCCTTGGCCCAAGTCCATTATCAGCCCAATCCTTTGTCCAAATTCTGAAGTATATGTTTGTATGGCTCACTACTTTCAAACCTAAAAACATTCATTCCACCTTCAAACAAAATACTCTCTCGGCTGCAAACTCTCACATAATCTGGGCATTCAACAATAGGTAAATTTCTTCACTTTTGAACAATTATTTTTATTTGATTTCACCATCACCTTTGTCTAATCCTTTAATACTTACCAGTTTCTTCCATATTCAAGTTGTGAACTTCAAGTCCAAATCTCGTTCTCGACATATCAGTGCAGGTAATTTCTTCTAAATTAATTTTCAGTTTCAAGAAAATACATAATCTCTAAATCCTCTCTACATATTCATGAATGGAAAAAGAAGAAAACGGAATTTTCGAGTTAATGCAGTAAATTGAGTTTTATAGTAACCTGAAAATTGGATTCTTGCTCTCCATATCTTGCTTTTGCTTTTGGACTTCCTTCTCCGACCTCGATTTTGATTGAAAACCATTATTATGTAAAAACCCACTTTGGAACCATTTGAATTTCGAACTGGGACCTTCTGCACGTGAAATTGGATTTTGGTAGTGGGATGTTTTGTATAAATATGGAGAATTCATTCTTAAATCCTCAATTTTTGTGGGAAGTCATCAAAAGTGTAAAACCCAAATTTGAAAACCTTTGAATTCAAAACCAGCTTACCTCTCTGTAGCTCTCTGCGTGAATTGGGTTTGGGAGTGGGGGGTTTTGTTTTAAATATGGAAATTTCATTTTTTAAATCCCCAACTTTGGCCAAATGTGTAAGTTAGTCCCTTATGCAATTTTAACTCTTTCACCCCCCAAAGTTTATGTATTATTCAAGTTAATTATAAAATGTTTTCTAATTTTATTTTATTGGCCCTAAACATTTTAATTTTCATCATTAGACTCTTAAGATTTAAAGGATTTTCAAATTACTCATTTCCTTTACTTTCAAAAATTTCAATCAAGTCCCTAAAAGTTTTAAAGTATTAATTAGGACTTAGTATCCTAAATTATATTAATTTTGTCATTGCTAGACGAGTTCGCGAGAAAAGTTTAAAGCACGATAACATCACATCAGTTCAATTTCAAGAAAATTTCCAAAACTTTGAGGTGGGGTTTATATTTAAGCAATTGTTATTATTTTTGTCCATGTTAATTCTTGATGTGTGATTTTGATTGTGATAAAATGCTTATACATATGAAAAGGTTGCCAGAGACCGTAAATAGGTCCGGGATCGAAAGTGGGTCCTTGGGGGTGTCCCACAGTATAAAATTGTTATGCTCTTATAACATGTTGTCAGGGACCGTAAATAGGTCCGGGATCGAAATTGGGTTCTTGGGGGTGTCCCACAATACATATTTCTACAGTATGTTGTATTGGTATTATATTCATAATAAAATTTCATGTTTAGATTTAACTTGGACTGATTGTTGTTTCCTAGTGGTGGCAATGGGCCGAGCCGAGCCGGCTCGGCCCATTGACGAACGAGCTCGGCTCGTGTTCGCACGAGCCGAGCTCGTGGCTCGTCGGCAACGACGCTCGGCTCGTTGCCGTTTGGGCGAGCTCGCCCAAGGCGGGCGGCTCGGCGAGCCGAGCTTAAGCTCGGCTCGCCTTTATTTTTTTTTTTTTATTATTTTTTATTATTTTTTTTTATTATAAATAAATAATGCTACTACTACAAGTCTATTTTTTCTATTTTTTTTAAATATATATTTTCCAAAACATTTATCGGGGCTCGTCAAAACATTTATAATTTTTAAAATAGTAAATATACATTTATTTAAAAAAAAAAAAAAAGATAAACCCTCCTCCTTTATCCGGGCTTGGGACCGGCTACTTCAATTTCGTGTGACCGGAGTTAAAATTGTACACGAAAAACTTTTTACGTGTACAATTTTTTTAAAAAAATTATAAATGTATGAAAATAAAATTTTGTAATGAATGTATTGAAATTAAATATCACTTACTTGATTACATGCAATTTCGGCATATTTATGTTGAATTCGATAATTAGCGTCTTCCCAATCCTTCACGCACATTAACGCTTCCAAAATATCTTCTTTTAGTCGACTTCGAATTTCGTAGAGAACCTCTTCCCCGCACTAAAAGCACTGACCGAAGCTACAAGGTGCTAACCGGAGGTATTAGTAGATCTTTTGCAATTGCGGTAAACAATTGGCCATCGACGTTCATTATTTCGCCGGTAATTCGATTACATCTTTCGAACTTTTCTTAACTGATTTGTTACTAGGCATAGTATAACGAAAGTAATCAATTAATTCAGATGGCAACGCATTTTGACTACTACTCGAAGTTTGAGTACATGCAGTGGAAGACATACTACTACTACTAGAGGAACCATATGCATATGCAGTTGAATCATATCTAATTGAGTCTATGTTTTCTAATAAATTAATTACTTCGCCATTGCGTCATCGTTTATATTAGTGGGAGTAGGAGTAGGTACACGAGTAACTTGGGTACCTATTCTTGAAGCATATAATTCATACATCTCAGTTAACGTTTGTTCCAAATTCCTATAAGTAATAGGCATATTAAAAGTTAAAGTATTTGAAATTTGGTCAATTATAAATTTAGTACCCGATAAATTATATCGGGGGTCCATGACGCATGCTAAAGGAAATAACATAGGTAATTCTTCCCAATATTTTCTAAATTTTAATTCCATAGCATATATAACCGCATGCAAATCAGGGTCATTTTGATATCTATTAAAAGCCCTACGCTTATATAAAGACGTTCAAGAACCATGCAACTAGTTGGATAATAAACACTGCAGATAATATATTCGTAGACGTATAAAAACTTTCCAAAATTTCTTAATTTTAAATACCGTATTCCAATCGGATTCATTTAAGATATCATCGTCGTCGTCTCTAATATGCCTATTGTTATAAAATTCATGATAAACCGGTTCAAAACCTTCACATGATTTTAATAATAAGTAAGTTGAATTCCACCTATGACCTACGCGTAATAAAAGTTTTTGTATTAGAGTTCCCAAATTTGTTCACAAAATTCTTCAAATGATTGTTTTCTACTAGGTGTAATCGTGATATACGTAAGTGCATTCCTAATTCGACTAATTTCGTCCTTCACATGTTTTAAACCGTCTTGTACAATTAAATTAAAAATATGGCACACACATCGAATATGGAATAAATAACCACCAAAATCGGGTTGAAGTACTCTATGCAATTTATCGATAACTACTTTATTTACATAAGCATTGTCAAAAGTAAAAGAACGAATTTTACTCTCGCATTTATATTCTTTAATTATTAACATAATTGCATTATATATAGTGTTAGCATTATGAGGATACTCAATTATTTTAAAAGCAATAATTTTTTTATGCATAACCCAAAGTGGGTCTATATAGTGTGCGATTGCGCCTATATAACCTCTCTTATTAATCCCTTCCCATAAATCCGAAGTTAAAGATATGACACCCCCGTATTTTTCTAAATCCCCAATCAATAATCGCTTTGCATTACGAAAATATTCAATTGTATTAGAACGAAGAGTATTTCGACTTACCCCAACGTACCTTGGTTGAAGATATTGTTTGACGTAGTTTACTTAAATGTTCGTTGTCCACTATTGCTAGTGGCGAGCCCGCCGCGGCAACGAACTTCACCATTCCCTTTCGTGCTTCCTCCTCGAATACATCCACGTAGAAAGTGGCGAAGTAGTAGCACCGTCTCTACTAGTACCAAACGTAGTTGCGTTTGTCCACGTTCAAGAAGCCCATGTTTGGCCGCACGTACTTTGTAATGACGGCCGAGGTGAGTGGTTCCAATTTTTTGCCATGCCGACGTTGTTGATGATATTTACATCGCTTTATTTTCTGGAACTCCATCGATCACACGACCAAAGGTTAACCAATTTGAAATGGTCCCAACATTTTGCCTCGCTTCTTCCCCTTTCTCTTCCCTCTTGCATCGGGAATATTTAGTGATGGTTCTTCATCTTGTTCCAAATCAATAGAACACCGGGAATCAACATCAACGTCATCCAAATCAATCGGATCGGCATCGCCTTCACGAACGTCGAAATCGTCAATGTCTTCTGGAATTGGTAGTTGGTTGAGACCGGCAAATTCATTCCCAAATTGATTTTGGGCAGGTGTTTCACCTTCCATACCGAACAAGTTTTCAACAAATGCTCGTGGATCCATTTGTGAATTGTTGAAATAGAATGTAGAAATGTAGAAATGTAGAAATGTGAATTTGTAAAATGAAGATAATATTAATGTAAAAAAATGTAGAAGAGAATTATAGAATTGTTGGTAATGATTTGTAAATTGTAAATTGTAGAGTAGAGAGTATAGAATGAAAGTTTGGTGGGAAAAAAATGTTGTAATGGGTTGGGTATTTATAGGAGAAGAATTGGAGAAAAGTAGAAAAAAAAAAAAAATTTTTTTTTAATAAACAGTGACCAAACGGTCACTGAACCAGTGACCGTTTTGGTCACTTTTAAATTTTTTTTTTTTTTATTTTACTTGGGTGGGCTCGTCTTAGACGAGCCCAGGCAGGCTCGTCTCACGAGCGGCTCGGCGAGCCGCTCGTGAACAGTGACGAGCCGAGCGGGCTCGGCTCGTCTAGCCCATGAGCCCGCTCGGCTCGTGCTCGGGCTCGTTTTTTTACGAGCCCGAGCGGCTCGTGGGCGTGAACAGTACGAGCCGAGCGGGCGAGCCGACGAGCCGCTCGGCTCATTTGCCACCACTATTGTTTCCCCACTGAGTATAATCCGTTATGCTCACCCCAATAGTTATCCACTATTTCAGGTTAAGGAGCTCGGCAAGACAAGGCAATGAGCGGGGCAATATTGATTAAACAATAGACAATTTAATTTATAGATTTTTTTTTAAGCAAGTATTTTAATAGTTGGTTTCCATTTTGTCTTAAATCTCATATTTCAGTATTTTTGAAAATTGTGGCATTTTACTTATTATATTTGGTATTGACTCTTGGATGAGTAAATTATTCAAATGACGTTCCGCATTTATTTCTAATTTACTATAGTTGGAAAAAAAAATATATTTACGCATTTTGGCTTTTATTGAGAAAACTTATTTACAGGATATTTCGACCTTAGTAGCGCGTTGTGTTATTGAAAATTGGGGCGTTACAGTTGTGGAAAGAAAGCATCAACACATCATCAACATTGCTAGATCCTTACTTTTTCATTCCTCATTACCTGTCAAGTTCTGGGGATGCAGTCTTTACTGCCGTATATTTGATCAATAGAACTCCAACTCGTATATTGAATGGCTCAACACCCTATGAACTTCTATATAAACAGAAACCACAGTACTCACACCTAAGGTCATTTGGATGTCTAGCCTTTGCTGTAAATCTTGCTCATCATAGAAGAAAATTTGATCCTAGATCAAAGTCTTGTGTATTCATTGGATATTCTTCCACAATCAAAGGATATAAATTATATGATCTTGATTCAAAATCTATCTTATTTTCCAGAGATGTCAAATTTCATGAAGCATTTTTCCCCTTTCTAAAAGCAAAGTCAAACTCTGACATTTCTCTTCCTAACTTTGTCTTTCCTTCTATTCCTGATACAATCATTGATTATACTAATCATGATAAGACAATCCTCAATCCTTCTTCATTTGATCAGCATCCATCAAACACAAATACCAATTCATGCAGTGACACTTCTACTGAAATGCAAACTTCTGACTCCTCTACTTATATTCTATCACTCAGAAAAAGTTCTAGAATATCCAAACCCCCATCATACCTCAAAGATTATCACATCACACTTCAAAACAAAGATCAATTTCCATCTTCCTCTAGTGTCACTGATCATCCAATTCAAGATCACATTTCATACAATAAACTCTTTCCATCTTTTCAACAACTGGTTCTATCCATTTCTTCACTTCCTGATCCTCTGACCTTTGAGCAAGCCAAGTGTTTTGATCATTGGATTGAAGCCATGAATTCTGAACTTGCCGCCTTAGAAGCCAATGAAACATGGATCATCACCACTTTAACTGTTGGACACAAAGCTATTGGATGCAAATGGGTTTATAAAACCAAGTATCATTCAGATGGATCTCTAGAAAGACACAAGGCTCGCCTTGTTGAAAAGGTTTCAATCAAAGAGAAGGATTTGATTATCTAGAAACTTTTAGCCCGGTTGTTAAGCATACAACAGTCAGAGTTTTTCTTTCTTTCACTGCAACTAACGGATGGCATTTAGCTCAACTTGACATAAATAATGCATTTCTTAATGGCACTTTGGAGGAGGATGTGTATATGGAAATTCCTCAAGGTTACTAGATTAAGGGGGAGAATGGATGTAAATCTGGTAACATGCAAAAATATGAATCTGAAAAGTTAGTGTGCAAACTCCAAAAATCCTTATATGGTCTAAAACAGGCATCGAGGCAATGGAATATAAAGTTTACAGATTCTTTGATGCAACTCGGATTTAAGTAGTCAAAATCAGATTATTCACTCTTCACCAGATCATCAGGAGCAGATTTTGTGGCTTTATTGGTTTATGTCGATGACATAGACATTGCTAGCAATAATAATTCAATAATTGAGCAGCTGGAGATAAAGCTAAATGTGTTTTTCAAACTCAAAGACTTGGGGACTTTAAGATATTTTCTTGGCCTTAAATTGGCAAGATCAAAGTCTAGGATTTATGTTTCTCAGAGAAAATATGCATTAGAAATGCTGGAAGAATTTGGACAATTGGGAACTAAGCCTAGCAACATACCAATCGAAGTAAATCATAGATTGGTTCATTCAGACCAGGTTCTTGAAGATGCAACCAGATATAGACAACCCATGGGAAAGCTGATGTATCTTACTCTTACTAGACCAGACATCTGTTATGCAGTTCACATTTTGACCCAATTCATGGATAGACCTTCAAAAATTCACTTGCAGGCAGCATATAAGGTGCTGAAGTATATATCAAGAAAGCACCTGGACAAGGGATCTTATTTTCTGCATCATCAAATTTTCATATTAGAGCTTACTCAGACAGTGACTGTGGTGGATGTAATGAGACCAGAAGATCAATAAAGAGATTTTGCATATTCTTAGGAGAATCATTGATTAGTTGGAAGTCCAAAAAGCAAACCGTTGTTTCAAAAAGCTCAGCTGAAGCTGAGTATAGATCTATGGCATTAACTACTTGTGAAATCATTTGGTTAATTTCTTTGTTACGAGATTTTGGTTTGGAAAGCATACAATCAGCAACTCTTTTCTGTGACAACACTTTAGCTATACAAATTGCCAAAAATCCAGTATTTCATGAGATAACCAAACACATCGAATTGGATTGTCATTTTATCAGAGAAAAGGTCTTATCGGGAACAATCAGATTGGAGTATTTGAAAACAAATGATCAACTAGCTGATGCATTTACAAAGGCTTTACATCCGGCACAATTCTATTATTTGATTAACAAGATGAACATTCATAATATATATATATATATATATATATATATATATATATATATATATATATGTGTGTGTGTGTGTGTGTGTGTGTGTGTGTGTGTGTGTGTGTTCACCTTGAGGAGGAGTGTGACAGATTGGAAGCCGGATGATTACTGAAATTCTGTTACTCAGTTTGTTAGTTAGATAGTTAGTAAGTTTCATGTTAGTTAGAATGTAATTAGTTATTTGTTACAGCTCACTAGCTTAGTTAATTGTGTATATATATCGCATGACTTCATATGAATGAATAGCTTCAGTTTTCATCATTTTCATCTTCCACGGCTTATCATCTCTCTCAGTTTCTTATAAATATCCTACAAGTACGAATTATTTTTTAGAAAGTTAGGGCAAAGCTCACAAATCTTTCATTTGGTGTGATTCTGGTCTTCAACCTTCAAATTTGAGGTTATGAGTACCCAATCTATTTAAATTAGTGAATCTGATTCTCCACGTGATCGAAAATCATCATGTGGACATTAAAATTTCATGCTACCTTCATGTGATTTAAAGATGAAAGACAACATATCAAACTACTCACATTAATGTCTACGTTGATGACATCAGTCAATTAGACCCAAATTTACAAATTCAAATAGGTTAGGGACTCAAAACTTCACTTTGATGCTTGAAGATTACCACACCACGTGAAAGGTTAATTAGGGAGTCCAAACCTAATTTTTTCTCTTTATTTTCAGTGTTTGCACTACGGATTTTTTGCACAAATGGTCCTATACTTTGCGCTTACTACTTGAAGCAATAGGTGACCATCAGATCATTGTCACCTCTCTACCACATGTGAATTACCTACACGCTTAGGACACTGTTAGCTTGCAAAGGTGACCATTTTAAGGGGTAGTCCCGAAGTGGTTTGCACTCAACGATCAAATTAATTGTCGAACAATAAGAACATGTATGTATGAGAAACAAAATGGATAAAGACTCGACTAGGTCACCAGAGGTTTGATTTCATGCATTATTCTTCATATTGAACGTAGTATTTATAGGAAAACTAAGGTCAAGGATTTTCAACAGTTTTTAACTTATGTGGATACATGTCATTCCGTCATTGATGAGGTTGTTGTCAAGTGTCAACAACTGATTCTTGTTTGGTTCTGTTTTTCGGTTTTAACGTTCATTGCAGTGGATCTTTTGCCACATTGCTCTTTTATTTGAAGTAAGGAATGTTTTGTTATTCCATTATTTAAAGCAAGAAATCTGAGATCACACACTTTATGCTTTGTTAATTTTCCCTCGGACTTGCAGCAAGTTAAAAAGGCAAAGTAAGCATCAACTTAAGGGCAGCCAGGCTAGCGTTCGCCTACTTGTGCCTAGCCAGGAAGTTTGTGAACTCGAACCCTTCCTCTCTGGCTTTGGAGGCGTTTTAGCTCCAGACTATATGGAGCAACTTCGGTGAGGCACACGAGGCTGGCCAAAGTTCAAAATTACGTGATTATAATAAGATACATGGTCATTTAATTTTACGTGACTAGTACATGGCGTTGACGTCGGATGAGATAGTATTAGTCCTAAAAGCTCTGCTCAAATTTCCCAATATATACTCTTTTAAATAGAAGAAAATTACACATGTAGAAAAATCTGTATCATTACTTAAACCAGATAGTGTAGCGGAAATCCTTTAGTTCATAGTTCATACATGTAGGCAGGCGTCAGAAAGATGTTCTCTCACTCTCTTGCCAATTTACATTTACAGTCAAAATTACTAACCTCTACTCTATAGTAATATAAGACGTGACTAATCTTGATGAACAATGATTTAACAATTTCTCACAGGGCTAAAATTATCTAACCTAACACCGATGAGAGGGTGGATAGGGTGGTGGCGGATGATGATCTTGGCGACGGGGAACCACCCTGTACTTACAACACCACTGTTGGTACTGTGCTCTTTTTTCTTCTTTCGTCTTCTTTCATTAATTCTCCACATATCATTTCCAGTTTTTCAACATTTGTTTTCTCAACCAGCTTCTTTCCAGAAAACAATACAGATTCCACGTTTTTTTGTGCCAACAATTCCTCTGCAATCATCAACATGTTTCTATTTTCTTTGTTACTCGTTACTATTCCACCCCCTTGAATACGAACGTAATTATTTCCTCTTGACTCACCAAATGCCATTGATACAGCTTGATCAACCTATACCCCCACAAGAAAAACACATAATAAGTACAAACAATTAATAACAAGAAGTAACTTTTATCAATATGTACTGTAGGTACCATGTCGGAAGTTCCATCTCCGGCAATCCTAACAAATGCGGCTGGAAATGACATCATCCTGCCGATTCCGGCATCTGACTCGCCGTTGGCTAGTGACACAACCAACAAATCTTCCACTCCTTTACAGAAGGGAAATTCTTGCTTGTTATTTAGAACGTGAGTCATAGCAGCAGCCGTCGGATTGTTCATTGCCACCCCACCACCGACGGCTACGATCTTTGTCCTCCCGTCAATTGACTTCAGGTCCACCGCTTGACTAGTGATCGTGGCTCCACAAACAACTGCCATCTTGAAATCGCATCCATCCCTTTCCAAAGCGTCGGCACGAGAAAACAGATACGGCGCCCCCGTGCAGAGATCGTAACACGGAATCAAAACCGGTTTTAATGTATCTTTTTGTAAGTTATTGGGCCTTATGTGTGGTTCTCCTAACATGTTGGGCTAGTTCCTTAGCCCACGTTTGTTGACCCGGATGGTTTTTTACTTGGAGCATTTTTTGGCCCTTGGATCTTAATCCACGGCTGGGCTTGATTCTTGGCTTGATATTTTCTTGATTTAACATTGGCTTCCTCAACACGACTTACTCTCTTCTTCTTCTCTCTCTCTGCTGCTCGACATTTGGGGCTCTCTGTTTCTTCTCTTCTTGGGGTTCAACGAGAGGGTTATATCCGTGACTTAGGGTGGGATACCTTGGGGCTTCTAGGCCTGAAATAGTGGCTAGATTATTGGCATCTTCCTCTAAGTCTTTACGGTAGAATCAGGGCCATTTGGGAGATCTTTGATCGATGACCAAATCGATTCTTTACCTTGGGTTTTCTGTTGATCTCTCTCTTCTCTGGATGGCGGGTTGCAAGCATGGAAAAGGGAACTGTTCCTGAGCCTACATATTGCTACCATCGCAGAACAAGGGGTGCTTTAGGGCTCGAGAACGGGAAGGAGCTGCACAGGCTATAGGGAAGTCTTCTGTCCAATTTATATCTTAAATGTTTCTGTAACTTTATGTGTTTAGAACTTGCTGTATATTCTTGGTTGTTTCAGTTTCGGTTTCCTCATAAAGTCTATGATTACTTTGTTATGTCGATTTTGATGTTATAGTAATGTTGAATCTGGACTTGGTTTCTGCCTTTGGTTGTATACATATAATGCATGCTGGATTCTAGCTTATTGTTGAAGACTGATTGGGTATTGAACTTTGATATTCAGATTAATGAACATGCTAGAACTCTGCTGTAATTGGTTATGGTGCATGCTGTTATGCTATTGGATTCCATATTAGGCTGTATATTGCTCAACATCTGGTATCAGAGCTTAGGCTGTAGGTCTAGGGCTTATTCATCCTTCAGAAAATTAGGGTTGATTGTTTTTTGGACGTTCTAGGGTTTTGATTCTATACTGATGATTGTGAATTTCGTGTTGTGCATGTTGTTTATCGATTGGTGACTGGTGATTCTGGAAACTTGGATTGGCTGAGGAATTGGTGGTATTTATACTGTTTTTCAACAGTAGTCTGGTAAGATCGTTCCAAACTAATACTCGTATTGAGTTTGACTTTCTTAGCAGTTTATGCATGTTGCTTGGTTGCCTATTTGTGAATTCTGTTGATTGAATTCCTGTGACTAATTTATAACCTGAAAAGCACGTTTGTCTGCATCATATACCTGTGCATTGCCTAAGTTTGAATCACACCTGCACACACATCACATTTAAGTTAAGTGATCGAATTGACTCGTGTTTCATTTCTGGACATTGTCTTTTAAATCTGCATTCATATTGTGTGTTGATCATCTGAAAAAACATTGTTTTTCAAAACCTTTTCTGTTTAGTCCATGAGTACGAGCCACCCTTTTACAGAATCTAGTATGGGTTCGAGGGTCGAATTATCGCAATTCGATGGAAAGGGGGACTACTCAATTTGGAAACAGAAAATGAGGGCCATTTTGGTCCAACAGAGAGTGGCTAAAGCTCTCGATGATCCTTTGACTTTTTCTGACGAGTTAAAGGCTAAACTTGATGAAATCGAGGACATGAATGAAATTGCATATAGCTCCATAATCTTGCACTTATCTGATAACATCATTAGACAACTTGATCATGCTAAAGACGCTAGAACATTATGGACTGCCTTAGATGCCTTATTCTTGACTAAGACTTTGCCTAACAAGATTTATCTGTTAGAAAAATTGTTTAGTTTTAAGATGAACCCTGGGAAGGATTTAGAGGGGAATTTGAGTGATTTTAGCATAATTGTTAAAAGTCTGGCTCATAATGATAAGAAGTTCGACGATGAGGATTTAGCTGTCATATTGTTAAATTCATTGCCCGAATCATATAAAGAAATCCGAAATGTAATTAAATATGGCAGGGATGCTCTCACGCAGTCTATTGTGATAGATGCGTTGAAATCGAGGGAACTTGAACTGAAAAGAGACAACAGAACAAATGTAAAAGAAGAAGCCTTATTTGTTAGGGGGAGAACCGAAAAGAAAGAATTTAATTTCCATAACAAAAAGGAAAGGGGAAAGTCTAAAATGAGATCGAAATCAAAAGACAAAAGTGGTAAAAAAATGTTATAACTGTGGAAAACTAGGACATTTTAAGAAAGATTGTTTTGACTGGAAGAAGAAACAGAGAGAATTAAATAACACCGATCAAAACAATGCTGCTGTTGTTTCTGAATTTGATAGTCTACATGTCCTAAATGTATCTGAGGGGGAATTTGATAATAATTGGATCCTAGACACGGGGTGCACCTTTCACATGTGCCCTGAAAGGTCTTGGTTCTATAACTATCGCGAGATTGAGTCTAGGAAGGTCTAAATGAGCTAAAGACTTGGCTGCAAGGACCCCATCAGTAGACCCAACGGCGTCAATGCTTAGGATTCTTATTTTTCCGGCGGATACATTTTTAACGGCGGGTGATGGAATCACCTGGCACTGCTCGTTGAAAGAAAACTTGGGATGTTCTTCATATCCAAAAAGGAACTTGTTTTCAAGAATGGAGAAGATTTCGTAGGTCAGCTTGTCAACATCCATGTTTGACTCAAACTCGAGCGTTGAAGTTGTGGATATTGCTGCCGTCATATTTTCTGAGTAACAAAGCTTAATGTTAAAGAAGAAGGAGGAAAATTGACATTTGAAAGTGAGGAAGAAGAAGTGGGGAGTATGTATAAATAGGAAAGTTAAGGTCTGATAAATGGCGGTAGGCGGTAGCTAAGAAATGCACGCGTGGGGGTGGTGTTTTTTGAATGAGATGGGGACACCATTCATAATTGTCGACCAACATTCTTTTTCTGGCAGATTAATCGGGTAACACAACTTGGCGGTAAATTATTTAACTTACGAAGATTCCAACTTTAATTTAAGCCTAAATCGGTGGTCACTTGAAACTTTATAACGTTTCTCTCTCTCGTTTAAATTATTTTACGTTCCCCGGCATATTTGCTTTAGAAGCAATACTTTAAAAATGGACTCAGTCGTCTAATGCTAGTTGAATTGTGCTAGTTAGTCTTAATAGTAGTGGCATCGGAATTCGCTGCTATCCGGTGAAGTTGGACAATTTGACAATGTAATCTCATTGTGAAATAAATTGGTGCTAATATAGTTGGAGCTAAATAACTTATTTAAAAAAGGTAAATAGTCAAAGAGTCGAATTGGAGGTGAACCTGCAGTATAAAATTTTTTAGGTGACAACCAATATTTTTCTTTGCTATCAATCCCTGACTGTTGAATTAGAAAATTCGTGATCCGATCATCAATATGATTCTAGTATTAGATTGCTTTGTGATTGAACCAATAACAAATCAAAAAATACATTCAATAAAAGATCGATAACTTAAAACATATAAATCTGAAGGGTCATTGCTAATTTAGGATGTGTTTGAGCTACATTATTTTGGAAGAATGTATTTTGAAATAGTAGATTGATAGAGAATATGTGGTTGAAAAAGAAGAAAATGTAATTGATGTGATAGAAAATATTATTTATTGAAAAATGTGCGGTTGAAAATGAGTAAAAAAATGAGAATGAAAAAAAAAAGAATGTGGCCCAAACAGGGGCTTAAAATTTTCATATTCTATTTAGAATTTGAATAGTCGTTTACCATTGTAGACTTCACATGTTACTTTTTAAATAATCTTTTCACTATTATTTTTTAGGGAAAATAGCAGCAACAGTTCATACTATTTTCAATTTTTGTAAACTTTACCCTAACCTTCAATTTGTGCCAATGAAGGCCCCCGACCTTTCATAAATATGTAATAAAAGTTCAATGGATAGAAACCATCAACTTGACTGTTAGTTGACCAAAAAAATTAACCTTGACCACAATTTTAACAAATTTTGAAAGGACAAAATGGTAATTTTACTTATTATCCCTAAAATAGGTTAAGATTAAATTAGAAAATAATTAAAAAAAAAAAAAAAAACCACCTCATCTTCCACCTCACCCCAAGCCAGAAAAAACACCATGCACCGCCGACTACTGAAATCAGAAAAAACACTCGCTACCTCCTGTCACCCAATTCGCTAGAATTTCATCCCTTAGTCGGCTGCCTCATTCCACAAGCACATTTTTACACAATTAACTGGACAAACAACATCACATGGAGATCAAAATCAGCCATTAAAATCATGATAGTCACACGGTCCAACAACAAAATTCAACAAGTTCGATGACACCCACAGTTGTGCACCACTAACAGCCGGTTCGCCTCACCTAGGTGCTCCAATTCATAGTAAAACATCATCCAAAACAACTCTGATTGATACGGGTCTGCTATGGGAGCAAAATGAGGTTGTTCCGTCTCTTTCAATTAACGAATTTGGAGCTCTTTTTCACCAAATTGGCAACCCACAATCCTTCATCAACACTGAACGATGATTGGTATACCCTCAATTAATCCAATTAGGGCTGTAAGCAAAAATTGTCAAATCGGAAAATCGAATCGAAATCGCTTTTAGAAACCGTCGGTTTGGTGCCATGTGGACCTGTCAATGAAATAGTTTTGAATCAAACCAAACCAATCAAAAACGGTTTGATTTAGGTTTGAGAATTTTAATTGCGGTTTAAAACCAAACCAAATCGGCGAAAAAATATATAAAAATAAAAAAATAAAAATAATGAATTTTTTTAAAAATTCATCCAAATATGTAAAATTCAATAGTTTTGTCATTTGTGTGTATTTTTGTCAATTTATAATTTTCTATTACATATATATTATTATTACTAAATAATCCTAATTTATATATAATAATTTCAAGACTAACCTAATCTATCAAAAACCATTTTCCTCTTCAAAATTCAAATTTCTACAGTTGTTTCTGAGTCTGCATTCTCAACTGGAGGTCGGATACTTGATTCCTTTAGGAGTTTATTAGGTGCAACGATGGTTGAGGCTTGTATATGCGGAAAGAATTGGTTGCAAATTAAGAATGAACCTATAGTGCTGCGCCAATATTTAGATGAAGTTGAAGCATTTGATGATTCAATGAAAGTTGTGGCAAGTGGTTTATATTTTCTATTACCATATTTTTAAAGATTCTCTTATCGATCTAGTTTCCAATATTATGATGATGTAACGAATGCATTTGTTTAACAATGGAGACTATGAATCATGTGTGACAACAATTGACGTTTGAGTATATGTGAGAAACTGAATTCGTAACAATATACAATGGTAAGCTTTTGTAATTGTTATGTTTAGATATTATAAACAATTGATTATTATTATGGTTGGTTATTCTCTATGTCTAATCAGTGGTTTTATTTTTCAGATATAATGATCACGAGATCATGTTGAACATTATTATGTTTTTTGGGCTTTATATTTAGTTTAGTAGACTTTTATTGTAACGTTATCGTAACGTCTTAACCTAAAATGGTAAACAAAAAACTATATTTTAGTTTATTGTGATTTCACTTTGATTTAGTTGGTATTTAAATTTGTAGTGTGTGTGTGTATTTATTTATTTATTTATTTATTTTTTAGATTTATTGCTAGTAAGATATAAATATATATTGAATTCAATGAATTAATGTCATAAAAGTAGACAGACAAAAAAATATACGGCGAAACCGGCGGTTTAAAATCGGACCAAACCGTTAGGTTTAGGTTTGAGTTTTTTTCAAACCGTTTAAAATGATTTGGTTTAGGTTTGGATTTTTCTCAAACCGATTTGGTTTAAAAATTTGTCAAATCAGACCGCTTACACCCCTAAATCCAATTGTGTCATAAATCTTACATTGAAAATGAATGTAAGATTTATTTAGTGAATGACAATTACAATTTTTTTATATGATAAATATAAATAAAATTATATTGGATAGGAGATTCAACCACCGGGTTTGTAGTTGACTCGCCTACTTCGTCGTCTTCGTCAAATGCACAAATTGAATATAAAAATTATAAATCTTGATATTTATTTTTCAGTTCATTAATTTGGATTGACATATTAAGGTTAATAATAATAATAATAATAATAATAATAATAATAATAATAATAATAATAATAATAAGAGAAAATCTATGGGTGATTAATTAGAAATATGAATGGAAATTAACTAGCGTGTTACTGTTGTTTTCGTTCGCTATTATTTGTACAAAGTGTAAATGTGCAAGGTCAATGGAAAATCCATGTAAGTCCTACTTGTGAGATGCAGTGTTACATTTCATGTTTCATTTTCTCTTTCAATTTTTATTGTCTATGATGGTACGTTCACGTTCCGACAGTCGAAACCACATTTCACATTGTTTAATATTGCCTCCATATTCAAGGAACTTACAACTTGCAAACTTTTGTACTTTTTAAGATACTAGGTTTAAGTAACGTGCAATGCACGTTTGTTTAGTTTATATATAATTTTTTTGGTTAAGAATTACATTTTTATTAATAAAGATGTAATTTTTTTGGTTAATTAAATAACTGATGATGTAATGTTTATGTAATTGATAAATAATTACACATTGTGATATATTAAAAAAAGAGTATTAATAGAATCTATAGTATTGTCCTATAAATAAACATCGCTCATAATTTTATGAAAGCCGTTTGAGATAATTTTGATTCTAAGATGACGATTCAGTGTTTTCATCACCTTGCACTGTTTCAATAGAGATGACATTAAACTGTCTATATTTTTTCTCATTTAGTTTCTCCGGATCTACATAAACTTTAATCTTTCAAATTTTTTTTGATAATTTATCTGCAACGCTTTTAACATATGATCGATTTTTCTACAAAATAAATATTGAATAGGTTTACACAATTAATAAAAAATACAATTATTTTTTAAATAACTTATTATAATAAAAATCAAGTTTGAAGAAAAATTTAAGAGGTACCTCTCCAGTATGTCCCATCAATTCAATTGTTGAACACCGAGTGCATGTTTTGCTATTTCACCAAACCTATAGCAGTAAAATTTAAATCAAAATTAACAATTAATTTTTACAACATATTTTATGAAATCTACAACTTTTCAATAATACATTTTATCAACTTTTGTCAGAATTTTAGTGAATTCACTAAAATTCCGAGCTTAATCTCAATAAAACATGAGCTTAGTACTATATTGATTTTTTATAAGCGAAATAAATGTAAATTAGCCTCGTTGAATAGGAGGGCAAAGGTTTTCGAAAATGGTATTTGGTCTTACAAAATGCATTTTTTATTTTCATGCTATCCTCTTTTTCAAAGACCCTATCGTATCACCATGCCCATATATCTTAGAATATTGCCTTTTTTTATAATCGAAATAAATTTAACTTGATTTTGATTATTTTTTAATTTTTTTTATCAAAGTGATGAAAATGTAAAAAACGTTGTAGAATCTTTTATTTATATTGTTCATTTTGAGAATAAAAAATCTTATTTATATCCAAATTACTATAATGCCTGCCCGACTACAGATCATACGTCATGTTTCACAAACGCGAAAAAAAATAATAAAAAATTAATATTTAAAATGTAAAATCTATATTCAAATTCAATCGGGAAATCCAAAAACCTCCTTTTTTTTCAACATGAATTTTTCATATTATCATGATTCTTGAACTTGAAAAATATGTAAAATACTAACATTTCTTGATTGCTAACTAAGATACAGAAAATATTAATTTCATGAAAAATATAAGCCATTCTTGATTTCTAACCAATCATTTTCGACAAGCCTTCAATCGATTTTCAAAATGTAAAGAATGAAATTAGGACGATGAAGAAAAATGATTCGTGTAATATATATGTCAAGAAAAATCAGAAATGGAAGCCTCCATCTTTTTAACCATGAGTTGCAGCCATATTCCATACTTGGGCACCAAATCTTCCAATCTTGATGCAGGAGGGTCCGAGTCAGACGAAACTGAGTTGTCAGATAACTCGTTGATGGCGCTAACGTACCATGAGTTGGCGGATCGGCGTAAGAATGGAAAGTAATCGACTACATTTCCTAATTGGGGTCAATTTTGAACACGTTTTGGTATTTTGGCCATAACTTTGGCTACGGTTGTCAGAATCACGCCCGTGACCCCAATTCAGAATGCTCGTTTCGACGCGCACGTCGTGGGCACCAAGCTATGCTCGGTGTGCTTGTTTCGGCGCGCACGTCATTTACACTTTTAATATATAGAAGATATGTATATATATATATATGTGTGTGTGTGTGTGTGTGTGTGTGCAATGCACGTTTGCCTAGTTTATATTTAATAGTTTTGTTTAAAAATTAATTTGTTATTAATAAAGATATAATTTTTTTGGTTAATTAAATAATTAATGATGTAATGTTTATGTAATTGATAAATAATTAGATGTGTGATTTTGATGTTGTGATGTAAGTTGGTGAGATCGAAGAAAATAAGTAAAAGTCGACAAATTTGGAGAAAAATGCTAAATTGTAAGGGATCCAAAGTTCGGGGGCTAAAATGTAAATACTTAAAAGTTGTGCCGAACCTCACGATGAAGATTTGAGAGTGGTCGGAGTCAATTGGATAAAGGAAGACGTCAATGGAATCAAATTTAGTCAAAAGATGATCACAAATCAATTTCCAACTGAAAAGTTATGCTCCGATATTTTAGTCTCATATTGAGACCTATTTTTGGCATAGAAAGTGATCGAATTGGAGAATGATGTCTGAATCAAAGTTGTAGCCAGATGAGTTAGCTTTCCAACGCATTTTGAATCGTCTCAATCGGATATCGGAATACAGAGTTATGATAAAAATACTGAAAGAATGTGCAGCTGCCTGTTTAAAACAAGAAATTCCGTTAGTTTTTCCGTTAAACCAACAAATTCCGTTAGATAGACACTTTTTATATAGAAAGAGAAATAACCAAGATCTACCAATCTTATCTAGATTAGAGGTCACAAGAAACTTTCCGTTAAACTGGAGAATGACAAGTTCAAAGTCAATTGACCACTGTATTGATTTGGGTGTGTTCATGTCTCTCTACGTCAATAAGTTAAGACGCGATTGTGTGACATATGTCTCTTATCAAATTTATGTACATATTACTTACAATTCACGTTAACTGTTAAGATTTCAATTCATTTATTTTTTCATTGTCATATATGAACAAATCAGTTTGTTCCTCCTAATATATATACATCTTGCATTAGCTGTAGATTCTGAAACTTTGCACTAGCAATCTTAAGAATTAAAATTAGATCTTTTAATGAATTTTAGATATATTTGTTGAGATGGTCGAGAATTTTTCTCCTAATTGTAAATGCAAAACTTAGTTAAAGTTGGGAACATAAAAAAATTTAAGGAAAATAGTAATGTTCGCAATTCATTTCCTCGCATGACGCTACTACTCACTTCAATTCACCCAACATTAAATCCAAACAAAAGGTACTCATATTTTTTGTGTAGGGGACACCCGCCAAATTAGGTAGTGGGTAAAGAGACTAAAAAATAATAACGATAATTGAATTAAACGAATGGCCCAAGGAAAACAATGTTGCCCACACACCATTGTCGGCCTCCCACCATTAATTAATTTCTCTAAATTTTTACTCAACACTAATCATGTCTCTACCACTTTAATTACTATATAAACATTTGTTTATCATATAATTTGTCTGATGGTGTGCTGTTTAGATAGGACAGAATAATCTTACTGCATATTTTTTATTTAACAATATTATTTTACCATTATTTCTATTTATTAATTTAGTCTGCACCATAGAGGCCACATTTTTCTAGTTTTTTTTCTCTCTCTCTCTTTTATTTTCTTTTTATTTTTTTGAGAGCTTATCTTCATTTTTATGTATATTTTTGTGCCCTTTAAAATATTATTAGAAATGTGTTTAGTGTGGCATTAATTTACTCTTACAATTAGCCAAAAATTGTGAGTTGATGAGATTCCCACGTAACGACCGTGCCACGTCGTAGAAATTTCGTCTTTCTTTCCATCCAATTTCTATTTCTTAATTCCGGGAATTGTTTTATTAATAAATGTCTGCAATTGATCATACATGTTTGACTTGTCCATAGACATTGAACTTGATAGCTGTATTTTGAGGAAAGGTTTCATGATAATCCACTGAAAAAATCAGAGTTAACAATAAAGTTATTTCCAAAACAAATAGAATAGATGATGATCTCGATATTTTTGTGCCTATGTTAAAAGATAACGTAAGAGGTTTACGGACGAAACATTTTGGGTTTCCCTTTTCAGTAAATAAAACTCAATTTGGATTCAAATGTTTAATCTAGATATCGATTTTGGAATCTTCTTATTGTTGAGCTAAGTCATTACACATGCACACACTGGCTACTCTAATTTCATGAAGGGGTACTTACAAAAATACCCTTAAAATTAGGGGTGTTTTGAAAAATTATGTGAAAGGTTTTTAGAAAGTAAAAAATACTGTATAAAATAAAAAAGTGACACAATATCACTTTTTTTTTATAAAAATTATCACTTTTTTAAAAAAAATGACATAAACTCAAAAAAAATGACAAAATTCAAAAAAAGTAACTCACACACACTCAAAAAATGATACAAACTCAAAAAAGTGACAAATACTTAAAAAGGCAACAAAACACCAATCAAAACATATGTTTGTTATAAAAAAAAGTGAGAAATTTTAAAAAAGTAACAAACAATAAAAAGTGAAAAAAATTCATAAAAGTAGCAGGAAAAGAGTTACACACACAAAAAAAAAAAAATTAAACTTGTCACTTTTTTTAAATTCAAAAAAAAAAAAAAGTGACAATCACCAAGGATAATGGAAAAAAAAGTGGCAAAAAAAGTTACACATGATTGGCTAACTGTCCATGACGAAATCGAAGAGTGTTGGAGCGAAAATGTTGGTTTTTAGATTATCACATCCTACATGTTTCATACCAAAAATACCAGAGAAAACTATATATAGATTTTCACAAAATAAACTCCTCTCATGTAGAAAACATATACCACACAAATCACCAATATACATTCCAACGGTCTATTATCAGAATCTTCCTGTTTCCGCTTTCATATAAACAAATGTAAAAATAGGGAACTAAATGAGTTTTTTTTGTTCTTGTTTGTCAAATTATTAAAGCAAAAATCGATACAGGAAACACATCAGTGACCAAACAACCACTAAATTTTTCTTTCTCTTTCCTTCACTCTGTTAATCAAGTTCGATCTTGAAAATCGAAATGGATTCCATTTTCTTTAGCACTGCTAATATTTCTCGGGCAATGATTAAAGACAAGTATAAACCTTCAATATACAATTCTGTTCTCTACATATGTATTTGTTCCAGTGTTCTAAAATGCGTTGCGATGCGTCGAGGCCGAGAATCAAGAATCACAAGTTTAGGCGTGTCAATGCGAAGAATAAGCGTCATAATGCGTTTCGTATTTTTAAGGCATTATTAAATATATTTATATATATAAAAAAAATTACCAAAAAATAAAAATAAAAAATATTTTTGTTCTAAAATGCGCGGACAATGCGCGCCTAGGCGCGCAAAATGCAGGACAATGCGCGCGCATTTTCGAACAAAAAACCCAAAAACGCATTTTCCGCTCATTCCCCGAATTCGACGCGTTTTTCCCATGAGTCACGCCTAGGCGCGCCTAGGCGGCGCATTTTCGCGCCTTTTAGAACACTGATTTGTTCACATCAAAAGTGAACTCCGAATCCAGATCCATCCTAAGGACATTAGAGAGCAAAGCGACAGAAAACTTAGCTGGTTGAAAGCAGGACAGTACCCTCTCGAACAGTTGAGTGAGAACGAGTAATGGAATGACAGCTCCACCCACCGTTTGCTGCACAATAATGACAGCTATAACGCTGGTGGTGGTGGTGGTGGTGGTTGATTTCATAAAAAAATTAAAATTTTTAAATAATTTATTGGGGACTTGTTTGCACTACCAAAACATGTACCAACATCAGGTTGAATATAAAACCAACATGTACCAACATTTCCATTTTAGATACTCTGCAATGTGGGAACCAACCTACCCATCCCTTCAACTTCGATTTCAAGACTGTTCAAATACTAGACTAACAAGAAGATGCAACTCCCTGGCTTCACCAAATTTGATCACTCATATGGATCCCCTCCCCAAAAGTCCTCAAGAGACTTTCTTTTATTTTTAAAGCGTGTCAAACCTCTGCTTTCGTATTCTCCACCTGCTTCATCATCTATTTATCTATTAAAATGTATGCCTTCAAACAACTAAGATTTGAAGTTCCTATTAAGGGGAAATTTTATGTTCAAATACGTATTTTCCATCAGGTAGCAGAAAAGATTCTTAACAACAAGAAGTTGAAATTCTATAAATGGGATGGAAACTTATCCGAACTGTTGTAGAATGTTTGGGAGAAGTTGATCCGGGTTGCTGAAATTACTTATTTAATGCCCCTTTTTTTGAATTTATTGCGTAATCTTTAATCTATTTTAACTAACCTCTTATCTAATATATATAATACTTAGATGTGGGAATTTTGGTCAGATGTGGACGAAGGGGAAGAAGAATTATTGTCTGGAAGAAATTAAGAAACCATTCAAGTTTTCTGGGAATATCCTTCGATTGATATTGTCACGATGCATGAAGCTGCACTTTACTTGTGCAAAAATTTCTCTTTGGGAGTTGTCTGAACAGACTACTGATTTGGGTTTTGATAGGTTTAGAACGTAATTATTACGTACTTAAATGATTTAATTAGTTATTAGGGTATTAATCAAATTAGCTAATTTTTTAAAGTATTTGACCTAATTTTCCCTTTCATGCATTAATTACTGCACGGGCTGCAAGTTTTGATTGGACCTTTATCTGATTTGCCCTGGCTTGGTGTTATTCTAAGGGGTTTCATGAAAGAAAAGTTTGATTTTGGGCCTCAGAGGAGTCCTTCCCACGGATCTCAACTTTAGCTATCCTACACTTGGGCTTTTGGGCCCTTTGGCTCTTAGCCGTATTTTTGAATGAAATTGGGCTCTGTACGCTTTTTTTTTTTAAATTATTTTGATTAATACACTTAAATTAATTAAACATTTTTAAGTAAGTAATAAATATGGCCTCCTAAATTTTAACCAAAACCCAACCCAGTTATCTACAACAAAGCCCAAACCTACCCCCATATTCCTCATTCATTGATGTAGCCTCTTCAGGCGAAATCCACCGTGCGCACTTCCTTCTCCGACCAAAATCCTACTTTAAATCTCCATTTTGACCCATTTTCCGTCGATTCCTTCTTCATCTTCCCTTCGTATTCCGTTCGGCTTCTTTATCTATTTTTCATTTCGGCTCTAAACCTCAAATAGCGTAAACCCTATATCCAAAATCCAAAAATCTGATTTTGATTCCGATTATTGACTCATATTTTTGCAATAGCTGAAAAAAGTGGCTCGAAGAGACAAAGAAATATTGAAGAAGAACCATCGACTAAGAAGTGGAATAAAATTTCTTCGTACTCTTATAAATCTAAGGTAGCAAAATTTTGGTGAACAATTTTCTTGGTGTTTAGGTTTCAAAATCTATGTTTTTTTGATGAATCTACAGGTTCTAAGTTGGTTATTGCTTAATGGTGCTAGTTTTGTTCTGGATGCATATATATATATGGATTCCCTCCAATTGTTATAATTTAGACTTTCTTTAGCAGTTTTGCATCAGTGTAGATCGTAAAACTAAGTTATCGTTTTTAGAAAACCTCAAATGCTTCTGCTTAAAAAATGAAAAATGTCTATGGTAATAATTTCAAACTCTTCCCCAACATTAATATTGTACCTATGCTGTGAATATTAGTTATACTGTCTTGATTTTTGTCTTTTAAAATAGTAATAGCTTCTGCAGAATTAAATTTGAAGTTTTGTTTGATAAAAAGAGACAGATCATTGAACATTGTCATTTTTTAAATTGGTAATAGGTTCTGCAGAAGGTATTCAAGAGTCCTCACTGATGTTTGTCACTTTTTTGTATGTTTGTCACTTTTTTTTATTCCGTGTCACTTTCCATAAGCATTTATTTGTTAATCTTTAATTTGTGCCACGTTTTGATTGTTGAATTCTTTAATTTTTTGGTGGTGATAGTGTGAAATGTAAGCAAAAGTCTCAATTCTTGCATTTGTTTTGACAAGTTACAAGCGTGTATGTTATAGACTGTCATAATGCATGTTATTGTTGTTGAATTTCATTTTAATTGTATCTTTTTTTCTTCTTGTAGGATTGAAATTTATTAATCCCTCAATGTTGGTTCAAAGGAAAAGTCACATTATTATCTCCACACATGGCGATAAAAGACTTAAATGAAAATTTTAGTCCATATCAGAGGACTTTATTTAAGAATATGCATGCTTTGGTGCCTTCATTAATTTGAAGGAAATATGATACAGATAATGAATGTGTGTCAAAGGAGATGAATTAGTTATATGGTCATGTGGTAGAGAAGAAGATGATTCTAAAGAAGTGAATACATGTCTTGTTATGTAAGGATTGATTTAGTTGTTAGAATACATAAGTTGGTTGGTAATTTTAGTCTTGTATGTAATGACCGATTTAACAAAAAGTGACAATGTTAACAGTGGTAGCACTGCTTCAATTGTTAATTTTTGAAATTTGAACATGTTTTATTTACAATATCAATGGGACAGTGATATTGATGATGTAACTGATCAATATTAGTACTAGTACCTAACATGCTAGCAGCTTGTATGTCACTTTTTTGTGACATTGTCACTTTACATGTTAACGGCTTGAAAACAAAAAGTGACATAATGTCACTTTTTTAATAAAAGTGACTGTGTTATTAAGCCCCCGTTTGGCACCCATTTTTTTCTCATTCTCATTCTCATTTTTTTCTCTTTCTTCATTTCAACCACACATTCTATCAATAAAATAATATTACACATAAACCTAAAAATTTTCCTTACTTTTTAACCACACATTCTTCCATCAATCACTATTCAAAAACACATTCTTTCACAAAAATGGGTGTCAAACACCCCCTTAAGTATAGTTTCTAAAGATGTGTTTTTGTGAAGTTTTGAACATATTTTCTCTACAATTTCATTGGAGCAGGGATATTATTGATGTAGCTAATCAATATTAGTACTAGTGTTCAAAAATTGTAATATGTTACCTAACTATAACATATTTGCAGGTGTTAACATGTTAGATTCTTGTATATTAAAAAAAGTGACATAATGTCACATTTTTAACGAAAAAGTGACAAGTCATTTGTTATTTTGTGTTCATGCTGCAAGGCTTAACGGAGGATGCTAGAACCTAGTTGATTTATTAAATAACTGTGGATCCAATGTCAATAGAGTATGATATCCATTGTCACATACTCACAACAAATTATTTTTTTAACAAAGTTGTATACATCAAAATACATCATTACTGGTGTTGTACTATTGGATGGTGCTATTTTGGTATTTGTCACTTTTTTTTTTGAATTTGTCATTTTTTTGAGTTAGTCACTTTTTTTTTAATTTTTTTTTTTAAAAAGTGACAATTTTTATAAAAAAAAAAGTGACATTGTGTCACTTTTTTATTTTACACAGTATTTTTTACTTCCTAAAATTTTTTCATATGATTTTTCAAAACATTCCTAATTTTAACTTTATAAGTACCCCAATCCAAGTCCAAAGGGCAAACTGGTTAAAAAATAAAAAGAAGTTGGTCTTCTACTTTACTTTTAAACCCTAAAGCCCAACTCGCCTCCTCCACCTCCACCCTCCACTCTTCTGCTATTATTCGTCAGAAAACCAGAAAAAAAAAAACGGAAGAAGCATGAGACCTCCTAGGGGACGCGGTGGATTCAGGGGCGGGAGAGACGGTGGTGGCCGTGGCGGTAGAGGCGGAGGACGCTTCCCTGCTCGCGATGAAGGTCCGCCTGATGAAGTCATAGGTACTTTCCTTCTCTCTCTCTATAAGCAGATATACAAAAGTTTATAAATATAATTTTTGTTTTATATTTTACTTGTGCAGAGGTTTCATCATTTGTTCATGCTTGTGAGGGAGATGCTGTGATGAAGCTCACAAATGAAAAAATACCATACTTTAACGCACCAATTTACCTTCAGAACAAGACACAGATCGGTAAAGTTGATGAAATATTTGGCCCCATTAATGAATCTGTGAGTCTGCCCATTTCAAATTTTCCTGGATTTTTTTTTGTAAGTGTAAGGTTTATTTTTTATCCATTTCTTATTATTTTGGTGGCTCTGTTACAGTATTTTTCGATTAAAATGATGGAGGGAATTGTGGCCACCTCGTACCCGGCGGGCGAGAAGTTCTACATTGACCCGGCTAAGCTTTTGCCGCTTTCAAGATTTCTTCCGCAGCCAAAGTATGTCCTTATATCACTTCTTTTAATGCAATTTTTATTCTAAACAGCTTTTACATGTTAATATGGTCCTTATCTTATCTCGCGAAGGTTAAGATTTTGATTTGCTTTGTGTTACACATTATGCCCTTTAATTGTTGTCCATTAGAGAGTATAACCTTCAACCTTAAACACTAAAAACTTGTTGGTTGTAATGTTGAATCCATACCAAACATGTCCTTAATCTTGCAACGCATTGGAGAAATATCAACATTGGAAATGCGATTGCTTTTTGAGGTGGACTCGATCATACAATGAAAAGTTTGGGTATTTTAGACTTCATTAGTGATGTTAAAAATTTCGTGGATGATAGAGACATTGACATTTCCAGATTTCCTGTTCCAGATCCTTGAAAGAAAGCGACAATAGAATAGGTTACAAATTTATTTCCAATGATGTTACTTAATTTTTGGGGTTCTGAATTAGTCGTATCACGGATATACAACAAAACCATAGCGGAAGTCTACTGGAGGTTCCAGTTGCAAAAAAACAGTATTATACTTTCAACTGTTTTAGTTCAAACAATCTTTTTACTCCTTAACATAGTCATTATTTACTGATATTCTATTGTGTTAGATATTTTTCATCATTTTGCATGTATTATCTTTTGTTTTGCGAATGTTTTGCCGCTCCGACTAGTGTTTGCCGCTACGCAACGGGGATCGACCTGCCTGGTCAGGTCGCGGGGGTCGAGGGGGCAACGCCCCCGAAAGAGAATTTTATTTTCAGAAGTTTTTGAATAAGTATGTTTCTTCCAACAGATGCGTCCATTCATTTCAAGGGACACACCTATTCAAAAGGTTGCCTCCATTTCTATATATTTTGGGCGAATTCTCATTTGCGAGATACTTTTAAAAAAAATTTCTATTCTTCTATCTTTCTCTTGGCATCATCAGTTTCTCTATAGAGTGTTTCTTGGTTTGATCAAATAGTCACAATTTGAATCAAACGCCTCCATTGTATCCTGAGAGAGATTTTCTATCATACCCCGATCGTGACTTTGTAATTGGAAAGGGGAGAAACATCTCTTAAAAGATAACGATTTTCGTGCCTTGGAGTTATTTATTGTTCCAGATTTCCTACATATTTCCCAACATATTGCAAGCTCCATGCCCATTCTTTCTTCCACACCATTCTCTAGTGAATTGGGCACAGAGAACGATATCGGATATTTCATAATGTGCTGATTTCTACAGCCTATATGCATCTAATTGCCCATGTATTTTTGCAAAGGCATTAATATTTTTTTTGACTATCTTCTAGCCACACTTATTACCCTTGATCACTAGCCTAGTATATTAATTCTAGGATGCTCTGTTCTTTGCCATATATTTATTCATTTGACCTATTTTTCGATGTTTATTTGGTTATTTGTCAGGAGTTATATTCATCAACATATGTTGGCCTACTTGATTAGTATTGGAAACTGAATTTTGATTGTTGCATTTTTTATTTTTTATTTTGCAGAGGACAAGCGCAAACTGGTGGTAGATGGGGAGGACGTGGAGGAGGAAGAGGTGGTGGGAGAGGTGGACGTGGAGGTGGCGGTGGCTTTCGCGGAAGGGGTGCTCCGAGGGGAAGAGGTGGTCCTCGAGGCGGTGGTCGTGGTGGAGGTTTCAGGGGCAGAGGGAGATCATAAAATGTCTGTATTTGTGCTTTCCGAATCAAACAGAACAAAAAAATCGGATTTTTGTTTTAATGGAGTTTTGTTATTTTCAATTGGGCTGCGGTAAAATTATCCTACTCTAGTTCGGATTTTATTGCATTATTATATAAATTTGCTAAATTACTTCATGTCCTATAGCAAATTCAGTGTGCTGAAATATGATTCTTGAAATTCTGTGATAATTTGATCGGATTTCTTCTATCTTCTTTTGACAAATTGAATATTACCTATGTTTTAAAAATCCATTGACCCGGAAAAGAGAAAGGGTCAAATGGTCGAATTGGGGTAGAATAGGAATAAATAAATAAATTTTATATCACAAAATTGACAAAATTAAGTTAATTTTTCAACTTAATTAATGAACATACATAGACAAAAGGACCAACTAATGATTAAATTTGGGTATAATTAATATTTGTTTGTCTTTAAATGAAAGATCATGTGATTGAAAATGAAAAAAATAATTTTGAAGAGATAAATAATTTACATTTTTTTTCTTTTATAATAAAACTACTAATTTTTAATTTATTCAACTTTTATAATAGAAATATTAGTTACAAGAGTGGACTGTACAAACTTTACGTTTCTAAATCCCACATCGGAATCTGATTATAAAAGTTTTGATGATATATGTGATAAATGTATGAGCAAAGTAGTTTTTGGGGTTTCATCGGTTGGTCCGGATCAGTTCAATTTTGATAATATTCCCCGAAAAGGCAATGGGAATTCTGCCAGCATGCACAATAATCAGTTATCAAACACGGATGGTGTAAGGTAAGGTGGACAAGACGAAGGCAAGGCTCGACCAAGACCCTCTTTGACATAGATGATAAACTTGTTGAAGTCGATCATTGTTCAGTATGATATTATTGTTTAGTTGTTTGGGAAATATAAGATTGGTTTTGAACTGTGTATGCATGCTTGGTAGATGGATAGAAAGCTCAAAATTTATAAATATATTTGAAGCGCACTTAAAATGTTTTTGGTTCAGAGTCGAAAATATAGGAAATTTGTAGTTGGTCTTTACGTTGAAGCGTGATTGACTAACAAATACATCAAAGTTTAATCAGCAAGAATTTGTCAACAATCCCAGATACAACAGAGCAAACCTTTTTAAATACCTTTTTCCAAGATGTTGTGCTACATGTACATAGTAACTTACATAATGGCTTACCAAACAGAGGATGCTGCAAAATTTAATTAGATCAAAATCTCAAAAATCAAATAATTTCATCACTTACATTTTGACACCTCCTTATTATGTAAACATTATATAAATGCTTAGAGTAATGCCACATTTACCAATTTATGCGGCGTTAATGTAGCATTTAAATGAGCCATTTAATTCTACATTTCATTTAATTTATTATCTAACATCACTTAAATGAGTCATTTAATTCCGCATTTCATTTAGTTTATTATCTACCATCAAGTAGATTGGAATTATAACTCAACTGGGGGCTAAATAATATTGTTCCAAAGTTATGTACAAGAAGCATTTTCCTCCTCCAAATGATAGAAAGATACGAGTTATCCTTGTAAACAACAAAATAATTAATATGTGGGATTATGTCACTTTGTCAAAAGGATTTTGATACATGTAGTTACAGAAGTGTAGGTGACAACAGATTATTGAATGGAAAAAGTTGATTGTATTTTAAGCAGTTCAATAATATGTCACCTTTTTGACATGAGCAATGCTACTGGTACATATGCGTGTACATAAACGCGTACATAATGTGAGTGGAGGTGGGGCCTACGCTACAGTGTCGTGGGCTCCACCACACTCACATTATGTACACGCTTATGTACACACCTATGTATAAGTAGATTAATCCTTTTGACATTATAGCATGATTGTACACGCGCAACCTCATATTTTGGTCAATGGTGAGAAGCAACATCATAGCAGATTTGACCATGCTGGAGATATAATCAGACTTTTCTGGGTTATAATATTTCTCAAGTCTTGTAAAAATATTACTCAAAACACTTAAGAAGAAATGTCAACTATTTGTTAACGAAACAAATATTTAAATATTTTTGATTTCATCAATGAAAGTAAATGCAAGAGCTAAATTTTATTTCCTACAAGGGAAAATTATTAATTAATTTAATATTTTTTTTCTTTATTTACAAGTAAATATAAATAAATATTTTGACATTAAGGAGATATAATGCTATATTGACTAATATTTAAACATTTTAAAATACCAATAAAATTACTCACATATAATATCACATAATAAATTATTAGATTCATATAAAATAATGAATGACAATGTCATTCATAATAAAAACTATCGATGATCGTCCTAAGAGATACACATAGCAGCTTGTTATTTGATGCATTAATGTTGTAACATCATGCATCAAATAACAAACTGTCATATGCATGTCACGTAAATTGACTACCAGTAGTCTTCACTGTGAATATCATTATTCTTTAGTGATTTGCCATTCGCACACAAAATTGCCATAAAGTCAATTTTATTTAAACACAGATCTCCACATAAGTATAAAGCTACTATCACATATGGATAATAATTCCAAGCTAAGTGAAAAGGCTTCTAAAATTCCATATTATAAGATTCTAGGATTTCTCAACCAACAATCGAAATTGCGAAATTCATAGGCTGAAAATAAAAATAGAAACAAAACTCTCTTGAATATAAGAATAACAAGAAAACCAGTGGGCTTTTTGTGAGAGCCATAATCTTTTATTAATAATGACAATGAAACATCTAATAAGCTTCTCAGGCTTCCCATCCTCTGAGAAGTGTTGCCCTAGCAACTCGATTAACGCCTAAGCTGAAGGCTCCCATTCGAAGATCGCAATTATGAGTCTTGCACATCTCTTTTACATCTTTGAAACCCTTTGTCATGTATGTCTTCAGCTCTGCATTCACTTTATCCTCCTCCCACATGAATCCTTGAATGTTCTGAAATGCAACGTGTTGCAATGTTAAATCAGTAGAAGAAAAAAACTAACGGAAATTGGAGAAAAGATGAAAATATACCTGAACCCACTCGAAGTAACTGACAGTAACACCACCTGAATTTGCGTATATGTCTGGAAGAACGACAACTCCCTTCTTTGACAAAATCTGTGGAGGAAAACAATAGTTATTATGCTGCCGGCTGCTCTTATTTTATGCTGTAGTCTAATTCCTAAAGACTTGATCAGTGTAACTAACCTCATCGGCCTCAGGATCAGTTGGATGATTAGCTGCTTCGATAATAAATTTTGCTTTGATATCTTTTGCATTATCCCTTCAATAAAATAGGAAAATCTTTCACTATATAGGAAAATTACAAACACAACATTAGGGAGATCTTGATGAACAACAAACTGATACTCTGAAGACTCATAAAAAAACCTGTTGATCACGCCTCCAAGAGCTGCTGGGATAAGAATGTCACAATCCTCCACCAATATTGAACTAGGATCGATAGAATCCCCGCCACTGAATCCTTTTATTCCACGACTTTCTTTGACATGATTGAGTAGGCTTGGTATGTCAATTCCACTGCTGTTCTTTATAGCTCCTGTAATATCGCTTACTGCGACTATCTTCCCCCCCTGCTCACTGAGGAGTTGAGCAGCCCAAGAACCAACATTTCCAAACCCCTGAGACAAAAAAGAATGTCAAAATGGGCTTAATAAATAATTGGTGTCTTTTTCTATCCAATCACTTCCCCAGGAAATATATTTGCATCAAGATTCATCAAATTTTATTTCATTTCAACTTTAGCCTAATTAAAATATGTGTTAAGGATGAACTAACTTCGGTACCTGCACAACAATACGTTGACCAGCAATGCTCTTCCCATACTCTTTAAGCAGGGCCTCAGTTGCAAAGAGGACACCTCTTCCTGTAGCTGCATCTCTTCCAAGAGATCCACCAAGATCCTAAAAATAAGAAATTTGGATCTTTCAAGTTACATAAATGGAGAAATTTCAGAAGAAAAAAGCAGGTTTTCAAATACTATAAGAGAGCATATTGCATCGTCAGATAACATTAGAAGTGAAAAAAATAACCATGAACCTGACTGAAGTATCATTTGAGAGCTTTTCGCAGACTTACAGTAGGTTTTCCAGTTACTACTGCAGGGGAATACCCATGAAATTTTGAATACTCATCTAAGATCCAAGCCATTGTCTGTTCAACCGCACAGCAAAGATTGACAATAAATTCAGATACATGTCACTGAGTTAATTGAAAATCAGACGGTAAGGTTGAGATATATGTTACACGGACCTGTGGATTTGTTCCCATATCAGGCGCTGGAACATCTGTGTGGACTCCAACCAGATCATGTATCTTTTGTGTGAAAACTCTAGTAAGTCTTTCTAGCTCAGAGATGCTCAAATCCCCTGGATTACATCCTATCCCTCCCTTGGCTCCACCATATGGTATGTTAGCTACTGCAGTCTTCCATGTCATGAGTTGCGCCAAAGCATTCACCTCATCTGGGTCTACCTACATTATCCATATACAATTTTGATTATAAAGAAAGGGGAAAAAAGTCTAGAGACTGGATCTACCTACACAATACAATCATCAAGATTAGGAAGAAATATAAAAATTTACATCTGGAGGAGCTTATTTTTGCAATTTAATATGAAAAAGAAAAAAAACAGAATCTACTTGGCAACTGGTCTGCTAAATTCAGAGAGCAGAACCATAATGGTTGCATCTCTAAATCAATTCATAGTTAATCCAGTTTAAAGTGTTCAGCCATCTAAACTTTAACGAACCTCGGGATGGTATCTTATTCCTCCTTTCATTGGACCTCTCGCATTGTCATGCTGAACCCTGAACCCCACAAATGATGCCAAGGTGCCATCATCTTTCGGTATGGTACATTCAACCTGTGATTTTGACCAGAGCAGGCAAGGAACACAATTAAACAAAAGGAAGTAAGTATTGTCAAAACGAAAGCACCCTAATCAGGGTGAGGAGAAATACATGGATTAAAGGATAACTCTTTGGAATGTGAAGGGTAAAATAATACATTCAAATCAAGCTTAAAAGGTATGTTACACCGTGGTAAATTACTATAAAAAGGAAGAGTAATGCTACTGAAAACAGGGGACAGCAAGTGAATCCTTGCTTTTGAAGTCTGGGCAGAAGGCCAGTGTATATATGGAAGTACAAAATGGATATTTTGAGAAAAAAATTAATGATATGAAAAACTTTCGAGCATCTGCCTGGGGGAAAGAAACTAGGAAAATATGACATGATAAATTTAAGTACATAGATAGATCAGACAGAAAAATAAAGTAAATGAATGGTTCTTTAAGCAAAAAAATAAAGGCAATGGCTTTGACATTATTTATCAATCAACATGCTCAAGTGTTAACCTTAATTTCCCTAAATGGAATGAGCAGACTCTTCTGAAGCTTTGAATCCAAACCCAGAAGCCGAGCTGCCAGCTTAAAGTTTCTGTTGGTTGCTGCTAACGCATTCATGATTCTTCAAACAGCTTCCTGAATAACTTCCACAAAGGAAATTAGATTTCAAATTTCAAAATGATGAATATATGTACATATATACAGATTTTCTGAAGAGAAAAAGCATGCAACTAGTACTTATTAGAGTGATTTGAACATATCTCATATAGTTAAGACCTTACTAGATAAGAACTGTAAGTGAGTTTTCCAAGTTTTAAAAGTTAAAAATAAAAGACCTTAAGCCTTAAAGAATTGCATGTCGTGTCATCATCCAGTAATCCTTTTAGAATCTCAACCTTAAATATTCATCATGTGTTACTAACTTGGGAGGAAGATTACCTCACCTTGTGAATTCAATACATGGGCTAATTCATAATTAATTTAGGCTGTTCACATATGCAGGATCGCCAAACCATTAATTCATTCATGCATAGTGAGCTGGACATCCTCGTCTAGACACCTAAGCAGGATTTCCGAGCTAATTAACTAGACAACCTCGTTTGAAAGTAACTTCGATTTTAGTTTTCCACATATATGCCAAAACTTTAACTTGATATTTCGGATAGACTTTGGCAAATGCCATAGATGGTCAAATTTGAAGGTTTGAGCATGTTGTTGATATAATATTTTCATGATTGTCGTTATTCAATCAGGTCTTTTGTCTCCTATCTGGCCTGACGTTATCCTCGGTTCTACACATTGACTACTTGTTTTATGGTCGAATCTCTTCAAGAAATAAATTGCTGCACTTGATACAAGAATATGCATTGTCGACTCATCACGTATAAGGTAAAGATCTATTCATTGGGACTGACTTGATAATCTTTTATATATTGGTTATGCAGCATCATTCTTTTACTATGATACTAAAGTGAAAAAATGCTCACTGACACGAGATTTGTATATTTTACTAAGAAACAACTCACAACTAACATATCAGAAATTATAATTGGAATTCTCCAATATTTCCATCCGAGCACAAGAAATATTGGGACCAACTCGTACACAAAAAATCCTCCAATTCAGGCTTTGTCATATCGGGCCAAGAAACCCATATGGAAAAGTCCAAAATTTTATGTTCCTACTTTGTAGTGTACAAGATAAGAGAATAAGTTGAGGAAATTGTCTTGAATTCACTTTTAAAAAAAAATGTCGAAAGAGAGGGCAAGAACTAATTAAGAATATAAAGTTCCAAGGAAGAAATTTCAGAAGCTAATCCTCTTACCTCAATACTGAAAAAAAAGTTGATGAGCGCACCCTACACTTGAAGAAGCGAGTGTAGCTCCAATTGTATATATATATCCAAAAAGGCGTGAAAGAAGATATGGAATCAGAATCAGTTCCTCTTTCAGCCAAATCCTCCAGATATATATACACTTTAGATTAGACGTACAAAATTGAGTGGATTTACAAGTTCCTACCTACTTTGTCTTGGAAAGAATGTGAACACAAATAAGAATAAGAATACGAATGTGAATATGATGCTATGCTTATGTTATGAGGTCCCTACCTACAAACATCAGAGGAATCAAGTCGTCAACTTCCACTATAAATTTTACTGTATGAAAAAGAAAAAGATAGAACAAATTCAGACGTGGATGTAAAAAATGCTTGGAACGTGAATCCGACGCCAATTCCACGATACAACTTAATGGGTGCTTACCTCAACCTCAAGGCTCGGGACTAGGATTTTGGTTTTGATCCTTGTGCTTGTAGTAGTATATATTGGGTACGTATGTTTCCTGAGATTTTGTTCGTCATATTTTAGGATCCGATCGAAAAGAGAGAGTGAATTTTGTAATGTTTCAATTTGAGTAGGAACTTGTAACTGAAACTGAGAGGGAGAATATTGCAATATTATATCGATCACGACAAAATTATGTTCAAAAGTTGTTCTGCTTGAAATCAATGTGGGGTTGTCGTCCACGTATTTTCTTTTGGGTTTTTGGCTTCATGTGGATGGGTGGATGGCTGTTCAAATCGTGACTTGCACCTTTAACGCCCATAACCCCATCTTGATTGGAAGAGGAAAAATGGGAAAATACTCTTTAATTTAAGAGTAATGTTATTCATCCCCAATGGAGATGAAAACACAGTTTATGTGTCATTAAATGATAGGTTAAATAAAATGTGAAATTAAATGACTTATTTAATTTCTCCTATCATTTAATGCCACATTAGCGCCACATAGACTGTGTTTACATCCCCAATGGGGATGTATAGCATTACTCTTAATTTAATGAATGTCGTAAAAACATTTCTGGGTTCATTGGTCAGTCTTTTCGTAGTGCAAAGTGCTGCTTTTTTGATGTACCCACATTTAGTTACCTAGTTCACTTCGCTATTCAGATTTTTTTGTTGCGTGTGAGTTCTTATTTATAAAGGGTGGTTTTATCGTTACAATTTTACCTATACGTGAAAGTTGTTGGTTTAAATATCGTTCATCCCTATCTTTACTTAGCTTGTTATTCCCCTCTCTCTCTCTCTCTCTCTCTCTCTCTCTCTCTCTCTCTATAAATGATTGAAAAATCAATCGTCCAATAGATATGTATCTATTTAATTTATAAACAAGGAGAAGAATTACATGTGCCTCTTTAAAGAATTCATCTTGTAGTCTGTCAATAAATTAAATTATTATAATCATATCGTGAAAGTATAAGCTCAAAAATTATTTCAATGACTTAATTAATTTCCTTCTTTCTCCAAAATTATGCTCTCAAGAAATCAGAGCAAACTGTGGCAAAACAACTTCTACGTAATCTTAATTGTTGATAATTGATAACCTCAAAACATGATAATCAGGTATGTTAGATTAAATTTTCTTCATCTGGTTCACACAGTTGTAAGTGGAAAAAAAATAAAAAAAATTGCACTTAATGATTTGATGTTAGTGGCTAATGTGTCCACCCACTAAATAAAAACGAGGCGACAACAACTAATGCAGAAAAAGAATCTTGAGATGGAATCCGCCTCATAGTCTGTTAGATACTATTTACTAAGAATCTTGGCATGTTCTTTCCTTAAGATAATGTTGCCTTTTACAATGCCCACTATTGGAATATGACCCAAATTTCTATTGGAATTATGATAGGGTTGTTTAATTGATGAGTATTCTTGATTTAGAAGTCCAATTGACGAGGAATCAAAATTCATCAAGAATTGAAAGTTTGATTGGTAAAAGGACTTTGAATAATCGAAGACTTGATTTTTGGGATGTTGAACATCAAACTAGCGCCCAAGCGCTTAATTCGAGACGCCTAGGCATCCATAACGGAAGAAATGGTGAAACTTAGCTCGAGAAGCAATGCCCCAGCGCTATAGTCGCAGCGCTTGAGCGTTTCGATCACCAGCGCTTGAGCGGTGGTGTGTTTCGACTGGAGAGTCCTTTTTAGATTCTGATTCGTTTCTTGAGTCGTATTTCATCCAAAACACTTGTATTGAGTTCCTATATATACTCTACATTGTTTGGGCTCTTCATAAGGCTTGAATAACATAGCAAAATATTATATTGTATTAAGAAAATATCAAAGTGAGAGGATCTAGATTGTAGAGAGAGAAACTCGCATATTTTGAGCTAGATTGAGAGTCCTGTGAAATCATTTTGTATTTCTTTGCTATTGATTCGAGTTAATTTTCTGCCTCTACTTGTAGTTTTTCACATTAAATCTTGTATTCTTGTGTAACTATTTTCATCTTGTTATATTTTCTTGGCTTTAATATTCATAACAAGAGGTATAAATTCTATCACCGAGTTATTGCAAATTGGCTTATATTATTCATGGGAATTTAACACCGAGCTAATTAGCTAATGAGTGGTTGATCTTTCTTATTTAAAAAGGTTTCATTGCCGTGGTCCGACATCTTCATTGACCTTCTTATTGATTTAACTTTGAACCCAATTTTCCTCCGAACTATATAAGTGGGCTAAGGCTGGTTTCGTCCTCAATTTTTTCCCTTTAAAAATTAACGAGTCGAATTTTATCATCGTTAGTCAGTTTTCTCATTTAATATGTGTTCAGATTGGAACATGGATTTTATGATAATTTTTCACAGTACTTTAAAGTGGAGAAGAAGTTATAGAAGATTATTGAAAAAGTGTTGACACTCGATGACTAGAGTTTCAAAGGAACGATATATAAAGCAATTTTTCATAAATAAAACTTTAGATGTAAAAGATTAAAGACCTAATGATTTAATATTGAGTATTGTATTGCTAGTGAATGACGATCCAGAAAAGAGGAAAGACAAGACATGTAATTGGCTAAGAAATTCTCTTAAAAAGAGATTTTCACAGACATGTGCACACAAAGTACAGTGACCATTATAAACTATTAAAGTATAAAAATAAATCAGTAGCGAGCTGTGATAAAAAGTTATGTTGGATAAATCAGTGTATAATTTATAAATTCATGATTCGGCCATTAGAACATGTCTGAATACTTGGTCGAAGTTGATACAAAATCAATTTTTCATGATTTTTTAACAATTTTAACCAAATTGCAATAGTCCTCCACATGATTGAAATTTACTAAATATGCAAATGATAAAGCAGAGACTGGTGGAGAGACAATCGAAAAAACATCGCATCAGGAGAGGTAGCTTCTAACTTTGAACATGTCTTATTGAAATATTGTAGAGTTTATTTGACTAATTGGTAAATGTGATATCTTGAATCATTCAACCGTTAATGTAAACCAAGACAACAGTACTTACACAATATCTTTCCTAAATCATTTTGGTTATCATGATTGTGTTCATTTTGGACGTGACAATCTTGAGTTTCATAAGTGTTTTAAAGAATTTTAGCCGCAACAATTCTCATAAAAACAGCCCCACTTTAAACTTACATAGGTGACTTCATATTGAGAGTTTCCTGTCATACTCTACTATACTTAGTAGTCAAGCTATAGAAATCATTAAAAGCGTAATTTAACATTTTAACGTTCTACAGAAAGCACTTTGATTATCATAGGAATGAGTAGGAATTATTTTCTAAGTGCTTCATGGAATCTTCATAACTTCATTGTCCCATTGAAATAAGATCTTGGAATTTCTAGCCAACAAGGTTAGGTTACCGCTACAACAACTCTTATGTAGTAGGCTTTAATCTCAATCTCTTCGATAGGCAATATATTTGGCCCATGATTGGTATTGATTAAAATAAAATTTTAATCTAAGTCAAAGTCAAACAATCAATCAACCACATATTCCATTGGTTCCGCAACTTTTCAACCACACATTCCATCAACTTTTATCAAAATCTACTAAAAATCTAATTTTAATCTCCATCAAACAAACCTTTTATCTTTCGGTAAGCCTTTTGTAAGCGAATCCACGATGTTTTCCTTTGATTTCACATAATCAATGAAAATGATATCATTCGAGATCAATTGCTTAATGATATTGCGTCTACGATGTATGTGTTTAGACTTACCATTATACATATTGTTTTGTGCTCTTCCAATAGTCGATTGACTCTCACAACGTATACTTATAGTAGGTACTGGCTTAGGCCAACATGGAATGTTATCCAAAAAGTTACAAAGCAATTCTGTTTCTTAACCAGCTTTGCCTAAAGCTATAAACTCTGAATTCTATAGTTGACCGGACTACACATGTTTATTTTGTGGACTTTCAAGACACGACAACGCCACCATTGGTAAAAGCATGACCACTAGTAGACTTAAAATCTTTCATATCAGATATCCAATTCGCATCACAATATTCTTCCAATACTGTAAGACATTTTGTAAAGTATAATCTAGAGGTTAAGTTATATTTTAGATACCTAATACCCCTATTCAAAGCTTTCCAATGGTCATGGCTTGGATTACTCATGAATCTACCAATTTTATTCACAGCAAATGTTATATCCGGTCGAGTGTAATTCGTAATGTACATTATACTACCAATAACATGTAAATACTTTAGTTGAAACATCGACTCACCCTTATTTTTGACTAAGTGTAGACTTAAATCAATAGGGGTTCTTACGGGACTTTCCTCATATATGTTAAATCTTTTAAGTACACTCTCAATGTAATAAGATTGGAAAAGTACAATTCCATCAGATGTTCTAAAAGTTTTAATCCCTAATATTACATATGTCACACCCATATTCTTCATGTTAAAATGTTTCGTTAACATTTTTTTAGTGTTCGTGATGATATCGTGACTATTGTCCATAATTGACATATCATCCGCATATAGATATACAATTACATAGGCCTTATGTATATGTTTTATGTATACACACTTGTCACACTCGCTAATTTTAAAATCATTTGACAACATAGTTTTGTCAAACTTTTGGTGCCATTATTTTGGAACTTGCTTCAACCCATACAGGGACGTAATGAGATTACAAACTTTTCATTCTTAGTTAGGAGCAATGAACCCTTCAAGTGGTTCTGTGTATATTTCTTCTTCTAACTTACCGTTCAAAAATGTCATTTTCACGTCCATTTGATGAATCTCAAAGTTGTGCAATGCGGAAATTGCAATTAACAACCTTATTGAAGTGATTCTAGTCACATGTGAGTAGGTATCAAAGAAGTTAAGTACTTCATTTTGCATATAGCCTTTGGAAACCAACCTAGATGTATTTGTCAATGGATCCATCCAATTTTTAAATTCTTTCTTAAAAATCTATTTAAACCATAAAAGCTCATTTTTAGATGGTAAATCAACCAATTTCCAAGTATGATTTTGCATTCTAGATTTTATCTCACTACTGATGGACTCTTTCCAATGACGTGCTCCGGTGTATATATTTCTTTACTAAATGCCTTCAAATAATTTTCTACCATGTATGTTAGAAAATCACAACCATATGAAGTTGATGTTCTAGTTCTTTTATTACGTCTTGATTCTATATCTTTTATAGTACTATTTACAGTTTCATAAGTTCTCTTATTTGAACTTATATATTTCTTATCTTTACATGGAAAAATATTTTCGAAAAAGGAAGCATTTCTCGATTCAAGTATCGTGCCTCCATGTATTCTTGAACGTCAGACTTATGAACAAGAAATTGATATGTACTACTATTATTGGTATATCCAATAAATATGCATTCAATTGTCTTATACCCAATTTTTACTTGTTTTAGCGTAGGTACATCAAATTTAGCCAAGCACCCCAAACTTTCAAGTGTTTATAAGAATGATGATAACATTTTTATAATTCATATGGAGTTTCGTCCATTTCCCTTTGAAGTATCTTGGTAAGAATGTTACTTACTGAAAGTATATCTTCATCCTACATGTTCTGAGATAGACCCAAATTTATCAGCATTACATTCATCATCTCTTTAAGAGTTCGATTTTTGAGTTAAGCGACACCATTTGATTGAGGTGAATAAGGTGTCGTTTTTGAAAACATGTAATACTTCATCCTTACTTCCTGGCAGATAGACATAACAATACTTAACATAATCATCAATTAAAGTAATAAAGTATTTTTCCCATCTTTAGCTTAAACAAATTTCAAGTGACAATATCGATGTGTATTAACTTTAAATGTGCAGTGTTCATTTGAACTGAATGAAATAGTGTTTTGGCCAATTTTGTATCAACATAAATTTCATATTTATGATTAGGATCAAATTTTAGCGTCGGTATCAAACTTAGATTCATGAGTTTGCGCGCACATTTTGAAGTTTACATATCCTAAGACTATGCCATAAACAAGACAACTTAAGTATATAAGCAAGATTTAAACTTTTATTCGTAATGATTTACTTTAGTACAATAGTAAGAACGTTCATTTTGAACATTCCATTGCATAAGTATCCTTTACCAACATACATTTCATTCTTAGTGAGTACAAATTCATCGGATACAAATATTAATTTAAAACCATTCTTGCCAAGTAGAGATTTGGATACAAGGTTCTTGCAAATGTCCGATACATATAGAACATTGTTGAGAACTAGCTCTTTGCCGGAAGTCATCTTCAATGTAACCTTCCATTGTCCTTCAACTTTGGAACGTGTAGAATTTCCAATAAAGATTTGTTCTCCAATCAATTCTTTGTAGTTTGAGAACATTGTTTTGTCTACACAAATGGCGGGTAGCACCAGAATCAACCCACCATTCTCTTAGATTTTCAGCGTTATTACATTCAAATACAACAACACACGAATTTATCTCTTGTATCTCTTCAAATAGAGTGTCTCTTCAACCATATTTACTTGGCATTCTTCTTAGGCTTGCAAAATTCACTTGAATGACGTCATGTTTTTTCCAAAATTATAGCAATTGTCTTTAAATTTCTTAGCATTATTGGTGTTGTCTCTCTTTGGTGCATGACTTGAGACTTTATACTTTTTTTTGTTTATCCTTGAACCGGATCAAGTTAGCTTTAGCTTGTCTAAATTGAACAACAGACTTCGTTTTGGTCTTTCTATTGTCTTCTTCATTCCTTAATCAGACAACGAGTTCTTCCAAGTTCATCTCCTTGCAATTGTTGGCTGCCCGCTTCATCGCTCGAGCATGCAAAGTAGGGACCAACGCCCCCTTGGCACCGAGCAATCGCTCGCAGCGGCCATATATGGCCAAAACTCAATTTTTTTCTTTCTAGATTTGGACAAAAAAATTTCATTCATTCGAAATTAGTTTTAGGATTCCAAATGTACTACGGCCATCTACTCGATGAGTAGAACAAGTTCGTCCATTCACTTCCGTGGTTTGACCATCAGAACATGTGTGAATACTTGGTCAAAGTTGATACAAAATCAACTTTTCATGATTTTTAATTAACAAATTTAACTCCAATTTTAACATAATTCCAACAAGTGAAAGCAATGGTTTCTCTTTTGTGAGTTGTTACTGAGTTTTGTGTAAACTTAGAGGGAAATTGTGGTGTTTGTCTTGCAAACCATCCTTGCCTATTTTTAGGGCTTTATAGTGGATTCGAGTTTAATTCTAACAGATGCTCAATAGGAGACTAAGTGTTAGAAGCGGTCGGTAAACCTTCTGGGCCTAAAACGAAAAAATCATGTGTGTTCTTCTACTTCTACAAACTTAATAGGATACTATTTCAAGGGAAAAATTCACAATTCAAATATTAACTATGGCTAAATTCAATTTCCATGTTTTAATTTCAAAATTCAAAACTCAAGTGATAAATAAATAATTAAATATGTTTTATTAATCAAGTATATTGAGATCACAATTATACAATTAATGTTATATGTACGTACGTATATGTCACAACTTATTTATTGGTCACGTAATGAATTTATCACAAATTATTTCACGACCACAAATCAAAAATTTCATAGGTCATAATTTATTTGGACAATCACAAATCAAAAAATTTATAAGTCGCAATTTATTCACCGACCACATATTTTCAAATTAGATGGTAAAAAATTATCAAATTTTTATGTCACAATTAAATAGTTAGTCACAAATTAACCAAATAATTGATTACATACACCCCACCCCCACACCCACACCCATACTTGGTCTCAAATCAACCAAATAGTTGGTCACAAATACTCTTCATCCCACCCGTTATCGCCACCACACCACAGCCAACACATCACCACCAATATCAACAACAACAATACAACACCACTACCACCAACACTGCTATTGCCACCGCCAACAAAAATCACCCCAACACCAAAACATGAAAAAACTACCACCACTCCAAAAATCGACAAAACCAACAAAAATCATCACCACCGCAAACCACACACACGTACCACCGTGGTCACAGATAAAGCGCTGCAACGGCGGGCAAATGAACAACAGATCTCGGAACCAACGCCGACGTGCTCTACATCGCGGCATACGAACAAACCAGATCACCACATACCAACCAAACCAGCGACATCATCCATTGACAAATCTAAGTCGTCTGTTAAGGGATATAATCCCACATCGAATAAAGATGTTGACACAGACCAATTAATAAAGATCTTGGGCTACTCCTCTTAATAAGGTTGACCTTTTAAGTTGGACCCCCAAATCTTAACATGGTATCAGAGCCCATTATGCTCCAACGAGCGATTCGATCCCGGTAAGACTCCAAAAAGTGAGCACGTGGATTTCAAGATTGGTCTGCTCAAATGAGCCACCATCTTGCGGGGGCGTGTTAAGGGATATAATCCCACATCGAATAAAGATGTTGACACAGACCAATTAATAAAGATCTTGGGCTACTCCTCTTAATAAGGTTGACCTTTTAAGATGGACCCCCAAATCTTAACATCGTCATGCAGCAACCCTATCTATGGCTTCAGTTTAGGCGCGTAGTGGAAGTTTTTTTCATCATCGTCGCTGAGTGCGACGACTCTATGAACTCTGTCTCGTATGCGGCCCAGTGAGGAAAGATTGTGATGAAGAGAGAAGATGCGGCACGCGGCGACGATTTTCGATAATCTCAATTGTGCATGATGGCTATATGAGCGCCGCCTCGAAGGGTAAATTAGTGAACGAGAGAGAGAGAGAGAGAGAGAGAGAGAGAGAGAGAGAGAGAGAGAGAGAGAGAGAGAGAGAGAGAGAGAGAGAGAGAGAGAGAGAGAGAGAGTGTGATGGAAAATATTTTAGGTTTTATAGTGGGGGTTTAGGGGTGCGTAGGTGGGATGGGAGTGGGTAAATTTTATCATATTATTAATAATTTAATTAATACCTAATTTTTTATTAAATAAACTTATGATTTTTTATTTGAAGAACTTAAATACATGTTAATATGTAATTTTCACCTATTTAAATTCAAACTATGCAAAAGTACGGGCCTCCTGGACTCACCTATGAGGTCCATGTAAGATAGTTGTGCATTTAATATGCGAAAAATTTACAACTCAGGCTTTATCTATCTCAAAATCAAAAATCAGGTCCCAAGGTTTAGAATTGCAAAAATCAGGTTTTTCATAAATTAATTAATTATATTTCACAATTATTATATTAAATTAAATATTAAACTGTAATATAATATAATTAACCCATCTCACTGCTACCCCTGCTCCGACGACCAGTGACCGACGACCACTCCGGCGACTTTTTCGAGGTCACATATCAAAAATTTTGTAGGTCACGGATTATTTAGATGTCACAGATAAAAATTTTTGTAGGTCACGTATTATTTTCAGGTCACAGATAAAAAATTTTGTAGGTTACAGATTATTTCGAGGTCACAGTTCTAAAATTTTATAGGTCACATATTATTTTGAGGTCACAGATCAAAAAATTATAGGTCACAGATTATTTTTTTAGTTACAAATTATCAATTTTAAACTAGGTCACAAATACCAAAAAATGACAATCGCTAGATCACAAACACCAAAAAGAACCACCACCGCAGCTGACCTGCCACGGCAATAACAAAAAACGACAACTACCACACAGATCACCATCACCAATCTGCAACATTTTCCAAAATCAGACCCCATCTTCGCGACGGCTGCCACCAGATCCACTGCCCATGACAAACAGTGGGTCACATACATCGACACCACCTCCACCCCATCGACACCAGATTCCTATGCTAAAGCATAAGCTACTACAATAGCCAAACAAGACTCTAAAACAGACCAAAAAAGTAAAAACCAAACTTGCCCCAAACTAACACCAACCAAAAACCTCAACCTCAAATCCGGCAGTGGGCATGAACGATAGACTACAAGAATCGAATCTGGGATGGGGACAATGACACCGGAAGATTCCCAGCGATAAAATCCGACCTATTGACCTGGGCTTGGATAGAACTCGTCGAAAACTGAAGCCCATCCATCCGCGCAGGTCGAAACACCCCTACACCCAAACAACCGGCAAGGAAGGAGGGGGAGGAAGGAGGAGGAGGAGGAGGAGGAGGAGCGAGGAGGCGGCAAGCAGTTGTAGTGGGATGATGGAGAGAACGACGTTGTGGAGAGAGGTGAGAGAATGGAGAGAAATGGATATATTTAGGGTTTGGATAGATAAAAATGATAAAAACGTGAAAAGTAAAAAAATAAAGTGAAAACCTGATTTTTTAAAACATGAAACTAAACATCTGGTATATGGTAATTTCCCCTTCAATATTCAAGGGCCCATGAGAAAATTTCTGCCCATATCACATTGCAATTGGTTCTAGGGAAGGCAAGGTTGACTAGATCCAACTGCTATTAATAAGACAAGAAAATTGCAGCATCGACTGTCTATGTTTTATCATAGAAAAGTAAGACGACACGATATTACCATTTGCAGAAAAAGGATTATTAAGATACAGAAACAAATGGTGTACAGTTTTCAAATTCCTTTTTCATTTTTACATGGGTTAATGTTTACACTTGTCGTCTCTATATAATTATACCTCGTAACTCTAGGTTCCTGTTACTTGGGAAGAAATTTTTGAGAGGAGAAAATAAAAATAGCGTAGACCAACCCTATGGTAACAACTGCATTTTTGGTTTAAACAAAAAAGAAAGGAATAATGTTTTGCTTTGTTCAATATTTCGGAAAACAAGCGAGCTCTTTACCCTCAAATTCAAACTTGCGAGCATGTTTATGGAATCAAAAGTAAGATTTCATCCAGGATATTTTTTTCTTCCGTGATTTAGGGGTCTTTCATAACATATCCAAACTCTAAGATGGTTTGGTCGTCCTAGGGTGTTCCCTAAGTCGAGGCTGCTCAAAGTTTGTATGGTCCAAGTCGTTAGACTAGTGACGAGTGCATTGCCAAATAGCAGTAAGAGGATACATGGTTAAAAAAATACTTGTTCAAAAATGGCATAAAAAAGTAGCCTAATAGAAAGTTGAATTTGGCAGCCAGAGACCACAATTAGCAGCAATTAGATTTGACTACTTTCTTTTAGCACCAAATTTAGACAAGACGAAACAGTAGAAAGAGAAGGATAGATTATAAATAGAATAGATATGAGGAGAAGCTCCATACAACCATTTGAATACGAAATCAAAAGGGCTCATTAAATAGAATAGATATGAGGAGAAGCTCCATACAACCATTTGAATACGAAATCAAAAGGACTCAGATTGTGATTTCAAAATCCAAACTATTTTTCATTCTGAATCGCTTTCCAAATTCCCCATTGCCTTCAATCCTCTTCCTCTCTGCCACCAAAACCAATAAAATTTCTATTATCACCTCAAGAAAATAATTATAAGCGATAAATTGGGATGAAAATAATTAGATACATGCCTTCTTACAACTCTTCTTCTCCCTGACTTCATACCTCTCCAAAGACATGTCAGTTAGCCACGTCCCTGGACTCACCAACTGCGAATTCAACAACCCAATTCCTCGAATCAAAAAAATGAACAAATCTGGGGGAAAAAAAAGTGGCACGCAAAAGGCCGGCCTCCGTGGGTGGGAAAGAGAAGAAGAAGAAGACGACTTACAAGCAAGGTTCTTTGAATGACTTTAGCCCTTTTCTTAGGCCTCTGAGGAAGCTTACAACCTTTCATAGCCATGAAATCCTCCTCTTTTTCTTTGATTGATAAACTAATACACAGTCTCGGACACACCAAACTTTTACTGCTATTCTGATGTTCTTGATCCCCACCTTGATTCCCTGCACCCTCATCCAATCTAACCTTTCCGTTCTCTTCAAATACAGCCACTGTTGAACCCCTCGTGTTATAAAATCTGTCTTCCTTCTCCGGAGACATCGACGACGACTTCCGGTTCTCCCATTTAAGCGTTGCAGTTTCACAATTCCTGCAACAACACGATCCCACCTAAAATTACACCTTGTGTTCTAGTGGGTTTATAAAATATGAGGGAAAAAAATGAAAATTATAATTACCTTGTAAAACGAGTGGTGGGTTGAGGAAAAGAGGTAGATTTGTTGGAAAGCGTGAGAAACCTAGATGATATTTTGCGGCGTATTCTAGATGAAGTAGGGTAGTCAGAAGAGACTCGTGTTGTTAGATTTGTCCCTCTGATTCTAACACATCTTAGCCTCTTTCGGTTACCCCACTGCAAGAAAAACTCCGTTTCTGCCGGCGGTTTCAACATTCTCTGGTTACACTTCTCTTCCTTCTCCATATCTTCTGCATAAACAAACTATCAAAAAGAAGAACGCAAAGATGTGAATCCAGTTTGAATTTTCTTCAACAATAACACCAGATCAGTAGAATTACCGAAGATCTATTCTTGGTACAAAGAATTGTAGAGCAACTCTATCATCAAGTACCCTGTAAATCAAGAAGCCAAATGAATTACCAATTGAATACCTACAACCAAAGAAATAAAACAAAGAATTTTCACGGTAAGGACCATAACTTACCTTGCGATGAGAGAGGTTTTCATACAAAGAAAACCCAAAATTGGATTTTTTGAGTGAAGAATTCTTTTATCTATATCAAAATTCCTGTTTCTCGACCTCTCGGATTCACTCAGTGTCCGTCTATAATGGATTTGGATATGAAAGGAAAACAGGGCTCTCTTTTTTCTCTCATTTTCTTCTTGCTTCTTCTGTATATCTCCGTATATCACAACTCTCTCTCAGCAAACAAAATAACTGAAGATGGACTGTGGCCTTAGGATGTCTGATCTACGGTTCTAGATCAATTGTGCACAGTTGAGAAACCAAACTGTTTTAAAACAAATATAACTTGAGAAAAATTCATATATAAGATCTACCTAACATACCATTTCAAAAATAAGATAATATTGTAACTTGTTAATATTGATTTTTTGTCACAATATTTTTATAGGTCACACGATCACAGATTATATAATTTTTAGGTCACGGATAACAAAATAATTGGTCGCAAATTATATTTTTAGTCATGATTATTGAATTTTAAGGTCACATATTATATTTTTAGTCACAGAAGGTCACTTGAACACAGATTTTCAAATTATTTGGTCACAGATTTTTTCACGGTCACAGATAACGAAATAGTTGGTCACGAATTTTATTTTTAGTCACATGTTATCGAATTATTTGGTCACAAATTATATTTTTAGTCACAGCAAACCAAAATGACCAGATCCACCCCCACCACCTCTGCACTATTGTCACGACCACTACCACCGCCTCCACGACAACCACCACGACCAACATCACCACCATCACTGCCACTTGCGCACCGTCACCCCACCACAACCACAACACCACCAACACCACGGGGAAACCACCAACTCTACCACCAACAGAAATGCACAACCGTGACTGCCGCCACCAACAACCACCTCCACCACCAACAAAATGAACCACCACCGCCTAGCCACCATCACTGTCCATCGCCACCAACAACAACCTATCATCGCACCACCACCACTAAACAATCACCACAACAAGCACCACTAAAACACAAACCATACCACCCATCTCACAACGTCGATCTCCAGCACCAACACACAAATCAGAACACACACCACTGATCGCACCACAGGTAACAGTTTGGGAAAAAGCGATGTTGTGGAAAAATCGCCACAGCATCGCACCACAGCATCGATCTCTGTAGTAGGAATCATCTTATATATGATTTTTTCCACAAATCACCACTTACAAATCGCACAAAATTTGCCGTCGAAACTCCCGTAGCTCGCTGCTGCGAGAAGTGACTGGTGTCCTCTCCATCGCCGGAGACCATAGTGGAGCTCGTTGTTGCAAGAAGCGACTGGCGTCTTCTCCATCGCACTGCCTGTCCACCCTCGCTGTCCTAAAAATCGTATTTCCACCATCGCTGGTTCGCTGTGCAGCGCCACTTCATTTCCTTCAACATGGCCTCCTTCGAGGGCTGCTGAGCGTCAGCGACATAGATGAAGAATTCGGGTCACCGAAGTGTTGACCACTTCAGAAGACTCTTGAACGGTCGAAGGTGGTGGAGGGGGAAATGAGGCGGGGAAGGTAGAGAGAGAGAGAGAGAGAGAGAGAGAGAGAGAGAGTAAGGGAGATGGAGAGGAGAAAGTGACGGTAATTAGGGTTTGGTGGGATGAAATTAATTACTAATTAGATTGGGAAAATTGTATAATTAATGTTTAATATTTAAATAAAAAACTTATTGTTCATATTTAATTAGATATAAAAAACTTGTATCTATATCTAAAATATCTGATTTTTGAAACTTAAAACTTAAAATTTGATTTTAGAATTTAGATCTCCAAAAGTAGGGAGTGATGTAATTTCCACATATAGCTTTTTCGCATTGTAATGGACTCATCGCTTCTCTCATGTGTCTAAGGTCCAGAGTCCAAACCCTTACCCATTTTGGCTTGAGCCTCAAATGTAGTCAGGCAATCCAATAAATCCACAATTTAATAGGTGGAAATTACATAAAACCATACTTTAACTATTCAATATTCCAAAATTAGATTGGAAGTTTGGTATTTCCAAAATCAGAAGTTATTTAATTAAACATAATATTAAATATAGATATAAAATTAATATTTTTATTAAATATAACAATTCCACGCACAATTTCAATCACAACCCCTAATTCTCTCTCATCTCCCTCTCTCTAAATCTCTATTCTCTCGTCTTTCACCGTCTCTCTAAACGGTTGTAGATCCGACGACGAGCGCCAATCGTCATTTTCCTGTGCCATTCTTCCGTCTCTCTCTTCGCCACACGTGACGTCGTCACTCTCCCGTTGTTGATCGCAGAAGAGGTAACACCATTTTTCGATTTAGACCGTCGCTGTGAGAGACACAGCAATGTTTACAGCGCCGCTTGCTGAGCGTTGGTGGTGTCGTTTGCAATGATTTTTGGGCTATGATGGTGGTGGGCGTGTGTGCGTTGCTGGTTGGGGACGGTGGATTTGAAAATGGAAGCGGCGTTCACAGTTGATGGCTGCAATGGTTTGGGCGATCTAGTTTTTGGGTGTTGGTGGTGTCGTTTGCTGGTCGTGGTGCATCTGGCTGTGTGCTGTAGTGTTGTGTGGGGTGTCGATGGTTGTGGTCGGGTGGTTTTGGTGGTGTCGGGGTGTCGATTTATTTTTTAGACAGCAGTATTGCCTTCGAGTAGTGTTGGTAGTTTTGGCAGCGACTGTGGTAGTACAGGTGGCGGTCGACGTTGTGGTGACGGTGTCAATGTTAGTAGTGGTTGTTCTGGTGGATTTCTTGTAGTTTTGTGTTTCTAAGTCTAATTAATTTGGTGGATTTCTGATTGTGTGGTGTTTGGGTGGTGGTGATGTTGGTCGTGGTGGTTGTCGTGGAGGAGGTGGTAGTGGTGGTGGCGATAGTGCAAAGGTGGTGGGGGCGAATCTGGTCATTTTGGTTTTCTGTGACTAAAAATATAATCCGTGACCTTAAAATTCGATAACCTGTGACTAAAAATATAATTCGTGACGAACCATTTCATTATCTGTGACTTAAAAATTATATAATTTGTGACCGTAAAAAAAATATGTGACCAAATAATTTGGAAATCTGTATTCGTTTGACCTTTTGTGACTAAAAATATAATTTGTGACCTTAAAATTCAGTAATTTGTAACTAAAAATATAATCTGCGACCAATCATTTCGTTATCTGTGATCTAAAAGTTATATAATTTGTAATCGTGAAAAAATATGTGACCAAATACTTTGGAAATATGTGTTCGTGTGACTTTCTGTGACTAAAAATGTAATCTGTAACCAATCATTTTGTTATCTGTGACTGGAGCAGTCGTAGGAATAAATCGCCGGAAACGATCACCGGAATCGAAGTAGTTGCCGAAACAGTCGCCGGAAAATAAAAGTTGTTTTCTTTTTTTTGAAATAGTGTATGCCTAAAGTAGAATTTATGAATTTTTCCCATTTAATATTTGGGTTTGAGAGTAAATCTCTCTCCTGAATTTTGATCCAGATTCTAGGTTCATTCTTATTTAATCATAAGATTAAGACTTAAAATAACAAGAAAATAACGGAGATAGGTTTTGTAGTTCAAAAATCAGATGTAGCCCTTGTTTGGTGCATATTTTTTTCTCAAAATGCATTTTTTTATGTGATGTGGAATGTGTGGTTAAAAAAAAAAGAAAAAGTTATTGATGTGATGAAAAATATTATTTTATTGAAGAATGTGGGGTTGAAAATGAGTAGAATAATGAGAATAAAAAAATAATGTTGCTTAAACAAGGGCATAAAATTTATTTATCCATAAACATGGTCGGACCTAGGGGGCTACTAGCCCTCCCCCCAACCCAACTGTTGAGATTTTTTTTTTTTTTAATAAAATCGTGTTTGGTATCGATTGAAATCTAAATTTTAATCTAAATCAAAGTTAACAATTAATTTTAATAATATATTTCATGGAATTCATAACTATTTAACTTTTATCAAAATTTACTAAAAATTTTATTTTAATCGCCACTATACAGGGGCAAAATCACAATAAATTTGAATTTCAATAACATGCTAATTTTAAAAATTCTCTGACGATTGTACGCTAATCGAATTTACAAATTGCTTATATGAATTGCTTATGTCATCTCAAAACTTATTTCGAAAACTACATTATAAGGATATCGAATAGTCCAAACAGATATCGAAAATAGTTAAAAATACGTTAACGCGAGTCTTAAAAAAAGACGTCTAACTCTATTTTTTTAAAAAAATTCAATTATTTCATTAACATTTATTATTTTTGCAATACAAATTTCTTAATGTAGTTTTTATCATTTTATTAGGAAATTCATATAGAATATGACATCAAAATTTGTTCAAAATTTTACATACAAAAAAGTCATATCCCATGTAAATTTTCGGATGTAAAATTACATGGGGTATGATTTTTTTGGACGTAAATTTTCGATTGTAAAATCTCTCACAACTTCTTTGTAAGTTCGATTGTGCCCCCTAACTTTTATGGTCTGCGTCCGCCCCTGTCTATAAATCAGGTCATAATTCAACTATTAATATTAAAATTAAATTAAATTAATCCTCACATTCATCCCATCCCATCCCATCCACTTCATTCACCCCCATTTTAATCCAAAATCCTAAATTATTTGGGTAATTAGCACGTAACATTCCCATCTTACACTGCTATTGTGGAAAATGTCTTAATCTTTTATTTTTTATTTTTTTTGACATTTTTACACTTATTTTCACCTTTTATTGCGTAAAATGTCATTTTCATCTATTTTCTCAATTAAAAATTGTAAAATGACTAACATAAAAAGAAAAAAGTAATTGCAATCAAAGTTCCAATTTTTTTTAAAAAGTGCAAATGAGTCCTAAATCCCTCATTCTCTTAAAAGAAGGAAATCGTGATTCACTGTTCATTTTTGTCACACGAGTTTTCATATTGTAATTGGTTTTTCTACAGTATAACCCACTTTATCCCTCCTTAATATCTTTCATTTGTAAAATATCTTTTTTCTTCCAATCCCCATCCTTAATATCTTTCATTTGTAAAATATTTTTTTTTCTTCCAATCCCTATTTGGAGAAAAGGTAGCAATCGAGCTCTGTCCTTTATGGTTTTGCCCCGATAGATATGTTCTCGTAAGCTGCTTCTGTAAGTGCCGTAAGCTGTTCTTGGAGGTATGATTGAGGATTTGGGGATAAATGAATTGAAAGAACCGAGCAATTACGATGAGAACAAGGACGAGCTAGGTATAAATTTTTTGACCCAATCCTTTTATGGGAATTCCAAGAAATGATGAAAAGAAGGTTGAGAATTTTTGTTCTGCTGGTTTTCATATGTTTAATTTGGTTTTCGATGTCATTTTTGTTTGAATAACAAAGTGATTCAGATTCATTTTTGGTAGAAGAAGAAAAAAAAAACTCTTCGCACAGTGCGGAGACGCGAGCTGGTGTCTGTTTGAATGGCAAAGTGATTCATATTCATTTTTGGTAGAAGAAGAAAAAAAACTCTCCGCACAGTGCGGAGACACCAGCCCGTGTCAGGGTACAAAAAATTTGATTACTCTGCACTGTGCGGAGCATCATGCCTTTTTTTTTAACTGTGTAAACAATAATAAACTTTGAGATTTAATTTGTTTTGATATTTTCAATTTCCCTAATATATGTGTTGATTTTTTTTTTTATTTATTTTCGTCGTTTTCTGCTGCGAAGTTTACTAGCTCAGTGAGAATGTAAGATTTAAATACCTTTGGTGTGGTGTTGTTGAAAGAGATGGTGGATTTTAGCAAGCGATGGTGGTGGTTGTGCGGTGGTTGATTGGAGTTGCAGATGGAGGTGGTGGTGGAGGAAGTAGTTGGTAGTTATTGGAGTAGGCGGTTTTGGGAATGGTAGCGGCGATGTGTGTGGTTGTGTTGCTGATGGTGATATTGAGTTGGTGTTGGGTGTTGGTGTTGGTGTTGGTGTTGGTATTGTGATGGTAGTGATGACAACGATGGGAGAAACACTGGAGTGGGATGAAGAATGTTTGTAATCCATTATTTGGTGTTGTGACCAAATTTGTAGCATGTGATTAGGACTATTTGGTAAGATGTAACCAAATAATTTGATAATTTGAGATTGAGAAAAATAACTTATGACAAATAATTCAATAATTTGAGGTTCGGAAATAACATGTGACCAATTAATCTAATAATTTCTGATAGTGAAATATGTTGTGACATAAAAAAATTTGATTTGCAATCGAGAAATATTTTTTGAACAATTAATTTGATAATATGTAATCGATAAATAAATTGTGACCATAAATTATTTAACCGTGACCTTAATATATTTAATTATTTAATTAATAGAATTTAATTTCAATCTGATTTTTGAAATAATAAACTTAATTTCTCTAATTTGAAATTGTATTTTACAGCCACCTTATTTGTGTAATGTTCCCTTATATCTAATTGATCGTTTGATCTATCTGTTTTCTCGTCTAGACGGTATTCCTATTTCATTGCCTTTTTTTTTTTTTTTGGTTGAATCCTTTGCAAACATGGTTACTGGAACGAGCAAATTATACTTAAGTTATTCTTGTACTTTTATTTATGCATGTTTCTGTTCTAAGTGCGGAGCTGGGTGATGTTATAAGTGAATCGTGTTTGCTCTGACTCTTCTTCAGTATTTCCTCGCCATTTGAAAAGCAAAGTTATTTTAGCATATTCAGATGCATTTCCATTAGTAGTGCGCAATATTTGGTTGTGGGCATGGGCGGACCGGGGGTCCTGGGGGGCAAGTGCTCCCCTTAACTTTTGATATATATATATATATATTTTTTATAAAATCGTGTTTGGTATCGATTGAAATCTAAATTTTAATCTAAATCAAAGTTAACAATTAATTTTAATAACATATTTCATGAAATTCATAACTGTTTTAACTTTTATCAAAATTTACTAAAAATTTGATTTTAATATATACCAAATAGGGGTAAAATCACAATAAATTTGAATTTCGATAACATGTTAATTTTAAAAATTCTTCAATGATCGTACGCTAATTGAATATACAAATTGCTTATATCATCTCAAATCTTATTTCGAGAACTATATTATGGGCATATCGAATAGTTCAAACAGATATCGAAAATAGCTAAAAATACGTTAAACGCGAGTCTTAAAAAAAGACGTCTAACTCGCATTTTTTTTAAAATTCAATTATTTCATTAACATTTATTATTTTTGCGATACAAATTTCTCAATATAATGGGGTTACTGCGTTACAGCCTTTTGCCAGTGGGCTTCACAAGGCCTTCAATCATTTTAAAAACCTTTTGTGGCTCATCATTTCTATCGTCATCTGCTCTCCTTATACATTTGATAATATCAGACAATTTGGTTAGTGACACTTATAATTTGAGAAATGTATCGAAGTCTGAAAAAAGAGATGAACCAACGTGCATTTGAGAAATATGGGTTTGGGTTTTTGTTATTACTGTACTGGAAGAATCTTGAGAGTGTTGTAGTTTCATAAAAGCTAATCAAGTAATATGATTTTGCATCATGGCATCATTTTCTCTAATTGTCATTGTAAGTGGAAAAAATATCTTTAGTGCTAGCTTGACCTTGTGTATTTTCATTTTACATGTTGCAATCTCCTCGCTTTATATGGAATCTCTTTTACGCAAAGTATGTGATATTCCCTTTCATCTAGCAAGTTTATTCTTACCTAGAAGGACTTCAAGTGTGGCTAAGAGCTAAAAGAGCACAAACTCATGCTAGCACAGACTTGCATTGAAGATATTGACCGTTTATATAACTACTTATGTTCCCAATTGAAGAAAATGAAAGGACGGTCATTCGGCATGTGAAAACACCTATTTTACCCCCAAACTGGTACCGGAGGGAAGCAGGTAGTTGGCCGTCGGGGCACGTAAAACCAAAATATTAGATCATCACTAAGCATGGTTGATTTTTTTTTATTTGGTTGAAGAATTTATAACTCCATCATATCTCACCACATTATGTGTATGCACACCAAGTGGTGACGTACATGTAGCACAACCAAGATATTTTATCAACATTTATCAAAATTTACTAAAAAATTGAATTTAATTAACACCAAAAAGGGCTAAGTACAAACTTTAGATAGCCTTCTACTTTGACATATTATGTACTCTTAACACGTTTATGGAGGACTATGTCGTGGAACTTAATCATAGTTTACACTTATTTCTTCCTCAGCTTCTATCACCACGCGCAACTGTCACCACAAATATCACGTACTCTACTCTTAATAGATTTTTATTTTTTATTTTGTTGAGATATTGTCTCAAAATTGCCGAACTTCGTCAACAATTTCCTAAATGAAAGAACTTCAATTTTAAAGGAAAGAGAATTAAAGGTGAACAAAACAAAGAACTATGAGTTTAGTAGGCAATGAAATGCATATTCCTTTCTTTCCTATCTCTTGCATGAAACCAGAATTATAGATAAATTTTTTTTTCCCATTTTCATTGCACAAAATCTATCTTTTTCAAGTTGGGATGTTATAGAATTGGCAGTTTAAAGGAAAAAGGAAAAGAAAAGCTCATCTTCGAAACCATACTGTATGAAAATTTCCACTTGGAGATGCAGAATTTTGAAAATGTATAAAAATGCGTTTGCCGGGAGTCGAACCCGGGTCTATTGCTTGGAAGGCAATTATCCTAACCGTTGGACTACAAACGCTATTATTTACGTAACAGATGATTAACATAAATATTTATTTTTAATAATTTTCTTGTTCACAATTTCAAATAAAATGAATATATTGCCCTAACACATTTAAAATTAAGTCTTCGAACAATTTTCACATTCTCGTTTTAACAAAGGTTTCTGCTTAATTATTACTGATTTAAAAGAAAGTTCTAACTCAAATATTATTACGAAACATGTTCTTCGGCGAGCAATTAAATAAGTAAAAATACTAACTTAAAAAATTGTTCTATATATATGGGAATATCCCTATAAAATTGAAGTTTTATATTCTCTTGCTTGCACAATGCACTTTGAATAGCACGTAGTCTTGATATTTCATTCTACCTTATACTAATAGCACATTAAAACTAGCTTTTTTGGGGCTTATTTGGACGGTAAACTCCCAAAAAAGCTATTTGTAATCTTTCAAGAGCAACTGCCCACATTATCATATACTAAATTCCGAGCATCCAAACTCATCTTGTTGTTTATTTGTCCGAGAAGTAATTGTGTACTTTGCTTGCGGTTACTCGAATATAGCATGTCTAAAAAATGTCTTTGCTTTTTGAAAATAGTACCAAAGAAAAATTAAATTATTAAGTAATTCATACTTATGGTTGTCTCATCTTTCAAAAAGAAACAAATATTCAATAGAAAAGAAGCTCTATTTTGGAGATTGATTCATTATCGACTAGCTAGTTGTAATCTATTGTTGTATAATTAATGTTGAAAGAATGCTCTCTTCTTGATTAAGGTAGCATAAATTAAATCATTTATATCGTCACGTGCTAATTAACTCGATCAATTTGAAATCCCATGAAGCTGTCCCATGATTCTCACTCCTTCTTCTGGTATAATTTTGGATTGTAAATAATCTAAATTGAAAAATAAATCTGAATGGCAGTTGAGTTTGAAGCAAAAGAAGCCAGGTTGTGGGCAATCTTATTCCTCGTTTCATTGCTTTCCAAAATAAATTTGCTCAAAAATATAAAAAAAAATGATATAAATTAAAGAAAGATGATAAGGGTTTCGCCAATTTAGCCGTTGGCAAGTAAGTGAGTGCAGGGTGGCAAAAAGAGAGCCTTCTTGTTATTCTCCTAATTCTCATCTCCTACAACCTTAAAAACCTCAATCCAACAGTCTTTTTATTGTCATCTTCTCACTCTTTTCCTCCCTCTTAAATCAAACCAAACTCATATCTTATTCAAACTACTTATTTCTTAATTGCTTTTTCTTTATTTGCATAAAAAAATACTAGCTAACATTTCACCTCAAAGCATTAGTTTGTTTTGCATTTCTTTATCTTTTCGTTCCTGTCTTCTGTAGTAATGGATGCTTTGTCTCTGAATTCTATCTCTGTAGCATCAAAAAGGGTTGCAAAAGTGGCCGACAAAAATAGGCAATTATTGAAGAATAAGCAGAAAATAGTTTATTGCCACCAAGGTGGTGGTGGCGGACATCATGCATTAAAATCTAGTGGGGTGTCTTCTGTTTTGATTCAAAAATCAACGGTGATTAGCACAGATCATGGAAGGGGTTTAATGGATTCAGGCAATGCAGTTTTAGCCCCAAATGGGAATAGCCAGGCAGCTGCAGATATTGCGGTCAAGGATTTGGTACCCTATGGCGGCGGTTCATCTACTCTGTTGGACAGGCATGATGATCATGATAATGTTATTGGCATTGTTAAGTTTCTCAGAGGAAAATCCCTTCTCATTACCGGTGCAACTGGTTTCTTGGGAAAAGGTAAGCCATTTTCTTCATTTTCCAGTTTTCTCTTTGGCCATGCTTAAAAATTGCTTATACTTCTAAAGAAACAGCTTTTAAGCACAGTTGAACATCATTTTCTCTAAATTTATGTTTAGTCTTTTGTTTCTTGACGAATAACTCCAGTTCTTATTGAGAAGATACTGCGGACAGCACCTGATGTTCGTAACATATTTGTCTTGATCAAGGCAAAAAACAATGAAGCTGCAATGGAGAGATTGAAAAATGAAGTATGAATATTATCTTTGGTTGAATGATGATTAAATATTTCGAGCTTATTTTATCAATTATTAATTATTTTTTGGATATTATTGTATTACATACATAGATCATCAATGCAGAACTTTTCCAGTGTCTGAAAGAAACCTATGGAAAATCTTATCAAGCTTTCATATTAAGCAAGTTAGTCCCTGTTCTTGGAAATGTCTCCGAATTTAATCTTGGGTTTGATGGAGATATAGCTGATGTGATGGGAAAAGAGGTTGATATAATCATAAATTCAGCAGCTAATACAACTTTTGATGAAAGGTTAACAAAATTTTCAATTATAAGTAGAATCTTAAACAAAAATTTGAAAATAAGTAAATTTCACATCGAAGATCTATTTGAGTTTCAGGTATGATGTTGCCCTTGATATAAACACTGGTGGACCTACCCGTCTCATGAGCTTTGCAAAACAGTGCAAGAAACTTAAACTCTTTGTGCAAGTATCCACAGGCAAGTAAATGTATATATATTTTGTGTGTGTATTTAAAATAATTTCGAAGTAGGAACCTGAATTTTTTTTCAAAATTTATAAAAAGAAATTGACTAGTGCAAAGAGATTTGTCTGAGAAAATCACATTCTTGTTGATTGAAGAACATTTTGGAGAAGTTTTTTTGTTGCATGCAGCATATGTCAATGGGCAACGACAGGGACGAGTGATGGAGAAGCCTTTCTGCTTAGGAGATAGTATAGCAATGGAGAGTCTTCTTTTAGGAAACCAACAAAGATCCCTCCCTACATTGCAAGTTGAGGATGAAATCAAGTTAGTTTTGGAATCAAAAAAGGCTCTCGAAGATAATGTACTCGTCCAGAAAATGAAAGAACTCGGTTTAGAGAGGTAATAAGTATTCAAATTTAACTTCTCCGGTTTAGTTTTTTACCGGCTAAGATAGTCCTAAGTTGTACCAACTACTTACACGACCTCGCCCACTATGAATTTTTTTGATCTATTGTTCTTTTCCTTGTCAAAATTTTTGCACTTCCTGTTTCTATGGCAGTGTCTTCAAGTGACTGTATTTTCAATGCTCTGAAACTGGTGATTTTTATCAGGGCAAACAAATTCGGGTGGCAAGATACTTACGTATTTACAAAGGCTATGGGAGAAATGATGATTGATAGTATGAGAGGTGACATACCAGTAGTTATAATGAGACCAAGTGTTATTGAGAGCACATACAAAGAGCCATTCCCTGGATGGATGGAAGGGAGCAGGTAATTTTATGACAAGTTTAAACAACTGATAGTACTGAATAGTATTAAAGAAGAAAGGAAAAACTAGAATCTTGTCTATTATTCTGTTTAGTCCATTCCCCAAAAAAACAATATGGACTAAGATGATGAACCTTGATACTAAGAGCCTTTCCTCCCCAGGATGATGGATCCAATTATTCTCTATTACGGAAAGGGACAACTTACCGGATTTCTGGTAGATCCCAACGGAGTCCTTGATGTAGTAAGTAGCTCGACTCAACTTCATAAACCGGTGATCTTTAGTCTCATCGTCATCTGGTCTCTCACTTGAACCTCCTTATAACTTTCTGTGGGAAAAGAATACTTGAAAGAAAGTAAATTATAAGCCTTTAAAATTAATCCTCAAATTATAAGAAGATTGCATTTTTTTATATAGAATATTTAACAAATAGCTTGCATTAGGTTCCAGCTGATATGGTGGTCAATGCAACATTGGCAGCCATGGCAAAGCACGGGGCGGCTGGAAAATCTGAAAGTAATATCTATCAAATTGCTTCTTCCATCGTGAACCCGTTAGTTTTCAAGGACCTGGCCAGATTGCTCTATGAACACTTCAACTCCTCGCCATTCACTGACTCAACAGGGTCGCCAATTCGTGTTCCATCAATGAAGCTTTTCAGCTCTATGGAAGATTTTTCCTCTCACCTTTGGAGAGAGGCACTTAAACGAAGTGGGCTAGGAGCTTTGGCCAACCTTGATGGGAAGTTGTCCCAGAAGCTCAAAAGTATCTGCAGGAAATCAGTGGAACAAGCAAAATACTTAGCTAATATTTATGAACCATACACTTTCTACGGTGGAAGGTACAATTAAGATTGTGCACTTCTTTGTGCTTTATGTTTTTCTTCCTTAATCATGTCAATTACTGTTGTCCAGCATACCAAATATATCAATAATGTATATAAAAAATACTGCCAGGTTTGACAATAGCAACACTAAAAGACTGATGGGATACATGTCGGAGGAGGAAAGACAGCAGTTCGGATTTGATGTTGAGAACATAGATTGGAAAGATTATATCTCTAATGTCCACATTCCAGGATTAAGGAGGCATGTGACAAAGGGTAGATGATTGAGGAACTGTAGTGGCTTCCGCTGGAAGAATTTCTGAAGCCAACTGTAAAAGAACTGCTTCCTTTTTTTTCTTTTTAACTATGTAATTTGCTATAAGATTAGATGAAAAGAAGACTTGCCTACCTATCCCCAATGTATTATCATTTCAATGTACGTCTATGATAAATCATAATGGTATGAGTTCCCTCGGTTCATGCTTGTCTTACAACTTCATGAATTCAGTCGATGTTATGATCAAATGCAAAGCTAATAAATTTAAATTCTTTCCTCGAACCTTAGTGCTCAAATCTCGAAACAATAGTAAAATTTTCTTCTGTCTGCCAAAACTTCCATATTAACAGTAACAGAGCTGCAAAGTCAACTATCTTCATTTATACATCCAAATTAGGAAATGATTCTAAACAGTAGACCTACGAAAATAGCATATATTCTGTTTAATACTGCACAACATGGCAACCCCCCACCCTGAACATAGCAAAACAGAAAAAGGAAAAAAAAAATTGTCAAACAAAAATGATATTCTATTACAAAAAGAATAAAAAATTAAAAACACATGCCAAGCATCACAGACACAGGTGAGAGAATAGAGAAGGAACAGAAAAGACCAGCATACTGAAGGAGCCTTCTGCCTGTGCCAACGATACATAAGTTCTGCTTGGAGAAAGAACAATTTTTACAATAGCAACACAAAGACTGATGGGCTTTATGTCAAAGGAGGAAATAGATCAGTTCGGGATTGATGATGAGAACATAGATTGGAAAGATTTCTTCTCTAATGACCACTCCAGGATTAAGGAGGCATGTGACGAAGGGTAGATCATTGCGAAACTAATGTGGCTTCTGCCCAAATAATTGTGGTTAATTTCTGCAGCCAAATGCAAACGAACTGCTGCCTTATTTCTCTTCCTAACTACTGTAATTTCTTATAAGATGGAACAAATAGAAGACTTCCTAACCATCATAACCGCCCGAGTTTCCTCGGTTCTACATTGAACTTCGAGAAAACTTAGGCTTCATTCTTGTCTTAGAACTTCATGAATTCAGTTTCCAAGGTAGTCAATTGTATGATCAAATGCCAAAGCTAGTAAGCGTAAATTATTTCCTCAAATCCAAACAATACAAGAAAACATCATTTATTGGAATCAGAAGTACCACAACAAGAAGCATTCCCCTCTAAGAATTTCCCAAACGCTGTATATATCAGCCAAGTCTATCATATTAACAGTAGCAGAACCCCAGAAGTCAATCATCTTCAATTATAATCACATATTATACATCAAAGTTCAGAATGATTCTAAACAATAGACCTACAAAAATAGCAACAATATTTTCTATTTACTGCCCAACATAGCAAACCCACCTCACAATCCCAAAAACGAAAAATGAAAAAAAAAAATTGCTAAAGAAAAAAGATATTTCCTTTATGAAAAAGGCACAAGCCAAGCATCACAGGCCTAGGTGAGAGAATAGAGAGGGAACGAGGTCTACTGTAGACCACGCAAGACCAGCATACTGAAGGAGCCTCGTGCCTGTGTCAACATCAAATGAGGTCTGCTTTGAGAAAAAGAGCAGTTTTTGGACATAGCCGGACTGCTTTATATCTGACTTTTTACCAGCACTATTTAATGCTGGTATATAGCTAGTTGATCTTACTGGGATTCCCAAAGTATAAGCGAGAATGGGAAGAATCCATTTGGCAAGCGCCTTGCTACAGAACTTCACGAGAAGTATTGTTGGGATTCCCAAAAGCATTCTACCCACAAAAGCATGAAGCCTAAGTTGAGGGGTCAAGATGCGTGCAACATTTTCGTGGTGAAACTGGTGGTACGTTTGCTGTATCCCAATTACCTGGAAAAAGTTATTCAAGTCATGAAACTCGCATATCTCAAAAAATTGGATGTCCATTCATGTTTCATATCATTTAGCAAAAGAAAATTTTAATGTCAAGACATGAAAAGAAACATGCAAAATACAAATTAGCTCTGCCTGCAGTGGCAACATTATTGCTGCTAACACAAACGACTAACTTGAAAATTGAAAACAGCTTCAAAATTAAAAAGCTGCAAAAATATGCTTACAATGCCCAAGGCAACACCATTGAAGGCTGTGTGATACTCAAAACTTGGAGTTGGAAGCTCTGGCGTAGGGTAAGCGAAGAGTAACAAGAAGCTAAGAGTACCCCAGAACGATGTAACTGCAACAAAAGGATATGAAGGCATCAAAGACACATCAAATACTTAAAGATTATACTCAATAAAGGCAAAGCACACCAAGTACCGAAGGACACATCCAACTAATAAAACTACTCCAGACATGATTATACCATGGCACCATGTTCTTCAATAAAAGCTTGAATTGTATCGTAATTTTTTTTAGCTTACTTTTACTATTTCCAAGAAGTTCAAAATCCAAGAGTTTCAGATCTTTGGTATTTCAGTTCTACTTTATTGCTCCTAAATGCTTTTGATGCTGTACTAGAGCACATTCAATTCAATAGGCTAACATTTGCTAACATGACACACTTCAACTGATCACCAATGCAACTGACACCTTTTGTATTGGATGATATGAAAAGGACATCTTCAGACGGCTTGGAAGTTCGTCAGTATTGTGATGTGCTGGAACTAAACAGAGTGGAATATTCGAAAAGTGTATAAGAATATAATTCAATAGGTATACTGTGACATTTAAGGAAGATTATACAGACTGAATGAAAGAAAGAAAGCAAATCAACTTAAGAGATAACATATCAACATTATAGGAAGAGTAGACATACAATTCTAAGATAAATCAGCACAAAAACAAAATATATTTCAGTTAGAAATAAATACATTCATGGACATGATTGCTACGCACGTTCATTGGAAGGTTAAGCAGATACCTACGGTAGATAAACTGAGAGATAATAGCATACATAACTTATGCATGTTCAACTGGGAAATGCAAATGGAAGAAGTGCGATGTCGTTTGACAGTTGGGATGGAAGAAGAGGGGCATCAAAAAAAGATGAGATAACAAAACAAGTCTTCATAACTACCAGTTATAGCAAGGTAATAGCCAATTATTTTTAGCAGAATAAGGAAACATTGTTCATGTAAGAGAAATTAAAAGTTACCTATTAGCTGCGAGCTAATAGGTAACTACACATTTACTCTTTAGCGTGTCGAGCTCTGCCGACAGGTAGTTACGTTTTTACCAAGTTGGTAAGACTTTGTTTACTTTATCACAAATCATTAGTTTGCCAATATCAGATATTAATGTTACACTCACTACTAAATTAAAAGAATACTATGGTTTTATTAAATAAGGAAGCCACTCTGCCACCTTTCTAGTGTATTCACAAGCACAAGTCACATGACATGAGTTAAGATAAAGACAGCAACATTTGCGACTCAAAGATGACATGTAGCGCAGGCCATGCATCCTTACCCTTTTGTCCTAAAACTACAAAATCATCTATGTATTTGTCAACAGAGAGCCAAAATGTCAGGATACCCAATCCAAGAGCTAGACCACCAATAATGTCGATCAAGCTGTGCATCCCCAGGTAAATTCTTCCTGCAAGATAACAAATTTTCAGAACAGGCTACATAGTGAATTATAAATAGAATAAAAGAGAAGTGAAAAACGTAAGGAATAAAGTGAAACTTACCCACACCAATAAGACCAACAACCAAACAAACCAATGAAAACCCCATTAATTCTGTGCTGACATCATCACTTCCAGTGTAGGACAATATGTAGTGTAACAAGTACCTGGTTGCCCAAAACGAAACTCGAGATTTAAGTTTATGTAAAGCATTGAAAAGCTAAAGCACGAGATAAATCATGTCCTAGTAGATACGGGGTTTGACTTCTAAAGCTCAAATTGCTAAAAGTGGAACATTGTAACAGTTTTTTAAGGTTTTCATTTCTAAAGTTCAAATTGGCTAAAACTAGTACACTGTAACAGTTTTTAACAATTAGAACCATATGTTGGCACAGAAACACATGCATTTTTTGCATGGACAATGAAACTAATTGCACGAAAAATGTAGCCGTACTATAACTCTGCATTTATGACCATTGCATAAGTAGTTCATATACACCCTCACAACGTGTGGTTTTCATAAAAGTATTTCATGTACACTCTCAAGGAGAAACGACTTAAAGTCAGCATAATATGCATCTCGAATGTATTACGATTGTTTAGCTAGTTTTATCAAAGTTCAACCAGAAGCATAAAAAGCTACAAGAAAAAGAAGAGAGTGAATCTCCATACCCTGATAAGCAGACAGTATTAAGAGTATGTGAAGAAGGTAATCCGTATTCCATTGCATTATCTTGCTCATCTTTGGTGGCCGTTACTCTCCTAACAGGTGGTGAACTTGGTCTGGGTGCTGATACCACATCCTACGAAACATGGTTAAAACAAAAAATTGCAGAATAGGCTTGAAATCAATCTACGCAAAATTAAGCGTGGAAATAGATACTTATATACGTGATTATTAAGGCCCTGTTCGGGAGTGATTAAAATCCAATTAAAATTGAAAATATGGCCGTTATTGGGTCCCACCCGTCTAATAAAAGTCAACAATAACGACTATATTTTCAATTTTAATCCGATTTTAATCCCTCCCATACAAGGCCTAAAATAGGGAGAAAGAGAGTACCTTTATACAATTTCCCATATAATCACAGAAGGCCATTAAAAGAGTCATCTGCCTAGCCAATTTGCAATGCCCACTCTACAATATATAATTAAGAAAAACAACATCAATGATTAATTCCCTCAACAAATAATTTTAATAGATCTATCGTGGTCAATATGAGAAACAAATAAACAAACACAAATGTAGATCAGCGAGGGCTTGATAGAGAACAAACCCAGAAGAGCAAAGGAAGAAAGGCAGTGTAGAAAGGCACAGAAACTACACAAGACAACCCAGAAAAGAACGCATCCAAATATCTATGCTCGTATTTCTGCAGGACCCAACAAAATCAAATCAAAATCATTCCAAAAGCCCCATAAAAATCAATCTTTCAATGCATATTCTTCAGATAAACAAAGCCCGCATATTCAAACCTGGATCTTGAGAACAATGGAAGTACCAGACAATACATAGTGAGAGACCCATGGCTGTGTAAGAGATCTGAGTTTCTGGGTCACATTGAGAATTGAAGAAAACACAATCCATGTTGCTATTCCACCTAGAAAAAGTAATTGCCAACCCGGTATGCTTTCCATATATTTATTCTAATTCTTGTTCCTCTTATGATTTTTCTCTTTCCCACCGGTCTCTCTTTCTATGTCTCTGAGAAAGAGGTCGTTGAAGAAGAAGACACCTGCAAAACTTCCAAAGATCCAATACTCAATTGTGAGATTCATAAGAGTGGATCTTGAGTGTTAAATTCACCAATACCCACTCAATTTTATAATTAGTCTGGTGGTCATCATTCAATTTGACTCTATACTAATATCATTGTAACGGCTGATTTGATTTTATTTCACGACCACCCAACGTTTCACCACAATCATCCAACCAATTTCATATAACATTTCACCGTTTCACCGCGGCCACCCAATTTGGATGATCAGTTGAAATAATGGTGGTCATAGTGACATTAAGTATAAAGTTGAGTGGTCATGATAAAATAAAATCAAATTGAATGATCATGATAACACTAAATATAAAATTTAGTGTAGATTTAACCGGGTCTTGAATAATTCAAAATAAATTACGAAGAAGTTTAGTTAGATTTTAGCGGACACGGAAAACTCCACGCACACATTGTTTTAAAAAAAATGGAGCAAGTCGATCTAGAGAAAATTGAAAAGGATCACCACGTATAACAAGAAAAAAATTCAAACAATTAGAGTGTGTTTGGTTGACTTTATTTTCCATGGAAAATATCGTTTTTCGACAAAAATTCTAACTTTTTGGTGTTTGATTAACAATTTTTTTCCATGGAAAATATTTTTCAAACTTTTGGTCACGTGATTATGTTTTCCTCAAAAAAAAAAAAAAAAATTCTAAGGAGTGGTGATTTTTATTTTCAAGATAATTCACTCTTTCTTTCTCTTTTATTTGCCAACCAATAAAATGGACAAGTATAATATTTTTTAGGTTAAAAACTAAATCAATCAAACAAATTTAATTAAGAATTTTCATACAAATAAATTTTAGGCAATTCATTTTCTTTTCATGCAAATCACATGCTCACAATCAAACGCATCCTTACATAAAAAAAAAAAAAAAAAAAATCGAGGATTGGGGGAGGTCTAACATTTGTTCATGTTACATTTTAATTACGCCCGGATATTTTAAACAAAATCAAACCTTTCAAATCAAAATCGGAGATTTCAGTCCGGTTCCAAAAAGTAAATTAGGAACCAAAATTGAAAACAACTGGATCTGGGTCGATTTTGTTGGAGAATAATATACAAACTTGCATATATATTCTAATAAACATACCTTTTAAATGTATGAAATCGAACCAAATTTCGACTTGCCGAAATCAAAGAAGAAACGAGAAGTGATTTCTTATTGCAGGATTAATTAAATCAAACATTACCCGAAATCGAAACAAAAGTTAAAGAACTCGAAACCAGAAAAGAAGAAATGCAACCTATATAAATTGATTGAGGTAATAGTTGAACTCTATGTCCTTAAGACGATTATGCCCCGCACAAGACCTAACAATTTTTTGATATTCGTCTTCCAAAATACAATGACCACGTCCCCACAATATGAAAACTTCAAATTACGTAGACCATCGAACTCGAAATTAGCTTTGCCACCCTATACTTTTAATGAATTTTATGCAATAAAAACCAAGACAATGCAATGAATTTGATGTAATATAATCAATGAATATGTGTTATGGAATTGATATGGAATGAGATCTAGCTTTCTAAGAGGTCTTATTTATAGAAGATGAGGGGTTGTGACCAAAAAGACACACCCAAACTCAACATGTTTCACGAAGGGATGCAGTCGTTCAAGCAGCTCGCGACCATCCCGAACGTCTCTTGAGCACCTATAGCAGGGAGATCACCGCTTCTTGTTCGTGAGGTTGCAGCTTGAGCGGTGATTTTACATGTTGGTTCCCGTTTTTCCTCTAACTTTGAATCTTAATTTTTCTTTCATCCGAAATTGGTTTTGAAATTTTAAATATATTACGACCATCTACTTGACGAGAAGAACAAGTTAGTTTATTCATTTGCATGATTTGATTATCGGAACTTGTCCAAATATTTGGACGAAGTTGGTACAAAATCGACTTTTTTTAAATTTTACTAAACAAATTTTATGTTTTACTTAACCAATTTTAACCAAATTCCAACAGGTTTTTGGTTCCTAAAATAAAACTGTGGGTACTTGAATGGAACTGTTTTTTATATAATTTTTTGGTTTACAATTTATAAATTGGGTAAAAAAATTACACAATTTAAAAACTTATTTGGGTAGGAATTTGTCTAAAACTCTAGACTCTAATCCTAAGAAATCAAGACTATCTCCTAATTTTTTGTCTCTCGCCTCACATCACATTGTTGTATTTTAGAGGTTGGTGAAAATATTGTCGAGTAGTAGCGCGTAAGGTATATATGTATTGAAAGTGCCTATACGGAAACATTTATTAAATGTATATAAAAAAATGTTATGGGTAAAACTGAACCCGAAGTTCAGGTTTAGATTTGATTCCAGTAATTACAAGATTCTAATGGTACCATTCACGAAACACTCGAAATATAATGGATGATTTCAGGTATTGAAATACCTGGATGGATCCACCGATGCACGGGCTTAATTTCACGTTGTTAAACTAATGCATGGTTTGTGAATGTATAATAAAGTAGACATCATTTCATTTTAAGCCAATTTTAAAGGTAAATTCTACCTGATAATAATTGTACATATGGGTGCCCATTCAAACTACACTTTTCATGTGCTAAGCCATTGCGAGTTGAGGTCCGCTATCCAACTTGCCGTTCACCAATAATTCATTGAAATATCATTTTATACCTATTTTGAAGCACGCTATCCAACTTGCCGTTCACCAATAATTCATTGAAATATCATTTTATACCTATTTTGAAGCACGAGTGGGTTAGAAAAGTTGGACATGTTAATTTAAAGTGATGTGTCAACGAATCATTGGATGGTCAACAAGTTGGATAGTCAATTTTGGACAGCAAATCTCAACTGAGCCATTGCCCATGAGACACATTTCCTCTAGTTTTATGAAAGTATAATTCGAGATCTAACTTCTTCCAATATCTTCAATTGGCATGGAGAGGAGACTGTGTGACCTATAAGACCGACCTCTTTCTAAACATCCTCAAAGTTGTCTTCAATTGAACTGGAAAATTCGATTTACGCTCTTTTGAAAGCGGTTTTGAAGGATTCAAAAGAACCCAATCAAATTGTTATATCACATGGACGTACAAATTAATCTTCCGGAGGTTTTAACGTCCAGGTCGGTCATTACATTAGTTATCTTGATGCCGGAAAATGGAGTAATCATATTCAGGTCACGAAGGCATCCAAAAAATGAATGGATTCTGTGAAAGAATGCAAGAAGTAACATCATGCAAACAAAGAATTCAAAGAAGCTCATCTCATTAATCATCTATCGTGAAATTTATCAAACTTTCTTTCGGAAGGGAAAACAAATAAACAAAACAAAGAAAAACAATCAAGTAGACTATAAAAGGACGCTAAGTTTTCTCACAGAAGGATTATATGGGCCAAATTACCAACGTACTCAAAGCTTCCATCACTCAGAAGAATATCAGAAACAGCCACCTCATACATCAAACTATATCAGAGGAAAGAAAATTTTATCCCATTACTAGCCGCAAACAAGTTGTATTCTTCAATGGAATCTTTCTTGTTGCAGGCATGATCGCTCTCAGGGTTGTCTGCTGATAAATTTGGAGAAATATCCCCCGTAATCCCTTCTTTCAAACAGGCAGGATCTGATTGAAATCCTGTTGAAAGAGCTACAGGGCCGCCATAATGGAAAAGAGAGAAACCTGTATTCTCCATGTCAGGTTTGTCAGACTTCCCATGTTGCTCAGTTTCCACAGCTGTTGGTGCTTCTATCTGATCTTGCACAGTTGGGGTAGCCTTCTGCAAATCAGATTTGTTTTGTGATTTGAGTCCACCTAGATTGGAAATCTTGGGAAGCTCATTTGAACAAATGCCACTAACTTGGGCAACTGGATGGAAAACGGGCAGATGAGCAGGGTTAAGCACTGGAGGGCACAGATGTTGTAAGGGCCCATACTGCATGTATTGCGTGTTTCCATTCAGACCATACCCCAAAGGGCTAGCAAATAAATAGTGGCTGGGGTGGGGGAAGGGCATCAATCCATTCGCAGAACTTGCAGACCAAGACACTGGACGCTGTTGGTAGTAGCCCATTGTAGCAGCTTGGAACATTGGAAAGTGCATGCTTTGGTTCTGAAATGATGGAAGCAAACTTTGTGGTTGGTCACCTACACTGATATTTGCTCTCCCAATATCACATTCTGGAGCTGCTTTTGTAGGCAAATTTTCGACGGAGTTGGTTCCTGCACAATGTGTCCAGTTTCTAACATCTTCCCCCCTATCTGTGCTCTGCAAACTCTCCAGCACAACTCCACGACACTCAGTGAAGCGATTTTCAAGGCAATGCGAAGTTTCTCTTCCCTCTGAATTTTGGCTGGTATCTTCTGAATCCGAGTTGGATGATAATTCCAAATTTTGGGGGTTTGAAGATGAATTGCTGTCTCCCTCATTGAGGCAAAAGGAGCAGTTATCTGAGTTAGAACAGCTGCTCATTGACGAATCTAGTGTCCCATGCAAGGATCTCGTCATAGGACATAATTTGCCGTGTTCATCTGCTACCTTCTCTGAGTATTGTGGGGACTCTTCCATTTCATGTAATCCATTTTGTCCGTTTCTAATAGTTTCAATACTCGGCTTTGTTAATTTTTGTACATGATTATCCTCGAGATTGACTTGAACTGAAATATCTGTCAACTCATCAGAACTAGTGGCACCTGATGATCCAGGAAGCTGATCAGATTCACTAGCTTCAACCTTCAGATTAGATCTCAAAGTAACATCGGTATCTGAGTTGCTTCGGATGTATTTCTTGTTCGAATCCATTGGTTCCCAAACTTTCCTGGTATTAGATGCAATGTTTCCAGCAATAATTTTGCTTTTAGTTCGTTCGTTTATCTCACGTGTGCACACAATTTGATTGTACTTGTTCCCACGGTAATATGGTTTTGATATATCTGATGCTGACTCCGACTTGTTAACGTATTTAGGCTCACTGCCTGCTCTCTCTGCCCTTGCTCTGTAATCATAATGATAGTTACAGCTGCAAGCATGGGAGTCATATCTGTCACTTACCCTATTGTTAGTACACTGGAACTTCTCACTGAATTTGGAGCCACTATTTCTAGTGTTGGACTTTGCAGCATTATTTCTCAATTGCTTAGAGAAGCCATTTATGCTCCTTGAAGATTTAAAATTATCACCCTGATATCTTGATTCATATTTGCTAATCATACCTCCACTCTCTAACAGAACAGCAGCTTTTCTCCTATCAGACCATTTCAAGTTTAAATCGTGTTGGAAATCTTTCCAAAACTTTGGCTTCCTACGAGAATATTTGAAGTGATCATATGGGATTGAACTGTTCCAATCTTTTACATCGACATATTCCCCATCAGGACTGTCTTCATTGTAGTTTTGCATATCTGAATAAATATACTGGTCCAAAAGTTGGTTATCTTGAATGTCAGGGGATAAAGGACTGGATGGGACAGCTTCACCTATTTCACCAAGAGAGTTTCTGTTGCTAGTGACGTTTTCATCAATGTCAAGATTGAGTGATGATTCCTCCTTTGTAACATCTGAGACCACGGAATCTTGGTTTAATTCAGCAATTTTTTTCTCCCTGTTTTCCTTCTCTCTTAATCTTTCTTTTCTTCGAAGCTTTTTTTCCCTTTCCTTTGTTCTCCTGCGTTCCTTGCGTTCTTCTTCCTCACGCTTTTCCTTTTCTTCTTCTTCAAGAAGTTTCATCTGTCGAATTACAATTCAAAGGAAAATCAGAGAAAAACATTAAAATTGAAGATGAGATTCTAACTCAGTAATCTACAATACAATATTGAAGGTTCATTACCTGCTTTTCTAAAGTAATAATTTCCTTGCATGCAACGTGTACACGATCATTAAGCAATTTTATAGCAAGACATACAAAAGTGCTGTGTGCATTTTGCCGCGCAGTTCCTTCCCTAAAAGCCTTTTCTACCTGACAAGAATCTCCTGACTAGTTAGAAAACATTTAAATACAAAAATGTACGTGCTAATCAAAAATAAGATCAGGATAGTACATTATGGCTTGGTTTGGTATTGGTGTGGTTTTAATCAGCCTTTGCTGTGCTGAAGAAAGAATCAACTACCGGAAGAATCAATTAAGTGTTTGTTAACTTTTGTTTCAAAATTATTATATGTTTCAAGATCAGCATTTTAGCATTTGGTAAAAAAAAATGTGAATTACTGTTGTGCTAGCATAAAATTACTAAAATGAACATTGAGTATCAATGGCCTTTTGTAATATAATTATCATTGAGGACTATTATAATCATGTCATTTTATTTTTACTTCATAACATTATGTTTATGTAACAGCATCAATTTTTTCTAAGACAAAGTATTCACTATAGTAAATTTAAAAAGAAAAAAAGTAAAATATCTATTAAATCTCAAAATTTATAAAATTACAAAATAAAAGCATAATCCATAGATTATAAAAGGAATTAATTAGAGTTAACATTATTATGTTATTTATAGATAATTGGAGAAGCTAAAGGCAAAATCTAAGAAGCTACCTTTTTGCTGCTTCTCAAAATTTTCAGATGGTGCAGATTCTTCTACAATCAGTTTTTCTTAAGTTTATCAAGCACCTAAAAAAACTTCTAATTATTTCTAAAATCGATCTTAAAATGGGCCAAAGCATATTTGAAGATGCGTGCGCATTAACCCCAAATTTTATCTCATTATTAGACAACTTTGTAGCACTAGAAGATCGAACATGACCATTTCTGTTGACAATAAACATGAAGTAGCCATATTTTTGAAGACTTAGTTAGAAAAGGCATCAACATGCATCAAGAAGCAACTATGGCTCTGTCTAGAATTTGACAGCTCGACCATCAAAAATCATTACAAGGCATCCGAAGCAACTGTCATTTAAATTGATTTTTAAGTTAAACAAACATGGAATTCTACTCCTTGGGTATCATTCCATCAATATTCCATCAAAAAAGGTACAAAGACAAGAAACTATAAATACGTTCATATGGTAAGACACCTGTCAGCTATTCTGTGAGAATTCAACAGGACAACAAATGAGAAGCAAAAGAGAGGACAGACGTGCCTGTTCCTTGAAAATTATAGTTGCTGCGTCTAGAAGAAATTCTCGAGCAAGCTCAGGACTCTTCGCGTGTTTCTGGGGACGGGAGCATTCCCCATCAAGCTCGTTTCCATCCTTGTCCACAGAATCATCATCCTGAAAATAACAATGAAATAAATATAATGCCAAGAAAGATGGTGAAAAGAAAAGGTGAGCTGAGGGACGCAGTACGAGGCCTGCCTGTCATTCAAAGGATGCAGGAAAATTATTGACTAGTGACTACCAAAAGTGTTAGTTAAGCCCCTAAATTATTTTAATACCTCTTCTTCTTCAGCCTCCTCAGCATGTTCAAAGAACCTTTTGATGCTTTCCCCTCTGGTGATCGTAACAAAACCATCACCAACCACAAGCCTGCTATGTACACATTGTTGCCCCCTCAAAGCATGGGCTTTCGCAGAAAGTTCAGTGCAGCGCCCGTCTATTTTCCAAGCCCGTAGAGTGATGTAGCAAGCATTCAAACCACTAAGATCTAGACCGTTCACTTGAACTCTTTTGCTTAAGCCAACATTTTCAAATTCCAAGATATCAGATTTTCCTTCCCCAGATCCTACAGCCCATTCAAAGTGATGATAAGTCCCAAATGTGTCTAAAAATGTTTGGTCCCAATCCGCTTGAACTGTATCATGAGAGACCTGAGGTTGACATAATAAAATGTGTCATAATTTTAGCAATTTTTGGAGTAAATCACAAGATGCGATGCCATTAAGTGAGTGTCTGAATGTCTAAAATTTACATAATTCAGAAAGCATCTATGCTTGATTAGATGTGTGTGTGTGTGTCCTAGCACTGAAACCCATCAAAACACACCTCATACTGGAAGGTTGTATCTGCTACGCAAAACCAACTTGAGCAACGTGGTTGCCTTCGCACGCGTTTTAGCTCCTTGAGCTCTTTGAACTCGCGTATAACATTTCTTCTGCAATCTCTACAAAACCTCTTGCTATCAAACCTGCAACAGGCAATGAATATTCAAATCAACCCACAACCCAGTAAAAAAGAATATTTCAAATAAAAGGGTAGGTTTGTGATCATGAGAACCCAGGGAAAAATATAGGAACTATATTTGCTATTAGAGCACTTGTTGCCAATTATAGATCTTGGGATTCTCTTAACTTCTTTAAATGGAAATTTTGATCTTTTTACATTGTACTAGAAATCAATATAGGAGGAAAGGGTTCACTAGTAGTAAGCATGATCCCTATTTCTTTTTCTGTTGTAGTTGTAATAAATAATCTTGTTTTTTTCATTCACTGCTTTGCTTCTTTTATTTAAGGGCTACATCTATTAGATTCAAACATCACAACTGCTAACACATGTTAATCATTTCATGCAAGAAATTCCATTAACTAAAATTAGCTCCTCACTTCCAAAAGCGAGTCTTCTTGCCCTTGCACACGTGGTCAGACAAGTACAGCTAATCACTACCTAACCACTATCATATTAACTGAACTGCATGCTCCAACAAAGAGCATCAAATTTTGAGTTCCAGGTTCGACTTAGCCACCAAGTTGCCAGAATACCTTTGTACTTAATATCATGGCATAACTCAACCCATACCAACAGCTTCCCAAACAAATTTAAAAAAAAAAATCATTATTTTTTATTGTCATTAATTAGACCAGTCATCTTGCTATCAGATTTTCAACCGGATTTTTTAGGTATTATTTTTCAAAACATAAGGATTTAACAATTACATGTTAGCTCGTAAAATTGATATGAACTGCTTAGTTATTACAATGCTTTCAGAATATTATATAATAAAATTGACCATCCATCTAGCTACCAGGATTTTTTCCTTCGGCTATTTCTTACACAGTTAAATGTTTGACTTCTACCAACCACCAGCACTGAACATTCTTGAACTTGCTTGAAACTGGTTTCTGTTTATTTGAGAAGCAAGAAAGTCAAAAAAGAACGAGAAGAGGAGAAGAGGGACAGGGCACACCTGTACATGAGCCTTTCCATGAAATCCTCTTCCTTCATTCTTAGAAGAGATTGATGAGTCTCTTCGCCAAGTGCCGACCAGAAATCTACCAATGTGTCGACAGATAATCTGGCAGTATGAAGAGCACATGTTTCTCTTGTTCCATGCCCTCTGCTATAGCCTGCCATTCCTTGGCTTAACCATCCTCGACCACCTCCTCCACATGCATCAGGATAAAGCAACTCACGTTCCCTCTCCCTTGCTCGCGCACTATCAAACACCTGATATAAATCAAAACCAAGCTAGATACTGTAAGTGGCCGAATGGGAGGGAAAAAAGTGGCATATATAATCAATATATAAAAAAAAGGTTTACATTTTGGAGTCCCTTCAAAGATTTTGAATAAAGATAACAATCCAAAAGTGTGAGTGTCCCATCCCTGGTAGTGGTTAGACCTCCCCATGGATAGACAGATGGATCTTGAACATCATCTTGGCTCCTATTTGTCATACCCAAGTCACCATCATTTTGATGTTTTGTGGTTCTTACACTGTAATGGCCACCTGTTTCCTCCTGCTGCAGTAGAGACTTTCCGTACATGACAATCTGCAAGAAACCTTCAAGCAGCAACCCATTACATCTAGAGCAGTACATGTTCTTACGAGCTTGCTCAAAGAGTGTCTGCTTGTCGATCCTTAGGAGCTCCTGTCGAGCTAGTGGCGTCAGCTCACTCCAAAACTACAAAAGAACCAAAACAGTCCAATTTAGAGCACAACATAATAATACACTCACCATTACTCAATTCGGTTACTGGTCTTAAATAGATTGCCAGTTCCACAGTCCGAACAAAAATCACACTCCATTCAAACTAAAATAACCTAACATAGGTCAAAACAACTAGAAGATTACTTATATACTGATAGTACAGATTATGATGACAGAGGGAAGCATTGTGCTAAGCCCGTAGTCAAAGAAAAGAAAAGAAAACATATTTGAGTTAACTATGTGCACATTATATCGTTCAAGTGGACAATAGCTGAGATATCAAGTGCTTATCCATCAGATTATATGTAAATGAATTTCTCAATTGCACGCAGCTAACAATGATTGCAACATTTTGTAGTCTGCATCGAACCCTCAAACTATATTTGAATTTCACATTGTTATCCACCAAATTAATATAGGACAATACAATTTTTGGTAAATAAGCATTACGTCAATGACTTATTTATTTAAGAACTCAAAAAACAAGAAAGCAGAAAGAAAGCAAAACAACCCATTACTGTTATTGAATAAAAAGGCAACTAAAACCTAGTATGGATCTAAACCATTGTAAGAGAAGTCACTCCCAGTGAACTTACATATCAAAAAACTCAACTACTCAATCATCCAAACTATAAAATCCAACTTGAACTCAAAATATCTAATCAAAACACTGCCCAGGAGAAGATAACTCTGTGGTACATTATTAAACAAAAAACGAATTGAACCTAATCGTAAATAAAATATATGTACCTTCTGGAGCTGATTGTAGCTGATATCATCACGATGCTTCGACCAGAACCCATTCCCGTTGCCACTTGAAATGAGAGATCCATTGGAGGCGTGAAACGACATCGTCCCATTCCCCACCGATGGATTCTGATAATTGGTAATATTGTTATCCCTATAACTATAATTTCTCTCCGCTATCCCTGGCATTTTCCCCCTTATATCAGTTCCTCATTAATTTAATTTTCATCTCCAAATTTTGCCTTCAACCTCGACTCGACCGATTCTAATTAAAACGTACAAAATTTTCGCAAATCCAATTATATACACCCGGATTAACACAAACAAGCATCGATTGTCCGTAATTCATACATCGAAAAATTACACGCAATTCAGGTAATCAAATCTTACATAAATAAAAGAAACTATATAAAACGATGAGCATGTAAGTGAATCCGATTAATTGGCGGAAATGGATTGCGTATCTGATAGTTAATTTTGATTGGGAGAGATCGAAAATATGAGGAAAAGGTGTGAGGGAGGAGAAGGGGTTTTTGCTGATGAGATTTGGTTCTATTTGTGTATATATATTTGAGCAGAGATAGAATCCAAAAGAGAGAGAGGTGGGAGGAGAGATTAACCGACGTGCTGGCACAAGGTGAAAACGGAAAGGAGGTTAAACAGTTAATTTTTACAGAGTTAATTGTTAGAACAAGCACTAAACTTTGGGTAATGTCGCATTGTACTTTAATTTGCATTCAATTACCCACTGAACTTTGTATAGTTGCACTCCATCGCTCGAGTAACTTTTGTATATGCCAATCGCCCACTTTTTGACATAGGCTATCATTTTTTATTTTTTTGGGTTTCTTCTTTTTCCTCTTTACATCTCATGCTATTTTTATTTGAATGTTTAAAAAATAATCACTTGATTGCACGAATCTTGGGGGGTTTTTTTTTTTTTTTGAGATTTTTGGTTTCTTCATTTTTTTTCCTCTTTACCCCACTGGTTTATCCGAATGTTTACAAAATTCTATTTATGGATTTTTCATTTATAGAATATTATAAAATAAAGGTTGTCTAGAAGTTGATTCTTATTGAAATATTATGTTCTTCAATATGATTTTAGATTTTTTACGCAAATCTTATGTTCCAAATTATTTTAGATGAAAATCGAACATTATTGTCACTTACTCCTTAATTATCATTAGGAATATTGTTTCTGCACTTATTGTTATACGACATACTCTTCTGATTCATCATTTAAATAAACCTCATTTTCCTATCATAAGCACTTAATAACTGCATTATTTATGTCATTGTTGTAGTTGTCTGATAGTTAAGTTTCTTCCTATTGCTACTTTCATATGGTGCATATTATTCTTGTATATCATTTAGCATAATTGCACAGTCGTTATGTTGTTATTGGTAATGACAAGGTCATGGCATTGTCGTGTGATCATATATTTACTCAATGATGATAGGGCTGTTGTTGATAGTTTTCGATTTCTTGTTTATGTGACAGATGCAGAGGATGACCTCGACTTCAATGATTCCAATAACGACATATCGTCCGGTAACTATTAAAGAGTTGATACGTAGTTGAAATGCTACGATAACATTATGAATCCAATTAACGGAATACGACTGCGGTTGATTGGCCAGCTGCTTGTGTCCCTAACTTTGAGTGGTGATGTACTTAGGAAATAGGTGTGGATGTTGTTGGTTTTGATGCAGTTCTTTTTTTTTTTTAGTTGTGAAGACAGCAAGATGAACGGTGCAGGGACATCCGATGTTATCACACACCTCAACTTGTTTATGTAGTGTTTGATGTGTCTTTTTGATGGTTTTGCTACTTGTATAGGTGATGTAATTAGGAAGCAGTAAGGGATGTTGTCGGTGTTGCTGTTGGTTTTTTTAGTTGTTTAGGCGGCAGGGGCATATGTGTTTTTTGAAGGCAGGTTGTTGATTATTGCTGCTGTTTTGATGTACAGTTTTACAATTCCAAAAATGAAACTGGTGATTTGTTATGTTCCATTTCTATAACAAGATTGGTAAGGCGTTTCTTCATTGACAAAGCGTTCTAACAAAGGCATTTCTTCCAAGGGAGTTGATAGCTATGGAATTGAAGAGTATTGAAATTTAACTTCCAAGATCCCTATGGCATTCACCTAAAAATTCTCTATATTAAACAGGACAAGATCTATATGGACAACATAGAGGTTAGCCAAATCTGAGAGACTCGAGACATTAGTTTGTTATCTTGTAATTCCTGGAAAGCAATTTAGGCAAGAAAGTGATCAACCTGAGTCATACTCACCTATTTCAACACATGTAAAGTAAATAAATCATTGATATGCTCCATTACTTCACAACATCAAACATCAACGAGAGACAAACTTCACCAGTTTAACGTCAACTCACACAAAATTTAAATCACAAAAACTCTAGTTGTTATTACTAAAACATGCAATTTAAAGCTATTTCTTCTCCTCAAGCAGATAGGTGAATAAATTCACGACTCTCTTCCCCTTTGTTTCCCTCTCTCTTCCATGTCTCCTTTACTATTTCGGACGGTTATGTTGAGGGATATCTCGACGTCCTCTTGTACAGTAATTTGAGCAACAGTTTTGAAAAAACGCGACAGATCTTCAATTGGCATGACCTTCCATTCGTCTTTAGCACCACTAGATTGACCTTCTTCATATTGTACTGATTTTCGTTTGTCGGACAAGACGTTACTCCACTCTAAAAATCTGCAATCTCTAGTGCAACAAAAGAATAACTGACCTATGTTTGCGGTCTTCTTTTCTACTTCCATCCATTCTGTGGAGCCATCTTCACAAAGTGGACATCGTTGTTTTTTTGGGCATACACACGATAGACTGGATGTCAGTAACCGTGACAAATTTCCTTGTTCTTTCCTAACAAACAAAAAACGTATTGTATCCATGAATATGCTGTAGATATGTTTCATAATATAATAAACGTGTACATACCCAACTTCACAATAAATTGCGACAAGGACATTTCAATTTTTCATGACATTTTGAGACTACGTGAATGTTTGATTTGAGAGATGAAGATTTTTCCTGTGATTGATCTCGTTCTTCTGGAATCAATTCATCTCACGCTTTCAATTTAAATGGCATGTTTAAAGATGGTATTTAATGACTTGGCATTTCGTTCTGAGTTGGACATATTTAACGGCCACGTGTCAAACACATTATCCACGTAAGCGTTTGACATAGACGAAAGTTATCCGATGAGTGATGAAGTGCAACTATACAAAGTTCAAGTGCAAACTAAAGTAAAGTAAGTGAAACGTGATATTATGCAAAGTTTAGTGTGCGTTTAAACAATTAACTCAATTTTTACCATTGTGAAAGTTGTGCGACCTGGTCCTCAATCTATTGACATGGTATAAACTTTGTTCTCGGCCTAACAAACGGAGTAAAGTTGTCTCCATACTTTTAAAATGTGTGCACAACCAATCTCGATGGACGATTTAAGAGGCTTGAGGTAAAATGGATAAAATACACATAATGTGTGAACAAAGTCTTAATTTAGTCTCTAACACTCCACCCCGTCCCAATTTTCAATTACTTACAATTCGATGCTTTGTTCTCTTCACTATCAAAAATAGTGGAGGCCAACAAGCGGCACCACAAAGACAACCATCTTTCCCTGTGACCACTCAACTTCAAAAATCTAAATAATGCGAAATTAACTAAAATTATTGTGTGAAAGGTGATGACAGGCACAAAGGGATATTTATTTTGGATTGTTATTTGGTAATATGGACTAGGGTTGCTTCATAAAATCAAATTATGCGTTGCTTGCCTAAAAATTCGATTTCATACTCGTATATAAATTTGATTTGTGTTTACTATTAAACCATAATAGTATAGGGCTATTTATGTAATTGCATTTTGATTCTTTTGGTTAGGATTTGTTAGTCTCTGTATATATATACATGTGCAGCAGAGTTATCAGAATAATGATTTATTCTTTTAACAAAATAAAAAACTTTCTCTTCCCTCCATTTTCTTCTTATACCTTCATTACAACTTTACATGGTATCAGAACATAAAGCTTCTCGGCAATGGCGAATTCCAATGTTCAAGTGAAGATTTAAAGTTAGCCCGATCACGTCAATTCACCCATCAAGTCATCAACTGGAGAAGTTGTTGCTGGAAATGTAAATTCGATAGTTAATCAATTGATAAGCGGTCAGAATAATCATTGATGGATAATAATCATTATTATCTTCACTATGGCGATAACACAGGGATGCAACTCATCTCAATTATGCTCACTGAAGAAAACTATGCGATGTGGAGTCATGCAGCTACTATGACACTTAGTGTCAAAAACAAGGAAGGATTCATTGATGGATCAATTGTTAAACCGTCGCAAGATGATCTTTTTTACGGTGCTTGGAGAGGTGCAAGCATGTGGTTTCCTCTTGGATCATAAATTACATCCCAAATAAGTTTTATCCAAGTGTTGTACACAAGGATTCTGCAAGGGAAATCTGGATGGAGCTTTGAGATCGTTATAGTAAAGGTAATGGTCCTCGGATCTATGAACTAAAGAAGTAGATTGCTTCATTCTCACAGGAAAATAGCTCAGTTAATTCTTACTTCAATCGATTCAAAGGACTTTGGGAAGAGTTGGATAATTACAGACCAGGTGTTAGCAACACTGATTACAAGTGTGAAAATCAGGTTATGCAGTTTCTCATGGGGCTAGACGAACAATTCTCTGGTGTCAGAAATCAAATCCTTATAATGGATTCTTTACCCTCATTGAATAAAGTTTTTGCACTGATTATACAAGACAAGAGGCAGAACGAGGTTGCTATTAAGAAACAACAAAATTTTGATGGTGCAGCTTTTGCTATCAATGTAGTGCAAAAACCTTTTAGCACTCAGAGAACTATGTCACTAAATCAATTCCAGAAAAGGGAAAGGCCTATGTGTAGTTATTGTGGTATGCATAACTTAAAGAAAAATGCTACAATTTGATAGGGTATCCTCCTAGCCACAGGCTTAGTAAATGAATCGCTCTAGTTGCAAGTGTTGTGGAACAGGCATCGCATTGTAATAGTTCAGATGTGATGAATTCTCTTTCACATCTCACAATTACTCCAAGTCAATGCCAACAAATTTTGTCTATGTTGATGCCATAGTTGCAAGGACAATTATCTAGTTCCAATCAACAGCCTAATCAATAGTCTCAAGATGTGTCATCTTCATCATCCTTAGAGCCTAATGCATTTGCTTTTTCAGGTAACCATATCTGTTCAAATTTTCCTACAGTTACAAATAAATGGATCATAAATACAGGGGCTTCAGAAAACATGGTTTGTTCAGTTAGACATTTAGCCACTGTAACTACCCTTGTTAGTGCATCAGTGAGGCTACCTAATGGTAACAATGCTGTCACGGTGAAATTATCTGCTACTTTGGTTTTATCAAATGTGTTAGTTGTACCAAGTTTTAAATTCAACTTGATATCTACCAGTAAATTAATACTTAAACATAACTGATGCCTGATATTCATTCATCTTTCTTGCTTTATTCAGGATCTTTCAACATGGAGGATGATTGGAGTAGGCAATCTTGAGAATGGACTATATTATCTTCAACAATCTAATCATCGATAAATTATTCCTATTTCCAAGTTATTGCTTCTACATAAATTTATTCCTACAATCACGGTCAATAAGCATTTACATTGCAATGTTTGTCCTATGGCCAAGCAACATAGGCTACCCTTTCCAAACAATGACACAAAGGCTTCCAAAATGTTTGATCTCATCCACCGTGACATTTGGGGGCCACTCTATGTTCCTTTCTTAGATAATTCAAAGTATTTTCTTACTATTGTGGATGATTTTAGCCGAATGGCATGGATATATCTCATGCGGGACAAATCTCAAACCATATCAATTATCCAATCTTTCTTTAATCTCATCCAAACACATTTTCAATGCAGCATAAAAATCATCAGGTCTAATAATGGTTCTGAATTTCATATGAATGAATTCTATATTCCAAATGTATCATACACCAGTTGAGTTGTGTTGAAACACCACAACAAAATGGTGTGGTTGAAAGAAAATATCAACACATACTTAACATTGCAAGGGCCATTAAATTTCAGGCAAATTTACCTCATCAATTTTGGGGAAATTGTATTTTAATTGCCACACACATTATCAATCGAACACCAACTGTTGTCCTTGTAAACAAGTCTCTTTACGAAATGGTTTATCACACCACACCATATTATACTCATCTTAGGGTCTTTGGATGTCTCTGTTATGCCTCCACCTTGAAAAGACATCGAACCAAGTTTGATCTGAGGGCTATACCTTGTATTTTTCTTGGTTATCCATATGGCATGAAGGCATACAAATTGTATAACCTTCAAACCAACACAACTTTTGTCTTTAGAGATGTTCTCTTCTATGAAACTATATTTCCATTTCATCATCCAACCTTTCTTCATTCTTTGTCTAAGTCTGTTGCTTCTTCTTCACAATATCATCCTGTCATTTTGCAACTCAGCCTTATCAGTTTATTGATAGTTCATTTCATTCTACAAATTCCATTTCAACACATTATCAGGTCCCTTCACCTCCAAATATTCCCAATGCAAGAACCTCTCTTAATCCACATTCACCTGCAGTTTCTCCACCTGATCTCTCTTTACCTTTACCTACAGTTTCTCCACCTGATCTCTCGTTACCTTCACCTGCAGTTTTTCCTTCAGTCTCTTCTTCACCACATTTAATACCTACACGAAAATCTTCCAGGCCAAAATGAGCTCCTTCTTATCTACAGGATTATCGTTGTAGTTTGATTTCTTAGGAGCCTATTCCCCAATCAAAATCTGTGGAGAAAGGTTCTGCATTTGGCAAGCAATATCCCCTTTCAGACTACCTGGATTATAGCATGTTGTCTCCTGCTCAACGACATTACACGTATGTTTTATCTACTGTTTATGAACCTCAGTCATTTGCTGAAGCATCCAAGAATTCAGACTGGTGCAAAGCCATGGAGGCTGAGTATCATGCTCTTGTCTCTAACAACACGTGGACTGTTAGTAGGCTACCGCACATAAGAAGCATGTTACTTGTAAGTGGGTTTTCAAAGCCAAGCTTAATTCAGATGGCACTGAGGAAAGGAAGGAGGCTCGCATTGTAGCCAAAGGTTTCACTCAGCAAGTTGGCATGGACTATGAAGAAACTTTTTCCCCTGTTGCAAAATTAGTCACAGTGAATACTCTTCTTACTGCTGCAGCTCACAAGCAATGGCATCTTCATCAATTGGATATCAACAATGCTTTTCTTCACGGTGAGCTGAATGAGAAAGTATATATGTTGATGCCTCCAGGTTATGAGCAGTAGGGGGAGAATGATAAACAATTAGTTTGCAAGTTAAATAAGTCCATTTATGGACTCAAACAAGTTTCGAAGCAGTGGAACACTAAGCTAACTTCATATATTATCTCACAAGACTTCAAGCAGTCAAAATCTGATTATTCCTTATTCAGCAAACAAGATGGCCACTCATACAATGTGCTTCTCATTTACGTAGATGATATCATCATTGGTGGAAATGATTTGGCTTATATTGAGCAGTACAAAAGGTAGTTGAATTCACAATTTAGGTTGAAAGATTTGGGAATTCTGAAACATTTCCTAGGTCTTGAGGTAGCAAGAAATTCAACAGGAATATCTGTTTGTTAAAGGAAATATGCTCTGGAGGTTTTAGCAGATGCAGGTTATCTTGGAATTAAACCAACACAAAGTCCTTTGCCACACAACTTGAGATTAAGCAAGGATGAAGGAGAAACTATTGCAGACCAAGTATGTATCGAAGACTGGTTGGAAGGATTCTATACTTGACAATAGCCAGTTCCTTCAATCACCAAAACAGTCTCATCTAGATGCAGCCTATCATGTGCTACGATATTTGAAAAGTACACCAGGACAAGGGTTGTTCTTTAACAGCAAGTCTGATTTACACCTCAAGGGATGTTGTGATGTAAATTAGGCCACTTTTTCAGATACAAGAAGATTTATCATTGGCTATTGCATATTTCTGGGAAGTTCAATGGTATCCTGGAAAGCTAAAAAGCAACACACAATTTCACGATCTTTAGCTGAGGCAGAATATAGATCCATGGCAGCTGCAATTTGTAAGTTAAGTTGGCTGAAGAACTTACTCATAGATTTAAGTGTTATGTATACCAAAGCAGTTTTATTGTTTTGCGATAATCAGTCAACTATACACATTGCTAGCAACCATGTGTTTCATGAGAGAACCAAACACATAGAAATCGATTGCCACCGTAAAGAGACAAGGTTCAAGCAGGAGAAGTGAAAATGATGTATCTGTCTTCACAAGAGCAAGTGGCTGATTTGCTAACCAAGCGATTAGGAGGAGCAAAATTCAGATTGTTATTGAGCAAGATTGGAGTATTAAATATACATTTCTCATCTTGAGGGGGAGTATCAAACCATATTAATATAGGGCTATTTATGTAATTGCATTTTGATTCTTTTGGTTAGGATTTGTTACTCTCTGTATATATACATGTGCAGTAGAGTTATCAGAATAATGATTTATTATTTCAACTGAATAACAAACTTTCTCTTCCCGCAATTTTCTTCTTCTACCTTCATTACAACTTTACATTTACAAGTGAGATTAAATTATGCTAAAACAATCTAAAATTTCAGATTTGATTTGATTTGATTTGATATATAGCCCCTATTTGGTGGCCTTTAATTTAAATAAACTATGTTTTGAATATTTTTTTTATTTTGAGATGTGTGGTTAAAAATAAGAAAAAAATTGAATTTATGTGTAAAATATTTTATTGTGTGGTTAAAAATGAATATAAGAAATAAATTAAGTTAAAGTAAAGTAAAGGGAATAAACAATGAAATAATTTTATTAAGACGTCGAAGCTATCGACATGGACACTAGGATTGTTGATATTGGTTGGTGGTTCATCCATTATGGTTAAAAGATAAAATTATAAATTAAATTGGTTGGAATTATTTACATTCTAGATCTCTTCAAATGCATAAACCTTAAAGGTGTTAATGGCTGCCTCAAAAGGAGAATGAGAAGTGACTGATCCAGAAATGATAGAGTTTCTTGCAGTACTTCGAGGGCTTCAGCTTGTTATGCCGATGGGAATCTCTCATTTAGTCATTGAATCAGATTGCCTCTTAGTTGTTTCATAGCTCAATGACGTCGAATCTATTACCCTGTCTCCTTGGGGCTTAATCATTGTTGATATTAAACACCTTTTGTTTTCCTTTATGGATGGAACAATATGCCATGTAAGTAGACTAGGGAATGGGGTAGCTCATGAACTAGCTAGACATGCATGGGAAGTGGAGTCTATTCAGATGTGGTGGGAGGGATTTCCAGACTTTATCTCTCAAGCTCTTTGGATTGACAGTCGTCTGTAATCGTTGATTCTCTCATAAATGCAATTCTTGATTATCAAAAAAAAAAAAAACAAATGGCAGCCAATCTCGAGGGGAAGTGGTGGGTGTAGGAGCCTAGTTTGGGAAGATGAAGTTTTTATTATTTCCTTTTTCTTTTCTTTTTTATTAAGATTAAATTTGTTTACTCGTTTTATCTCACAATAAGTAGACCACGTGATTATTTAATAGAAAAATAACGGAAGTTGCTCATTGAGACTAATAATGTCCCAATTTTTAAGACTGAGAACCAATTTGCTCAGTTTCATGGTTGAACACCAACTTGCTATTAATATCAATAGATTGGGCCCAACCTTCCAAATTTTAATTTTACTATATACATGTAAATATTATTTAACTTTTTATTATAGTAATTAAAAATATGATAATCATTGATTTAACCTATGATCCACTGAGCCCATACAATCCTCTCAAGCCGAGTAATATTATCCAGCTCCACTAAAGTTATAATTTCAATAATTAAATGATAAATTTAATGAAATAAGCCATTTAATTTAACATACCATTTGATGTAAGTTAACGCTACATAAAATTATAAAATAACATTATTCTTTCCAACCCTATCCTTGTGTCAAGGACTAAATCCCCTTCATCACATGTGGCCGCTCAATGCAAACAATTATTACTCTCATATATCAGTAACTTTTTTCATTTCGGTCCATTAATTTAATTAAATATTTTCATTTCATAGTTTCATAATTAATTTATTTCTATTAAGTCATGGAAATTGTGGACAAGCGACAAAAATTGTCTATTTTTTTATTTTTTTTAACTTCATTTTCAATTCTCAATGGAAGTAGACTGGCTATCAGCAATAATTAGGCAACACTGTTTTATATTTTAATATTTTTTCAAATTTCGATTGATAACTTTGAATAGACAGCTTTGGACTAAATGGAAGTGGTAAGACATCCAAAAATAATTCAAGAAAAATATGGCAAATCCAAAGATAATTATATTAAAAAATAGTCAATATGATAAACAAAGTCACTGCATTAAACCATAAATAGTCATCAGAGCGGAACCTTAATTTAAATCCCATTGTAAAAATGGCAGATTTTAGTAACTATTTAAACACACATAAATATTAGGACAAATAGTCCAAGTTCCTCATAACGTTCCTCCCAAGCTAGTAGTCGTACCGTCAAGACATAAATATTTGGATCCACCTTTAATTTTTCCAAGCTAGCACTGCGACAATGGAGATAAAAAAAACAATGGCCCCTACATCATATGGCAAACAATTTAAACATGGCCAACATGTCTACATGCGTAAAGAAGTAAAGTTAGATCCTCAAAAAAATACAGACTAATAAATCAAAACACTATTTCCAGGACTTCTAAAAGAAAATACCCGTGAAGGAACTCAACAATGATGGAATGCATCTCCTGCAATCTCTTCCTCAATGGCCAAAAACACAAATCTGCAGGTGCAGCTGAACTCCCTTGGGACTCCAGCTGCTTAGAAGCATTAGCATTTAATGCTTTGCTACCGGGTTCAAGAATTTGAGATTGCACAACTGATGCATCAACTTGAGCACCAGATGATGCCTCAGGCTCCACCATGTATTCTCCCTCATTTTTACTACTCGATGAATCAAGATTATGAGAAGTCATTTTCTTAGTTTCAAAGCTCACACTTCCATCAGAGACTGAAGCTGTTAGTGTAGATCTGTTTGAAGATTCATTCTCAATGCCAAGAACAGAGTCCTGTTTGATTCCAGATGCATCTACTCTGCTGAATTCACCCACAACTGTATCGGAGCTATTTAAATTAGACATGCCAGAAGGTGAGGCCTCTTCTGTATTTGTTCTCTTTTGATAACTGCTTGTCTTGATTGCTTGTGAGTAGGTTGTAATTAAAACATCTATTGCCCGGACAACCACGGGGAGAGATCTTCGTTCCAAAATAAGAGTGCGAGCAATTTCCAAGCACAAGTGTTTAGCCTGAAGCAACCAAAACGGCTGATTAACATTTGTAAGAATTAGATCTATGGTAAACATATTCTTGAAGAAAAGATACATGGGGTTACATAAAATTATGTTCGACTGGACAGTTTACAAAGTAGATTACATTTTCAATTACTCGACTCATGATACTCAAATATTGGGACATAAATTGAATACAACATTTACTGGCTTCATTACACATGATGAACATGCTTCCTTCAGGGCTTCCCCAGAGAGGGGTCAATCTATACTACACATGAACACATTCAAATGCATCTAACGAAGCAAGAACAAGAAAGCAGCTGTGCAGGGATCTTGAATGGATTCAAATAGCTAAGCTACCTTATTTGCTTCCAGTTTCCTTCTTTGCAAGAATTCGAGGACTGATGGCGTGTCAGAGCTACTGGCAGAAATAGCCTGCAAAAATGGGCCCATTCACAGCAAGAATAACAGATATATTAAAGCACGACGAAATCAGATATGAGAACTTGCCTCCAGATCCAAATGGATCTTCCACAAAAACCCTTTAGCAACATCACATATAAGATCAGGAACAAGAAAAGACCAGTCATCTCCATAGATGATTATTTCAGCATCACTCAACTCTTTTGACATTGAAACTGTAGAGAAACCTCTCAGCAAAAGAGGAAGTGGAGCAGAAATAGGTGTTCGCGATTCTGCAAACATATCATATATAATGACAACTTTCGCATCCACTTGATGAACAAGCAAAATATTATCAACCACACTAACAGCAATCGTGTTGGAGTAGATTGGCAAAGAACCCTGAAAATCCAAAAGATCTTTATTACACAAAATGAAGAAGATGAAGAAATATTGAGGAGAAACTGTCAAGTCAAATAAATTTACTGAGATCCACCAATATGAACACATGGATGCCCAATGACTTTAAAAACCTTCAAAACAAAAATATTAGATATTTTCTTCTTCGATTTTTCTATGTGAGGATTTACTTCAGTACCAAGATACCTATAAAGCCCAAGCAGCAAGGAAGAAGATGAATGTGAGTTGTTGAAACTAGCTTATTGCAAGTTCAATAGGCCAAAATAAAAAAATAAAGCACCATACACAGAAAATCTCCTACTGATTAACACTATATGTTTGAAAAGGAAGAACCAAAAATGCATCGATAATTGCTCAAAATGTTTTATGATTAATGCAAATCAATTCAAGGCGCTTTTCAGCTCATTAAGTGGTAAGAGAATATTTAGCTTATCACTCAACGGGGCATTTCTCCAAGAATGTACCTGTTGTATAACAGCATCTCGGTAAAACCTATACGAGTGAAGTAGCATTGCAACTCTATCAAATTGCAAGCAGTAAATTCTACCATACCTGTGAATCAACATTAGGTAATTTGACTATATGCAACCTCAAACTTTAACAAATGAAACGAGATGAAAATTTGAAAGAAAAAATAACTTACACAGTGATAATATGGACATCTTCAGTAGCAAGGATAGGTTTATTGTTTGCCTCAGATTTCGCCATTGTCATCTCAAACCTAGGCAGGCAGATGATTCCAGCTGATGAAAGCTAAACAGGAACAAATGGAATGAGTCATAAGTCATAACCATTACAAATTGATATAAAAAGTTACTGTTGTCATTTCCACTTAGACCCCTTATGGCAAAGTAAGAGAACATTAGCGACATTTCCTGAAAAAGCAACAATAGCAAGTTGATTTTCTAGAACCATAAATGTAAAGGTCTAAAGGTAGAATCAGACTCTCTCATCCGGCCTTTTCTGTTAATAAGCAACAACATATTTTATTTCATTGTTTTCACTTCGCATAATAAATGTATTCACTCATCAGCTGTTAAGGTTTTATTACATTATTTCATGATGTCCAATGATAAAAGCATTAGAACAAACTCTAATACTAATATCCTTCAACACATAACCAAGACTGCTACCACTACGACACCTATAAAATTTTTAATTTATCTAACAAAGGTAAAACAGAAAAGTTTTGGCTCTAGAATTAGAAGAGTTGCTATACCTGATAACCTGTAAAGCTCTTGCACTGCATGCCTGAAGCAAGAAGCAACATCCTGCTTTCATGTGTGTAGATGTACCAACCAACATCCAATTTCTTTGTCTCAACCAAATGGAGTGATTTTAACTCGGGAGTGTAAGAGTAGAAGTCCAGACTGCTGTAGTCATATCCAATTTTAGAGAAATCAAATAAAATCATAATATAACTAGATATCTCACAAGCCAAGTTTATAAATAAGAGATTTTTACAATCACTCTCTCCAACAAACAAATATCATGTCAGCAGATCTCTGGTTTCTAAACTCTGGCTAACTACTCCTATCATGTGAGTACCACACACACAGTAACATACAAGCTTGGAATTGTTTCAGTATATAGTATTTTCCTTGTGCTCTTCAAAGAAGAAGGATTGCATAACAAAAGTTTACAAGCAACTACTATTATTAGGAAGCGAGGTTAAATGCAAAGACGATTGAATAATATTACATTGTGTTAAGTATTAACCATCTCATATAAAAGCTTAAACTATTAAAGAGGGACATCATGTATTCATTTAGATCTGACCTCAACACGCCACCTCAAATGCAAACCAGATTCGATTTTGATCAAAGGTCTACATGCACAAATTTCATAAATGGGTGTTGGGAAGCGTTGAACTTAGGTCTTTTGCTTAACTATGATATCATGTTAATCATCCCATCTAAAAGCTTAAACTATAAGAAAAGGTCACATGTAATCATTTAAATCTTGTCTTCAACATTATCCATTTAAATACAAAATGGCTAATTAACACAAAACGTCCCTACCTTTGGTGTGGATTTCGGAAACCGTCCCTACCTTTAATTTCTTAACATTTATACCCCTACCTTCCACTTTGTGTGCGCTGAACGTCATTTTCACAACTTTTTGACGATTTTACCCTCCATTCAATTGAAACAAAAAGAAAAGAAAAGAAAAGAGAAATTAAAGAATTAATTGCAATGATAACCCCAAATTTTTAAAACCTACTTTTGAGTCACAAATACTAATTTTTTGCCTCTAACCAGCCGCCAACTTCAGAGCTATTTTCAGCCACCTTCCGACCACCAAAACCACCAGATATTGGCATCAATGGAAAGCTCTTAACCTCCTCTACAATCACCGCCCAACAACTCCCTAAAACACCAAATAATCTTGCCGAAATCAACTCTCAAATTCAGCCACTCGAAAATCTGAAAACTGCTGGAATCTCCTCCTCCGGCCACCACCTTTGATGGCCAAAAACGCTGGCGAACCACCACCAAAACCACCGGACATTAACACCATTAGAAAGCCCTCACTATGCCCTTCAATTCCCACCCAATATCATGCTTCGGACAGCCCTGAAATCGCCGCAAATTTGGACAAAAACAGCCTGCTCATTTTGCTAAAACCGACCGACAAGTCCTTTTTCGGCGACACCCATGCAAAGTCCAACATTCCAATCGATTCTCCACCTCAAGACGCCCCTGTCCATTGTCCCCAATCGTCCCCTATTGCTCAGAATCAACACCAGCAGGTGGTAGCTTCGAACACAGTGAAAACGCAACTTTCAGACGGATTTTCTGGCATCGGTGGTACGAACGACGATCAAGAACCACCACCACTAGCACCTACTCCTCAAGGCGCATCCAATGAGCATATGGGTCTTCCTCAATTTGGCCGGGAAACGGCTGTTCGTTCAGAAACAGGTTTAACGCGCGGTGTTGGCTCCATTTTTTGATTTCTGTTCACCCACTGCCCCAATCAACAAATTGCAACCACCAACATTCAATTAGAGTTGCTAATATCATGGGTAATGGATCAATTGATTCAATTCGTCAGCCAATTAAAAGAATTTTGGATTTGGCCAATTTTTTTGGCCACCAACAGTTGGAAGTGGTTGTGGATGAGAAAATTAATATCTTGTGACTGAAAAGTTGGTTTTAAAAATTCGGGGTTATAGTTGCAATTAATTCTTTAGTTTTTCTTTTCTTTTCTTTTTGTTTTACTTGAATGAGGGGTAAAATCGTCAAAAAGAAGTGAAAATGACGTCCGGCGCACAGAAATGTTGAAGGTAAGGACGTCCTACGCACGAAATGAAAGGTAGGGACGGTTTCTGAAATCCACCCCAAATGTAGGGACGTTTTGTGCTAATTAGCCCATACAAAATCTACCGTTGAAGCCCTTACAAGTATCTCTTTTACCTCTATCATCTTTATTACACCTATAATTGAATTATAATTACCATATCTTTGCATATCTTGGTTTGGATTTTAACACGTGGGGAAGTAAACTAATCACATGGATCAATAGAAAAGTTTCGAGAAAAGAAAATTTGAGTGGTTACCTGGTTTTAACAAATACAATATCACAGGTTGGACAATCTGTCCAAATGAATCCCAGAATACTTTCTGATTCAGACCTGCACTTCTGAATAATAGTATCTCCTATTTGTTTGTTCCAGATCTGAACCTCGTAATTAGATCGCTGGACTGTCAAGAGCTTTAAATCTAAAGAATATTGAATAGACAGCACAGGGCCTTCGCATAGTGGATCAGAGGATGGAGCAACATGAGGATTATATGGAACAGTCTTCCATGAGAAAACCTATAAAAGATGAGAACCACAGAGTTTAAGTGAAAAAAGGTAGTGAAAACCTACTTATATTTTTCAGATAGTCAACATCCATTATCATATCCACACTGGTGTAATGTAATTACCCGATCAGATGTCATTCTAAGTAGTAGTTTATTCCCATCATCGTATAAGAAACTTCTCGTTCCAGATAGTGTGCACCTTATACGTGGATATTGAATATAAACATGTGACAGAGCACCAGATACACTAAAACCAGGATGGTTAGAAGCAGATGCTTTTCCAGACATGTCAATGTGTACCTGTTCTTCAGCTATGAAACTAAATTTTACACAGAGTGCTAAATTTGACAGATTCAGGAGTAAAATTGCAAACAAACACTCAATTCTCAAATACTTCATTAATTGTGGAAACTTAAGCTTTACCAATGATGCTCGGAGTGTTTTACTGCCAAATTGATAAAATTCCTTGAACTCAAACCTTTCCTTGGAGCTGCATGGGGATAATAAAAATTGAGGCTCACGCGTCCCAATAAACAATCACTTATGTAATTAAGTTGGTCATACCACATTCTTCATACAATTCTTTAAGACAAGGAATTCTTTTAAGCACATGTCTCGTTCTACTTCTGGAACCCTTGCTGCAACACAGCTACCATATTGTTTGGCCTGAAAAAAAAACAAAAACAAAAACAAAAACACAAAATTTTACAATAGTATCCCTGAGCTAAAATGTTGTACACCTCAAAGAAATCAACAGAACATACTTTCCTGAAAGAAAAAAGTTAAAACTGGAGTCGACCAATGGTTACTAGTATCTCCATGCTATGTTTGTATTCATTTTTTTCTAAACCAACATGATATCACAACTTAAAAACTGGAGTTGACCAATGTTTACTGGTATATCCATGCTATGTTTCTATTCATTTTTCTAAACCAACATGATATCACAACTTAATAAAGTCTAAACTGAATATATTTTAAGGAACAACTACCATTCTTCCCACCTGCCTACCTAACAGTAAAGCTACCTCTGACTCTCTCTGTGAGTGGGTGTTTTTGTGAAAGTCTAAGCAAGCAGGCTGTTTACTTACCATATGCAAGCCATAATCAGATATAAACAGGCATATGTATCTACAACATAACTTTACAATGCTTCTGCAGATATATTTCTGTTTGCTATTGACTTTGTGATGAGCTTAATCTTAAGATTGTTATAGATGAATCCAGTTTGAAGTGCATGTACACCACATGATCCAAAGTGATATAAAGATTTAAGGGGCAAATCTCAAAGATTTAGAATAATAAGCCATAAATGACTGAGTTAGAGAAGAGAAAAAGCATTTGCAGGTTCAGTTTATAGTGTGTCGCCCAATGCAAACGACATATAGACACTTCCAGAATTTCCATGAACTCCAGGAAAGCAGACAACAATATAAAATTGAGAGCATTCCAGGAAGGAATGGAAACTGATTGGAACCGACACTAAATAAAAGTGTGTCATTGATGGTACTGATTGCTTCCTTGCACAACAGGCATCCCAGGAAATACACCTTTTGCTTGGTACCGCAGAGCATTGTGCTCATACACTTGTTCGTCCTCCCTTCGAAATTCACTCAAATGCCAAGGGCAGTATAAGTGGTGGAGCCACATGGGGTCATGTGGGGGCCAGTGACCCCATAGATTTATTTGATTTTTTTCTCTAAAAGGCCCAAATCATCAATTAATTTCCCATTTCTCTCCAATAGCTAGGGTTTTTCCAATTGCACCAAAATCTAACATTTCCCCACTAATCAAGTCGTCGGCACTGGAGCCGGCCACAAATTCTCAGCCACCAACTACCTCTTTTTTTTTTTACTTTTCAAGTCTCAACCCATGGTTTTTGCAGGCATTTAGCCACTATCATGCTGACTGCTTTTTGCACAGGTAAAAAGTTATACAATGTTTTCAAAGTAATGATATTGAAATATTTTAATTACTCTTATATGTCATTTCAGAAGGGAAAAAAAACTCAACTTCATTTTTGCCCCCACAATGATACATGTTTGGCTCCACCACTGTGCAGTACAATGGTGTTCTAGTCTGACAAGAGGACTCATTTGACGCAAACAGTAAGGAATTGACCGAAGCTGTAGACTTGGACATCATTTTCCAATACAGCCTAATAAAGCATATGTTTTATTCCTCCAAAATATGTTGAGGCCAATTACACTGATAGATATTTGCTCACAGTCATGACCAAATCACAACTAAACAATAATCTAGCAAAAAATGGCCTCAGACAGTACGGCAAATTGGAAATCAATCACTTGATACTCTGCCTACTCAGTCACCATTTCATGCCAACTTGACAATGCATTTACCATGACTGCAAAGTAAAGACACCTAAAGGGCAAATGATTAAAACAAACTATGATCTCCCCAGATGAATGGTGTCTTCACTTAAGCAAAATGACGAAGCAGCCTATCCTTCTTATAACACACCTTCTAAGACGATTAGTGCATCTCTGATCTCCTTCGTCCTAATCTCGACCCAAGGACGTATAGATGAAGTCCCATGATTTAGTTTAAATCATATAGAAAAGTATGACAAACGGTCGTAGTCATCGATGAGATAAATTCCTAAGTTCACGTATAAGAGCAAATAGGCAGGACTGCCAGAAAGAAGGACTATGAAAGCCATAAAGACATTGACAAGTCCATCTTCTTTTCCCTCTGCCGATGATCTATCTCCCTCTCTTATTGACCTTGGAACCCTATATGAGAAGTAGGTTAGCGGACAGTCAATTCACCCCTTTTATCACCGTAGATTATTGAATACCACTTCTTCCTTCCTTCTCCCTTTTTTTTTGTTTTTTTGCTCATTCGAGCATGACAAATCTCATTACATCGTGATATGATGTGATTTTATTGTGTTCCCATCAATCGTATTGATTAATTGCTTAATAATCACATTGTATAATAGTATTTTATAACTAATAACAAAAAATTCAATCTTTTGAAAAACAACGAACCTGAGCTGAACAATTCACCAAGATACGCTTGAGTACCGAAGCAGTAGCACTATTCTTCTCCTTCATAGTAAAAAATTCGCACACCTATATGATGCAATCCAGTAAACATTACTAATAAACAAAATTAAATTTATAGATATCTATAATTAACAACGTAAACAGACAGAAATATTAGAGGGACTTACAACATTTTTTATAAGAACAGAGAGGAAGGCTGAGATTACCTTAAAATTGGATCATTTTTTCGAGAATAAATTGCAGAAAAAAGAAAGAATTGTACAGATGTTTGTATGCTTGACAGCTGAGCTTATAGATTTTCAAGAACTGCAAGTTCTTCACCTGATGGGGTCAGTGAACCATATAGATTGCTATTCGAGTGTTAGACGGGTTGGGCCTCTGGAAAAGATAGCCTCTAAGGTCAGCAAAACTGGGCTCTCTCATTGTGGGCTTTCATTCCAACCTTTCTAACAGAGTTTCATATGTCTACTTCATTCGGCCCAGACTGTAAATGGACAAGGGAAAATTTCATGGCAAATATTCATTTATAAGAGTTTAAGTATCCCCTATTTCAAAATTAAGAAAATAACTTTTAAATTTCAAAAATCAGATTTTTTAAATTTTTATTTATGAAATAATAAATTATTAAATCAATTTATTATTAAATATTTAATTCTAATATAATATAATTAACCCACCCCATCTTCACCACTTTTACCACTCCAGCGATCGTTCCGATCATCACTCTACTCAGACGAGCTTTCCGGCGACTTTTCGACGAACTTTTCGACGCCTTTTCCAATGACTTTTTCGATTCCGACAATTATTTATTTTATTAATTAAATATTTAATTATTTTATTAATTAAATACAATGAGATTACAATTATACAATTTATGGTCATATATACATAATTAATTGGTCACAAATTATTTTTGAGGTCACAATTCAAAAAAATTATAGGTCACGATTTTTCTATTGATCACAGATTAAAAATTTTGTAGGTCACAAATTATTTTGAGATCACAAATTAGGTTACATATTATTTTATTGGTCACGGATCAAAAATTACAGGTCACAGTTATCTATTAGTCACATATTTTCAAATTTATTGGTCACAAATTAATTTTTAGTCAAAATTTTAAGGTCACAGTTAAATTTTTTTTTTTTTAAACCACCACCAATTTCTGTGACCACCCCCGTCACTAATTTATTTTTAGTTACAATTTTAAAGTCACCACCACCGAATTCTATGACCACCCTCGTGACCACCATCAACTTCTGTGACCACTCTCATAACTGCCACCAACTTCGGTGACCACCCCATTACCGACTTCTGTGACTACTCCCGTGACCACCACCAACTTCCATGACCACCACCTCATCACTGTCGCGTCACCGTCGCACCACCAACACCCAAATCACAACCGCCACCTCACCATTAAACCACCAACACCCGTAACCAACTTCACAACCACCAGTACCCAACCGCCACCTTACCGTCACACCACCAATACCCAAATCACTGTTGCAGGCGTTAGCTCAGATCACAGCTTCGTGGCACCATAAACCACCACCGCCACCACCCAAATCACACCACAAACCGCCACCACCACGCAAACACCACAACATAAACACCACCAAAAAATTGAATCGAAAAATACCATAGCCATCTGAATTGACCTCTTCTCTGCACAGTCGCGCGTAGCCTGTGATTAACTGTGGCTATGACTACGGTCGAGATGGAGTACAAATCGGAGAGAAGCAGTAGCAACCGTGGCTCCAACATAACTAAGTAGTCATGGCCGCTGCAACTCCAATCGGTGGATGAAGATAAGCTCCGGTAGTGAAGCTCCCAATGCGGCGGAGACGAGAGAGAGGGGAGAGAGAATTAGGGTTTGAGATTTTTAAATTGTATGGTAGATGAATTAGTTTTTTAATTGTTATATTTAGTAATAAGTTTAATTATAATATTTCTATTTTTTGAAAGAAAAAGGATCCCACCTGATTTTAGAATTGACATTTCCAAAGGTATGGTATGGTGTAATTTCCACAAATTTCATTAGTAAGACATTATGTATGTCCAATTTCAAATCAAATAAGGTTTACTTTTTCAAAAATCAGATATTAATTTAAATTTTATTTATTAAATAAATAATTAAAAATTTTATTAATGAAATATACTAGAATCACAATATTATATAATTTATGGTCACAGTTGTGTATTAATCACAATTGCAAATGCCACAGTCACAAACAACAAATTTTATATGTCACAATTTATTTCTTAATTACAAATTAAATAAGCTAATTGATCACATATTATTTTTTGATCACAAAATATCAAATTAATTGATCACATATTATTAAATTAATTGATCACAAATTATTTTTCGAATACAAATACGAAAAATTATAGGTCACAAATTACAAATTTTATAGATCACAAATTATTTCTTGATAACGAATTATCAAATTAATTAGTCACAATATTTACCAAATTTTAAGTCACAACTACAAAGTTAATGACAATTGCACAATCTTCTAGGTCACATATTATTCACTGGTCACAAATTAACAATTTATTGGTCACAACGTCCAAATAATTGGTCACGAACACTCTTCTCGCCTCACCCCACCACCACATTCATATCGCCACCCTACATGCAACAACCAAAAGTCATGCACCTCACAGCACCACGACAACCTGCAATCAACAGAAGCACCACTGCCTTCACCATCGTCGACACCACCATCAGCATCACCACCCACAAACAATCACAAACAAACCACCACAGAAAACCACCAAAACCACTACCAACTTGAGATTTCTGCACTTCAAATATATCATAATATCTACACCACCATCGCCACCTGCATTATTACCATTTACAGCCAACAAAAACAACCAAAAACTTTGACCGGCCAGATCGATTCGAAACCACTCCCAAAAACCATCGTATGTTGTCCCGCCTTCCGCCGACTAGTGCCTGTAGCAAGGAAAAAGGGACTCGAATATAGCAAGTCTCAGTACACGCCTGTGCCGAACAGATCGCCTAGCCTGTAGGACGACGTGAATGACGCTTTGTAGCGGCACTGAGCACCGTGAAGCGCCTCAAAACGCTACTCATGTGCTGTGAAGGGCATCCAAGTGTCGCTCTCTCCGACAAAACGACGTTGTACTCGCCTTCGTCGGAGAGAGCGCCATCACTTGGTGGTGGTTTGGCAGCCGGAGAGGGAAGAGAGAGGATATGATAGAAAAAGAAGGGAGATAAAAATGATGGAAATGATTTAGGGTTAGGAAGTAGTTTGTAGATTTATTTTTATTTTATAATACTATTAATATTAGAAAATAGAAATATTAAATAATTAATTATAATCTGAATTTTGAAGAAAAAACTTGTAAATCTTATTTTTGAATTGTGAAGTTGAAATGTCTTAATGTAATTTCCACAATGGACAATGACTATATTGAGCTATTTATAGATAGGGGAATTTGCACATTTGGTCCCCAACCTTTGAAGAAAGTAGTCTGACATATTCTCACCTTTTTCTTTGGGTAATTCGTTTCCAACCTCTCAAGCAATTAGTCATTTCCATCCATTTTGACCATTAAATTGCATAAAATAACAAATTTGCCCTCCTCCTTTAAAATAAAATAAAGGAAAATATTGGGGTTGTCCTCAATTTAAGTCCTAATGGATTTTAAAAATCTATATAATTTCAAGTATCCAACTAAGATTTTAATAGATTCCATCGAAATTTACGTATCCTCAACTTGAATTCTAATAGATTCTAATTGTCTCCAATAATTTGTAAATTTGAGAGAATTCTATTAATTGGAAGGATTTTAATAGATTCTTTAGGAATTCCATCGTGATTTTCATAGATTTTAGTGAAATCAACCCAAAAAACAGATGATTAGTGCTCAAAATGCATAATAAAAATAGGATAAAACCCAGTGAATTAGCCCAATCAATACTTTGACACGATAAACCTTATAGGATTGAATAAGAGAGCCTCGGGAATAATAAACACATATTAGTCCTCTTTAAATTTATATACTAGAAGTGTTAGAATTGTTCGAATTTTAAAAATAATATTGATCAGGCCAAATGAGGGTTAAGTTTTTGCTATCGATCTCTTATCATCCCAAGCACGATTTTTGATAGTACCAAATACAAAGTCATTCAAACTTACTTCTATAATATTGTAAGCCAAATGTCAAATTAGTGAATTATATATACAAGTTTTCGTTTTCACGTAGTTCCTTATGTGGTTGAACGTATTTAATAGGTAGTAGGGTTACCCTTATTATTCATGTACTCATCATCTGCAAGCTTTTCAAGAGTCTATTCCTAATAGGTTCCCTTACTTGAAGAGAAAAATAGAAATTAATTGAAAAGAGCATATGTGTGGAGGAAGTAGAGCAAAGGAAGATAAAAATGCAGCAAGGACATTTATAAGTTGTTTTTGGGACCACTTAATAATGCCAAAAGCAGTGTTTATGTAGGTGAAAGTACCAAAGCCCCACCAATTGTATTTCATGGACTTAACTTTTTCTCTCTCCTTTCTTGTTCTTCTGTATGTTTATGTGGTCACATATAATATGTGGTCATCTCTATGTATGTACATGTGGGGTTGGTCAAAATTATTTCATCTTTAGTAAGGTTTTAAAAGCGCAAATTGTAGTAAGAAGGTAAAGTCAAGTTTCAAACCTTATGAGCATACGCTGGACTTTCGCTACTTACGCTTGCCTAGACCTCCATTAGGTAGTCAGAAGTAGAGTTAACCGTCTTTTCCATGTGTGAAGGCTTTTTCCTCACACTTCAAGCCTAGGTCTCGATTTTTATAACATTAGTCTTTAGTAATGGGATAAATTATCTAAAGGGTATGGAGGTATTTTTGTTATGCCGCACCAACGAGGCTCAAGTTGTTGCCCACGTGGCATCCCATGCGGAACTGTTAGTGATGATACACAATGACCAAAGTGCGCACACATACAACAGACGAAGCCCACATGGGTTTGATCTGAAAATATTTTATCTTGTTATCGCGTTGATTCAATCTCAGAGCTTGAACACTTTGTTGTCTCGTGTCTCGAGGAGTGATTCCTCTTACATGTGGCTTGGTTTCTACTTACGTGGAAGCGAGTGGGGCCCGAGTTTCTGTTGGCTCGTTTCAGGAGGTCAACAATTTCTATTGTGATTCATGAAAAGTAACTAGTTGATCCCAACATTCTATTATAATTACACAATCAATCTCCATAATTCAATCTCCATAGTCTTAATCTACTATAAATTACCTTATACTTCTCAAGAGTTCAATTTTTTGAACAATATGCAAGTCGGATAGCAAAATTTAGTTAAATAAAGTTGGACGCAAATCACTTGATCAAGAGGTATATTCTGGAGCTTATGAAAATTTTTGCTCTTTAATGTTTAGTATTCAACATGGCATGTTCAAGAGAGAGAGACACGAAAATTTTTGCTCTTTAATGTTTAATTGGGTCGATGGTATTCCACTTGTCATTTTGCCTTATTTTGGGTTGTTCTGGCTAGGAAAGCTAAAGCAACTATGAATGATGATGATGCAGCTCAAGTACTTGAAACGCTGGGGAAGAATAAAATTTCAGGGTACGACAATGGTGATTTGGGTGGAGAAATCCGTGAAGAGGCAGAAATTGGAGGTGATTTGAAACCTAAATGGGTCTATATCGACATGTCCATCTATGATCTTGTTTCTCTTTGACATTTAATTAATTTTGAGTGTTTGTATATTAGGTCATAATGGGTTTTTAATCTTGTAATCATTTAATTTTTGAGTATCTATAAACTTTAATATATTAACTTCTCGAAGAACAATTAACATAAAAATCATATATATAATCCGTAGGTAATTTGCAACAAAATAATTGTCGCTAATGTCGTTGCTAATTAGCTATAGAAATAGTCGTCAGTAATTTTGAGACGGAATATTTCATCGCTATTTTATCAACAGTTAAGAAATCCGTCGGTAAATTAGCAGTGAAGGTATTACTATCGGATTTTTGTCTTTGATACCGAGTTTTTTTGTAGTGTGACGACTTAACAAAGATTTGGACAATGTTCATCATTAGGAATTAATTTTAAAATTATAATTAAATGAATTGAGTAACAACTTGAGGACAATAGATTGGAGACCTATTATGCAATATCTTTGAAAGTAAATATAAATATTATTTCTCAATTAGGAAGAGTGAGATATTTGTGTCCTACATTACATTTTTTATGTACTGAAATATTGAATAATTGCTAAATCTCTCAATGGTCAATAATTACTCCCTTAACTAAGGGAATAAAAAATAAACCCCTTCGGATCTTGCATAATTATTAAATTTCTTAATTATAAAATAATATATGGCTAAGGGAATAATAAAAAATAAACCCCTTAATTTTCCCTTTTTTTTTTTTTTTTTTTGGAATTCCCTAGAGAAGAACGCCATAAAAAAAATTTAAACCACATCTGCTAAGAAATATCTTTCTTGTGTTTTCAAGATTGAATTGTTTTTTCATCGTCAAATTTATTTTATGATTTCTTATATATGATTTTACTAGGCTCGATTTTCTGATGTTACAACTCTCGACTCATCACATGTTAGTTTTTGACATGCATGTTCAAAAAGGTAATTTAATGTTTGAAAAAGTATGGAATATATGTACCAAAAAATGTTTTGAATAGATAGTGTGGAAAATAAGAACAAAAAAACAAGAATGTGGATGCAAAGAACGCAATGCAAGTGGAGAAAATAACATGAGAGCCCACATTTATTTCTTCTTTCAAATTACATGTGAATAGGAATGTGGCTATCTATGTACATCATCACTATCACAAGAAATGTCAACCCCGGGAATATATATACTATTGGGGGGGTCAAAAACGATGTTTCTTACTGTGAATTTATGGTGTTATTTTACTTTAGTCATGATTTTTTTTTTCCTTCATTTTAAGTTTTTCATCGAAAATCAATTTTATCAAGGCACTTCTAAACCTCTCTATATTTCGAAAATAACATAAATACGGACTTATAAAACAAAAGAATGATGTGATTTAAATGCATTGATCTTGTCGTCTAAATTGCTTCTGTGTGTTTTGTGAATATGGATGACAAATTCAATATATTAATGAACTTTTAAGCTACATCTTCATTTCCGTTATATATGTAAGTGTTATGCTCTAAATTCAATCAATTTTAGAAATAAACACTTTTAATATGTATAATTGATGCATTTCATTTATGGCATATCTATTATTTGATTGAATTACTATTTTAATAAATTAAATAATATAATTCGTAGATTCAAGTTTTTGTAATTTGCTAATCACAAAGATTTGTGATTCTAAAATACAAATTACATATGATTAAATTTTAAATTATTCGTGGTTGTAAATAATAATTAGATATGGATATCGGTATTACGAATATACCACGCGTGTCATTTCTTATTTGTGGGACAAGTAACTGATCTCACAAATTAAAGTGTGGTGACACTTAAATGAACACGTGGATATTTTGTTATAGAACAAAATATTGGAGACTCGCTGATAAGATTTGGCCACATGGATAACTATCTGAGTGTCGTGGTTAATCTCTAATTTTCGGTAGTGAAATTGGTCATTCGACTTGAAGTCATCATAGTGCTTTATATGATAACAATCATACTTTGATGATTTTGGATGTGCTCTGCCAATGGTCGCTAATACGACGTCATTCGGGTATATCAAGAATCATATGAAGGTTGTGAATGATCAATAGACGGTTTTTACTATTAGATAGTAAGAGATTATGATTTACATTTCATTCAATTAAGTTGATAACGAAATTCTTGGTTAAAGTGTACTCATAAGTTGAAAAGGAGTTTTCGACTTAGATTGACTTAATAGCAGAATGAAATACATGATTGATAATTGAGATTGGCACGTATCCATATCTCATAATTGATTGGATTATATTAAGGATTATAGTTTTACGGTAAACAAACAACTTGATTTTGTCATACCACGTGGTATTTTCTATTACGTGCATTGCCCGACACATTGCTAGATGTATCGATTTTGATTAAATCAAAAAAATAATTCACGTCAATATGTATCATAATTGAGAACTTAATCTGTCACATACAAAATAAGAACAAGGAGAACGAGGTTCACCAATTAATAAATTAACAAGTGTTAGACAAATGATTAATTGAGTTGCTTGTTAATGGACCTGGATTAATGAATTAAATATTGGACGAGTAAAGTTTAAGAGATGGTCCAAGCCCACTTGAATTTATATTAAAAAGTTATTGGGGTTTCAGAAACAGCAAAAGGCAATTCATTATCTTGCTAGTAAAAAAAAAAACTCAAATTCTTTCATTCTTGTTCCCTGTGTGTATTTCTATTGGAGGCTGAACAATCCGATAGCCGTAGATTGCAAATGGTGATTAATCGTGTTCAAGATAAGCAAAGGAGTCTGCAGAATTTAACAAAAGTATAATTTTTTATCACAATTTCTATCTAAACACAAAGCATATACGTGGTATGAATTGAAATTATTTTATTTTCTGCTATGCATGATTAAATAAATTCCCAACAATACATGTCAACAATTCTTTTTATTCAAGAAATGGAGGTAGACAAAGTGGTTAAAAGAAAACAAAAATAAAAGTGTAGTGACTAATCCGAAATGAAAAAAAACGATTGGTGACCAAAATGAAACAATATTATCCGTTTGGTGTCACGGTTTCTAGCTAATGACAGAATTTTTGTTCTAGTTAAAGGCTCGTAGCTAAAAAACTGACTTTTTAAAATTTCTTCAAATATGAAATTCGATCTTGAAAATACGGCATTCAATCAAGGTTTCGATAGAATTCTCAATCGAGAAATCTATACTTAGTGAAGCTGCTATTCAAGAATAATTAGTCGATCTAGATTTATGAATTATGAAAGATAAGTCGTCGGTAGAATGAAAAGGAATAGATTTTGCATTGAAAATTTGTTATAAATGAATCCCTATTTTAATTTGTTTGTCCCTGGTTATTGACCTTTTTCGAATCGAACAACTTTTGGACTGCTTTAAAAACTTGATGTCATTGTTGTCTGTAAATGAAGCTTAATTTGGACCACTAAAGGCCTCTTTATCACCTAATTATTATCCCATGTCTATTTAAAAAAATATATATTGTGATTACGAAATAATTAATTGAATTTATGGTTTAGCAGGTTGCAGTTAGATAGAGAATGAATTAATGATGAAGGTACTTTTCAGTTTGTGAAACCCAATTCATTGAATTTGAGCAGAACCGTCGGTGGAATATCAGTACTGTCTTTTAGATTTTCAAAGGATTTTGATGTTGGATGAAATACAAGCAACATTTGTAATCTATGAGCTTGCTTGGATGTTTTCGACCTTCAGAAAATGTAAAAATTGTAATCTGATAATTGAATCCAAGATGCAAATTGGGGTAGTGCACAAAGTTGAAGAGGTCCCCAAGACAGGAGTTCATTTCTGAAAGTGATTCCAGGAGTAAAGACAACGCAACCTATCCACATTAAAAACAAATTTATTTATTTTTTTTAGTAGGGAGAGAGAGAGAGAATTAGCAATATGAAAAATAAGAATACAAGATTCACGTGAAAACTTCATATGGAGAAAAACCACGGCCAAATGAGGAGATTCACTATAACAAATTGAAGGATTACAAAATACAAAAGTGGATGATCTTAAGAATAAAGAAGAACCTAACATATGATTGAATCATAATATAAATAATGAAGTGTTTGAGGTAGTTTAGGGATATAAAAACTACCAAAATCACGAACCCTAATATGACCGGATAACATCATTGCTCTAGCGTTCAATGTGTGTTTAGCAAGCTGTGGCGTTATTGCAATTTCCACTCGAGCCACCTACGTGGTTGGTGAGCGATCTTCATGAAATTTCTTCTCCTTATATGTTTTTGACTTTTTCAAGACTTCACTAAGGCATACTACCAACTCCCAATATAACTCCCAATAAAATTTGGGTTATACCTAAACTCTAACATTATGTTTGTTTCTGCAAATAATCTTTAACCTTAATTGACTGTATAGTTAAAACAAGAAAATTTAAATGCTCGAGCATTCTAAGAAACTAGAAATAAGACCAAGTCAACATGTCAAAGTAGAGGATTAGAGCTTAAGTGGCACCAACGGATTAAAGAAGATTTTTGTTAGAATTTGAGCGTAACTCGAATTCTTTGTTGAAAATAATTTGGAGTTCTAATTAAAGTGCACACTAAGAAGAATTTTATTTGAAATGCTATTGTAGAATCCATTCAAGCTTACTTCGTGAATTCTAGTTGAAGTTCTACTTAAAAACCTAATTAAGAGTTGAAATTTGTGTTGGATTTGAAAAAAACATTAAGATGAAGGAAATCAAGCCTTTTGCAATAAGGGACCCGAGAGTGGGCGTCGTAGCACCAGGCACTAGGAAGATTTTGGCCCAGCGCTGAAGCGCTACCTGGCTGTTTTTGCCCTGCGGGATTTTTTTGTTCTCTACTCCGATTTTACATTCTACTTCAACTACAACTCTACTATTATGGTTTGGACGTCACCTAATTGTTCCCAATATATAGTTGACTCTTTATTATGATTTAGTAGAAATTAGACAAATCAAAACACAACAAACTGGTATCAGAGCTTTTGATTTTGAAATTCTCGAGAAAATTGAGGTTTTGATCAAGTTAATAGCTCAAGTTGATCTTTCGTGATAGCAATAATGAATTATAATATTCTACCATAGGATCGCAATACACGATTTTCTTTGTGATGGGTAAAGATGCGAGCAGTACTGCTCAGATAGATTTGGATGATGCATTGTTAGGATTTTTATAAGATGTCCAGAACTTGGACTCTAGAGGAGAAACGACGGATGGATCAAAAGGGCCTATCTCAAATACATCTTCATCTTTCAAATAATTTTCTTTAGGACATTTTGAAGGAGAAGTCAGTCGTTGCATTATGATTAAAATTGGAGCAATTATGCATGATGAAGAGTCTTACTAACAAATTGCACTTGAAACAACGTCTATATTCTCATGAAATGACATGAGGTACATCTCTTGAAGAACAGCTAGTTGCTTTTAAGAAAATCGTCTCTAATTTGGAGATCTTGGAGGTCAAATATGAAGAAGAAGAAGAAGATTTGTGATTAGTTTTATTGTATTTATTGTCCGCTTCATATATGTTTTTTAAAGACACGATTTTATATAGTCGTGATACTTTCACAATCGAAGAAATCTATGATACTTTATATTCAAATGAGAAGATAAAAACATCTTGTTACATATGAGGTTCATGGAGATGGCCTTATTTTTTATGGTGGTCGTTCAATGGGCAAATCAAAATCTAACTTCAAATTTTGTAATTATTGCAAGAAAAATGAGCACTTGATAAACGACTGTTATAAATTGTAGAATAAATCAGCAAATCAATAATCATAAACTTCAAGGGAAGTAAGTATTGCAGAAAATCCTAACAGTGATGGAGTGCTTGTACTTATATTCGACTACAACTCCAAACCTGACGAGACTTGGATTCTTAATACAACTTGTAATTTTCATATGACTCCCAAGGAATTTGTTTTCAACATATGAAGAAATTTCAAAAGGTGTTATGATTACTGGTAATAATACACCCTGTAAGATAGCTTGTATTGGTCGGGGTCAGAATAAAGGTGTTTGATGAGACGATTAGAACATTTGATGCAATAAGACACGTTCCAGATTTGAAGAAAAATATTATCTCCTTAAGTACTATTGATTCAAAATGGGACATATATACTGTTTAAGGTGGAGTCTTAAATGTTTGTAAAGGAGCTCGTGTTTTGTTAAAGAGATATAGAAAATTACATTTATATATATCTTACAGTATTATATAGAACCTTTGAGCAATCAATATTTTTTAATAACTCAGATGGAATTGGAGTTGGACTATGTATCGTTGGAGTTTAATTTGGGGTTTTCTTTAAATCATACATCTCGGTTGAATTTAGAAGTTATGAATAAATTCGCCTTGCCACGATCATTGATGATGTCATTGTATTCAGTTGCTAGTAACTAGGGGTGGGTGTGGGTTGGATAGGGTCGGTTTTTGTCCCAACTCAAACCCAACCCAATACGATTGGTTTAATCGAAATTCAACCCAACCCAACCCAATACGATTGGTTTAATCGAAATTCAACCCAACCCAACCCAACCCACGAAAAAATTGAAACCCAACCCAACCAAACGTTGGTCGGTTTGGGTCGGTTTGGTCGGGTCGGAACAACCTTTCAACAAATATTAAAGTTCCAAAATTCTGATTTTTTTCTACCAAAATACTAAATATAAAGCAACATTAATAGTCTTTCAATATCAATAAATTTCATATTTGATAACACATAATATATTTGACAACATTTACATAATGTAAACATCACTAAAGAAGCTCTTGAATATACCTGGAAACGTGCAAAATAGAGGAGTAACTCAAATACATATGCTGAATTTTTCATTCGGATAATTATAATTTTGTAATCACAAAATGAAGACAAAGAACTCCTAATTTTGTAAATGCTCCCAATAGTATACGTTTTTCTGTGTATATAGCAACCATGAATCTCTAATCACAACTACTAGAAATACATTTCCAGCTTATTTCCACTGGAGTCATTTAATATTTAGGGTTTAGAGATACAATTTCAGCGGGCCCATCACAATGCAGCGCCATGAATTCATTACGCCCATGTGTAAATAAGCACTTCTACATCGAATAAATCCAATTACTAACTTATTTCATATATGTATTCTCGCACACAAGATGTAAACAGATGAAGCACAAAAGAAGCTACAGATTTTTTATTAAAATTTTGCTAACAAAATGACATAAATGGAGAAGGAAACTCGCCAGTTCAGCCCTATAAACCAGAAATTGAAACGAGATCTGGAATCCCCCTCTCACTCTATCTCCATGAGTCCTAAAATTGGTAATTTGAGAGGAGAAAATGAAGGGAGTCGGAGAAAATGAGGAGTGGAGTGAAAAGTCGGGTTTGGTTTGGTTTTAAGTTTTTTTTTTTTTTAATATGAAGGGCGGGTCGGGTTTTTTTGGTTTAACCCGCAACCCGACCCAACCCGTCACCTTCAACGCCCCAAACCCGAACCCAACCAAAAAATTGAAAAAAATCGACCCAACTCGGTCGGTTTGGGTTGGGTCGGGCGGGTTGGGCGGTTTTTTGCCCACCCCTACTAGTAACAGACTCATTTTTTGACATAAAGTTCCACATATGTACAATTCTACTGATTTAGTTGATGGTTTGAATGTAGTTAAGGGTGTTGATTCTAGCAAATATCCTTCATTTGATACAATTAGTTGTGATTCTGTTAAGAACTTGTTTCAGCCTTGTTTGATGGTTATTAGATCACTTTTACTCTTAGTTGGGGGTAACAGAGGTGGGGAACACTTCCAATTGAATTTTTTTTTTATAAAGAAGCTCGTTTGTGTTTTGAAGAGTTCAAATTTATTCCTTGTAGTTGAATTTATTTCCATGTAGAGAATTTCTTTTGAAATTTTGTTCATTATAGGGGAATTCGTGTCAATGTGGAGACTGTTGGGTGTGACCCGAATTCTTTGTTGAAAATAATTGAGAGTTCTAATTAAAGTGCGCACTAAAAGGAATTCTATTTGAAATGCTATTGTGAAATCCATTCTAGCTTACTTAGTGAATTCTAGTTGAAGTTCTACTTGAAAAGTCCAATTGGAAGTTGAATTTTTTGTTGAACTTCAAGAGAACATTAGGACGAAGAAAATCAAGTTTTTTGAAGTAAAGCATCGCAGCAATTTTTTGCCACCTATCTATTTTACTCTGCACGATTTTTTTGTTTGTTCTCTACTTCATTTTGAACTCCATTTTTGCATTCTACTTCAATCACAATTCTACTTCAGGGTTTAGATGTCTCCTATTTGTTCTCTATATATAATTGGCTCTTCATTATGATTTAATAGAAGTTAGACGAATCATAAATACAAAATTTTTGTATTATTTCTCCATATTATAATAAAATCTCAATTCTCTATAAATTATTTTGTTTTGTGTTCATGTGATTAATTATTTCACATTGTAACTGTAATATCTTATTTTCTCCAAGAATTTGGAATTGGATTACTCCGGTATGATCTTTCATCTCACAACAATTTTGAAAAAGGTGAATTTGAGGCATGAACAACACTTCCTCTAACATGTTTGAGCACCTATGCAAGGTGAAGATGCCAAGTATATCAACACATTCTCTTATTGCTACTTTCTTCTTCTTTCTTTTAATGGTAGGCTAGGTTTCGTCGAAATAAACTATATCGAGAAAAAAAATTATGCTCGTCATAAAACTATATAGTCATAGTCATGAGACGTGGCATAGGATGTTGCCATAACATATGATGGAGCAAAGGAATATAAGCACTGCCAAAAGGTTTACATCAGATAATTTTCTACTTTATGAAGGCACAACTTGTGCGGCCCTATTAAATTAACTCCATATTTACTTATATACACACATGGTCCCCTGGACTGCATCTCCTCCTGTGACTATGACTTTAATGGCAAAGAAGGGTTTTGCACGAGTGAAGGGCTGTTTTGATGTGGATTTTTAAGGCATGTTCAATGGGAAATGGTCCCACTTTACCGAAAGAGTGCTGTCTATCAAATGGGTACTTCATTAAAACACAAAACTAAGAAATTATTATGTATCACAAAACCCCAAGAAGAGAGAGAGAGAGAGAGAGAATGTAGATAATGACTTGTCTTGAAATATGGCAAAGAATTAGAGCTTGAATTATCATAATTAAGTTTAGATGCAAAATAAGCAGTTTAGAGTTGTGTTGTATGAGAATAATTGCAAAACAAGTCAAGCATGCAACAATTCAGCAGACTGCTGAGAACATTGACTAAATATGTGCACATCATTAAATTGATATTTCCGCTTACACTTTTCCTTTTGGTCGGGGTGCGGCCGAATATATATTTTCCTCGACTTATTGGCACAAAATATTCATATGTTTGGTCTTTAGTGTGCAAAATGTCCTTATATTTCAATTTTTTGTATTTTCACCCCTATTTCCACATTTCATCATAGATAACATCATTTTTATCAATTTTTACTCAATTTCTCAATTAAAAGACGTAAAATAACAAATATATCCTCTTATTTAAATAAGACAAAAAGAAAAGAATTAACTGCAACCATACCTCCAAATATTTTTAATAAATGCAAATAAATCTCAAATAAATTATTAAAAAATTCAAAAAAAAAAAATTGGCTCTCTCTCCCTCATTTCTCCACCACCACCACCATGGAAGCGCCACCAATTCCTCCCAAATCCACTGTGTTGCCACCGCCAAAACCATCGGAATCTCACCCTTCCATCGACACCAATACTCCCTCAATTCATCACAACCAAACAATTACACAAACATCCACAAATTCAACTCAAGATATCCCCAAATACACCAAGAACCGCACGACTTTTTCACCAATTCCGGGCATTTCGTCAATACCCATGGTCGTCCACTATTACCAGTCAATCCACCTCATCTAGTCATTCATACTCATGAAGAAACATCACAAAAAAAGTACAATATGTTGATATGCATTGGAATTCCCTCTTGTCGTGCGCAGAAAATGTGACCAGTGTGCCTCTTTTAATTGGTGGTGGCAATACTGTGGATTTGGAAGGAATTGGTGGCGACTCAATGGTGGTGGTGGAGAGAAAGAGAAGGGGAGAGAGAGAGAGAGAGAGCGAGCGAGCGAACCAACTTTTTAATAATTTATTTGGAATTTGTACTATTTAAAAAAGTTTGGGAGTATGGTTGCAATTAATTCTTTATTTTTTATTTTTATTTTTTGTTCTTATTTAAATATGAGGGTATTTTTATCATTTTACATTTTTTAATTGAGAAATTGTGTAAAAATTGATAAAAATGACATTTTCCATAGTGAAACGTGGAAATAGAGGTGAAAATACAAAAAAATTGAAACGTATGAACATTTTGCACACTAAAGGCCGAACGTATGAATATTTTGTGCCAATAAACCTATTTTCCTCTCTATAAAGGGTACAAGGAAGAACATACTTTGTGTGTTATTGTAGAGAAACGGAGAGCCCTGAGTCCTCCTTTGGTATAGTGAGTCCTCCTTTGATATGGTGCAATATTATTGTGGCACTACCTGAACGTAGCTCTTGCATTAATAGCGAACCACATTAAGAGTTTGTTTGGGAGGGATTAAAATTAGATTAAAATTGAAAATATAGCCGTTATTGTTGACTTTTATTAGACGAGTGGGACCCAATAACGACCATATTTTTAATTTTAATTGGATTTTAATCCCTCCCGAACATGGCCTAAATCGTGTCTCTATTATATTCTGCTGTAAATTGGATATACTGTATTAAAGTTACAATTAAGGAAACAGTGTAAAAATTTCAAATGTAATATTACCCTCTTAACATATACAGGACCAGCGGCAAACACTGTGTGTGCGTGTGTATGTATGTGTGTGTGTATATATATATATATATATATATATATATATATAGAGAGAGAGAGAGAGAGAGAGAGAGAGAGAGAGAGAGAGAGAGAGAGAGAGAGAGAGCAACAAGTACTAGAATATGGTCCAAACTCTTGGAGTGGAGGAGACCCCCACCATTGCAACTCAGTCATATCCCTCTCAGTCCATTGATTAATACAGATTTATCATGTAAACTGCATTCAAGAGGGACAAGAGAGCAAGAGGTACAAGTCAGTCCAACCTCACCCTTAATAGAATATTAGAGGTTAAATATTAATGTCAGACAAATTAATCCGAGTTTTATTGTGTTACAATCAAATCGTCTTATTATCGATTATCGTTTCCTAAAATGGTCAAAAATGTTCGCATAAGATTAGTACATCTTCAACAACTAATTAATTTCATGTGATATTGAATATCTGATAGCATTGTAAATTAATATGATTCTCAAATAGTGATAGTTATTATAGGACAATATATAAATCATTATTGACTGAGTTAGAATGCAAATATAGTGAGTTAAATTTCTTAAATTCTAATAATCAATTGCAAAAACAGTTAACTACATGAAAGTAACTAGTTCGACCATAAAATCACATAATCGGTGGGTAACGCAAAATTAAACTTACCAATTAAAAGCAATAAGTTACTTTTTAATTGTTCTAGATGTTTAGTCCATCAAGTCAATTTTATCATATGTTGAGTTACCACAATAATAAATAAAGCAATAAATAACACAAGATTTGTTGTTGGAGAAAATCCTTAATTGGGTAAAAATTTCGGGACCAAACTAATAACTTCACTATAGACAATAAGAACTTACAGTATGATCCAATCTAGAAAATTCACTAAACTCAGTAATTTAATTCCCACAATCTTCATGACCTGCTAAAACATGCTTCACTCACACATGCTCCCGATTTTATGAAATTGTCTATCTCTTGTAGATCACCAATAACACATTGTTCTTGCGCTATCGGGCACCAAAGATATTACATGAAAAAAAGGAAGATCTAGCCTTCAAAGAGGATAGCGTTAGCGTCCAATCCTCAAAAGAATAAATCAATTATATAGCATTTGTTTGTTTTCTATTATTTTCAAAATACAATTTTCTCTCTCTTATTTTTAATCAAACATTTTTCAATAAAATAATATTATACGCAAATTCAAATTTTTTTATCACACATTTTTATCAAATCACTATTTTAAAATTTATTTTTAGAAAAAAAAAAATGGGACTCAAACGGGCTCATAATAACAGTATTATCTATAAACATGGAAGTGCATACCAAAAGCCTTATATATGAACATCAAAATGTGGTGCCTTCTTAGGCCCTATTCGAGGTCAATTCTATAGGTCCCACCATATCCCTCCTCAAAGATACTCCATATACAGGACTTCTCCCTCCCTTGACATTTCTCTTGTTTCCCTTAACCTCTTCTCACTGCACTTTCTTTCTCATTCTCCAAAAGGGTGGTCACTACTTTCATGGAGAAGACAGATCAGAGAGAAACTCGAGACTTCATGAACGTTGAATCGTTCTCTCAGTTGCCATTCATTCGTCCAGCACCGGTTAAAGAAAAGGCCATTAGGCTATTTGGTAAAGAATTTGGAGGAGGTGACTCTATTTCTACTGATCCTCGTGAAGAACCGGAGCTGTTTCCGGATACTAGTATTCGTGAAGAGATCAAAGGCAACGAGAATAATGGCGAAAGCAGCCGGAAATTCGAATGCCATTACTGTTGCAGAAACTTCCCTACTTCACAAGCCCTTGGAGGTCATCAAAATGCACACAAGAGAGAGCGTCAACATGCTAAAAGGCTGCACCTTCATTCTGCTATGGTGCACAGTGCTGTATCTGATCACCCTCACCTCTATGGTGTAATGAATTATCCCCTTGGTTCAGCCCCAGCACCAGCTTATAATTCATGGGCCAATTACAACAGTAACAGTTCTTACGGTGCTACAAATAACGGGTTTTATGGTCACTATGGATCTAGTTACTCTCGACCACCTATTAATGGTAGTCCCTTGGCGTTATGGCGAACCCCCTCGGTCCACACTTCCACAGCCTTTAGACGCGACCATTCATCAACTCATCAGCTGCCGTTGTTCTCTAACCCCGATTTGAAGTTACCATCAATCAGCGGCTATGAATCTCAAAGCAGGTTTGGGTATGAATCAAAGCCAAGCGTGCAAGATCATGTAAGTTTGGATTTACACCTTTAACATTCCTTCAGGAACAGCATATAACATTCTATGAGGCAGACTATGATTTTTATTCGACTGAGGTATTTTTTATAATTAATATATAACCGATCTGTTTCTTAATCTCCCAAAAAAAAAAAACAGAAAATCTTACTTCATAGTATCAGTTAGCATGTAAATGAAATCGACTTCAATTAGTATGGTTCGTGTTATATCAAGAAGCTTCTGCCTTGTGCAATTTGACTCTTCACAAATTGTTCATTTGTATTTTAGTTAATTTCCACTTCTTTTTCTCTTCTACGTTCTAAATAATCTTACTGTTTTTTTTGGGTTTGAGCATGTTCTGATACACAGTATTCGACCCTATAATATATCTCTTTCCATAATCCAATCCAATAAGTTGGTCCAATGTATACTGGATTTCTGATTATGTAGTAAGTCTCTTCAGAAGAACAGCTAGCATTTCTTCAAATTTTGAGAGATGAAAATGGGGGATGGGGACAGATTTTTGTTAATTGCATGCATATGTAACTATCAAACTTTAAATGATGTGGAACATCTACCTTTAAGAATATTTGAAGTGGGAAGTTCTCTCGACACAAATCGAGGCTCATCATCCAACAAAGGTGGCATGTTTAAGTCCACTTGCTGAAAGAAACTGAAATGATGATACAATGGTCACCACTTGCACCATTACTCTGCAACTCATTCAGGTTAGTGTCTTTGGGGACCCCATTCATGGTTGGATTTGAAAAATCAGATCATCTCATGAAAATTTTCGTCTAGAGGAGTATGAATAACCTTTTCGAGACAAACTTCTTAGAATTACAAAATCTCCATTGCGAAAGGTATGTTGGGGGACTCAAGCACACTAAGGTACATCTTTATTTTCGTAAGTGTTGAATTGATTTTAATTGCTAGCTCAAGGTATTTTTACCCATCAAAATTTGAATCCCACCAATAATTACACTCCCCATTAACTTATAGGCAAACATATATAATGAATAATCTTGACATGATAACACATCAAAAGAAGTAATTAGCCTAATCATTTTTCTTAATCACCAAGAAGAGAACAAATTTTACTTTCCCAGGAAAAGACTCAACACATTATTGGTTGAAAATATTGACGGAAACCTAGTTTTCTAAGAACTGCCAATCATGTGATACCTTTTTACTATTGTTACCCAGTGAACCTAAGAATTAGTTGTACCATATAGATGTTAAATGCTAGTCACCTCAATCTATTCCTATAAATTTATTACAACACAAATGTGGGTACGAAGTCAAAAATTTACTTTGATAACTTAAATATAAGGGATAATTCCTTTTAGTGAATCATAATCCTTTCTTAGCTAGATGTTGTTGTTTGTAAATGCACAAATCGATTTCTTTATCGTAGTAATTAAAACTTATTGAAACCTACCCGAATTTCAAATAGAAAGTTGTACTAAACTTATACCAAATCAATGAAATGCATATTATCGATGTAAGAATTGAATTATTTGTCCTTAAAACTAATTTGCTTTGCATAGGTACCTACGGTGAATGAAAATCATCTTCCAAGGTACAACGATCAATCTGTGATTGTAGTACTTCAAATCACCAAAAACCTCGAGCCGAACGAAGTTTCAAATCCTTTTTATATTAAAAAAGAACAAGTTTTGATGCAGAATTTTGACAAGATTATAATGTTATGTAATATGCTTTGATTGCATAAAACGGGAGTGAATGAAACCAACACATGTTTTACGAAGAGTTGAGGAGATGCACTCGAAGTAACACAATCCAAAAATCAACATGTTCCACGAAGAGTTGTACAGGCTGATATGTCGCTCACTCACTGCTCGATTACCTCTCGAGCGTGCATTTCGGGGACTCACAGCTTGCTTGGCGCTGGCTGCTGCTCGAGCGATAGTTTTATATATTGAATTTTTTTTAACATTATTCCATTCACTAATTTCTCATTCATCCGGAAATAATTCTTGATGTTCAAATACACCAAACTCATTTGCTCGACGAGTAAAAGATAACGGCCCATTTCTCGCTCAATTCGAACAGCGAAACTCATCCAAATATTTGGTTAACGTCTGATAAAAATCAAATTTCCTTAACTATTTTCCAATACACATCTTGAAATGTAATTCGAGCATACTCGTTTCACTATTTGACTCTACTGGGATTTTCTTGGTGACCATTCTTCTACTATTGAAGTTGTTTAGTAAATTGACGTAATCACGTGTTCATAACATTTCGGTCAAATGGAGATAATGTCTGATTACATGTCGGAGCCCCATAGCCTGCGATAAAATCATATATGATCAACGAATCGTCTACTAGCTATATACCAGTTACGTGGAGGACCATGAGTGAGACCATTGATTTCCCTCTTTGCTTTAACACTCGTGAGAGCAACTCCATAAAATTCTGATGTACTGTATTAGGAAAACTAAATTTTACCGTTTAGATCTCATCATTCACTTTATATATTATTGGAGACATCGAAAGGGCAATTCTGAGGAAGAAGTATTCATTGAAATTTAGGACAAGACTGATGATGTGTACTTTTAAGGACACCAAACTCTGCAGACAATAATTAATGCATGTACATGTGACATGTCGTTTTCTTTCCTTTCTTCTGGTTCATGGAAGAAATTATGGCACGCTGCTAAACATTTACTTATAAGTAAATTAGTAATTTTTTAAAGGATAATTAGGACACAAAATCATTACCATTCATTATCTTTTATTTTTGACACATTCACCCTTATTTTCACTTTTTCATTACGAAAAATGTTATTTTTATCAATTTTCTCAATTAAAAGTTGTGAAATGACAAAAATAAATAAATAAATAATAATAATAATAATAAAAAAAATAATTTCAAACATAATTCCAATTTTTTTTTTTTGCAAACGAATCCTACATAAATTATTAAAAGGGTAATTAGCACATAATGTACATATCTGTCATTATTATTGTGAAAAATGTCCATACTTTTATTTTTATTTTTTTATATTTTCATCATTAATTACACATTCGATTCCGCAAATCATTATTCTATTTTCATCCAATTTTTCAATAAAAGCTACAAAATGACGAATATACCATTATATTTAAATTTTAAAAAAATACACAATTTTTTTTTAATTTCTAATTTTTTAATAATTTATTTGGGAATCGTTTGCACATTTTTTTAAAAAAAATTAATTTCGAATTTTTTTTATAATTTATTTGGGACTCGTTAGCACTTTTTTTTTTTAATTTCTAATTTTTTCATAATTTATTTGAGAATTGTTTGAAATTTTTTTAAAAAATATTGGGACTATGGTTGCAATTAATTTTTTGTTTATATATATATGAGGGTATATTCATTATCTCATAGTTTTTTATTGAGAAATTGGATAAAAATGGATTGAAATGATAGTTTGAGCAATCAGATGTTTAATTAAGGGTGAAAATGTCAACAAAAAAAATGAAAGGTACGAACTTTTCCCAATAAAAGTGAAAGATATGGGTATTATGCGTTGATTACCCTTTTAATAATTTATTTGTGACTCGTCTGCACTTTTTTAAAAAAATTGGGACTATGATTGCAATTAATTTTTTCTCTTTCTTTTTGTTTCATTTAAACAAAAAGGTATATTCGTCATTTCACAACTTTTAATTGAGAAAATTGAAAGTGACATTTTGCGTAATAATTGTGATAATGTCAAAAAATGAAAGGTAAATACGTTTTCATGATAATAGTGAAAGGTAAGAACATTATGGGCTAGTTACCCAATTTTTAAGATAAATAATTGATGATCGATCAAAATTCAGTGTTAAAATAAATAACTCATCCAACTTGTTAACATAAACCATTTGTCTTTTGAACAGCTGAACTTGCAAAAACGAGTGTTAAATACAGTTTCTTGCCACAACCGCAAGGGACAGGGACTTTTGGCTTCAAAATGAAAATTATTTGTATAAAATTTATGTTTAGCTTGGTGTCCAACACGTGATCATATTTATGAATAACTACAACGATTCTTCGAGAAAAGAAAGGCAATACACAGGATGCAGAGTCAAAAAATAACGTTATGAACTTATGATGGGCTAAAATTTAAAAAATTTCGAATGAACTCGCGCCATAAGAGGCTAAACTCATGATATTCACGACAAATAGTGTACCATACTTAATGAATTAAAAGAAATCTAAATTTCTCATCCTAAGATGTCATACTCGATCTTTTTATATTTCTTTACTAAATAGAAAATCAACGCATACGTTAAAAAATATAAATTGACCAAATCATGATCAGAATAAGCAAATGATACATATCCACCAATAAAAAATTAAGGAATTATTTAATCAATATTATTCTAAATAACTTTGACAATCATATTTTTCAAACAACTAAAATGTTTGGCCGAAACACTCAATCAATAATATATCAATATATGTTATTGTCTCAAAATACTATTTGGTGTGGATATTAATATTCTATGTCACTTCATTTCATAGTAAGTAAGGAATCACTTCCAAAGTGAAAAAAAAAAAATCATAGAGAATTATGAGGGTTCAAGGAAATTATATTTAATTCAAAATCATGTTCGGCTCAGTTTCAAAAATATACTTATATATAGATTAATTTATAAATAAATAAGTTTTAACAAATATTCTTTTTATTGACAAGATCAAATTTATAACAAGTTATCTATTTTGATCATAAAGTCTATTTTTTTTTATATAAATATGAATAAGTAATATATGAAAACGTGCATAGAAATAAAAATTTAACTACTTTAAAGCTTAGCAAAACATATAGTGTCTCTAACTTGTAAAATAAGTAATTCATTTTTATTATCTATTATAAAATTTACTCAATTATCATAAGTAAATTTAGTCAACCGTGCATTAAATAAAATGCTTAAATTGACAAAAAGATATTCACGTTTCATGAATATCATAAAAAGAAGGGTAATTGACGCAAAACGTCCCTATCTTTGAAGGTTTTTGTGAAAAATGTCTCGACCTTTCTTTTTTGGCGCAGAACGTCCCTATCTTTTACATTTTTTTGTGTTGAAGATCATTTTCACCAATTTTTAACATAAAATGATCAATATACCCTCATATATAAATAAAACAAAAAATAAAAATAAAAAACAAATTGCAATCTGCTTCTAAACTTTTTTAAAAATGCAAATCAGTCCAAAAAAGTTGCGATTTTTTGCATTTTTTTCCAAATTTCGGCAGCCTCCAGCCAGCCAAGCTGCCGGAATTTGAAGCCATGTTACCCTCTATACATCCCCACAAACAATCGACCCTAAGTCCAGCAAGTTTGGCCAGAATTTCAACTAAAAACCAACCATTCACGCACCAAAAAACTATCGGCACAACCCATTCTGGCGACAACCAAGCCATGCCCAACATACTGGTCGACTTTACTCATAGGGATGCACCTATTCATGATCTTCAAACATCAAAAAATGCAACAAATCAACACTTACAATCTGCCTTTTCGAACATAGCAAAAATACAGATTTCAAGTCCTTTTTCCGACGTCGTTGGTAGGTCCCACGATCGTGGACCACCCACTCTGTACCCTCTCACTCTGGCACATCTAATGCAAGCATGGGTAACCACCAATAGGGGTGGGCAAAACCCGATCAAAACCGCCCAAACCGATCCAACCCCGATCGGGTTGGGTCGATTCTTTTGTTGTTTTTACACGGGTTAGGTGGGTTGGCTGTATATGTATGTCGGGTCGAGTTATGTGTTAATTCAAGAAAATCGAATAAACCTGCCCAACCTAACACGCCACTTTTAAAAAAATAAAAATAAAAGAAATAAAATACCTAGAAAAGTAAAAGAAACTTAAAAAGTATGAGTACATAGTGTAACTGTAATTACCTTGATGTATTTTAGATGAGGAATTTACTATTCTTCCCACAAGAAGTGTAGTATAAATTTTTCCCGTTATGTTAAATGCACTTTGTTCTTTGTAAGCTCGATTAATGAGGATTGAATAAGATTATAGATAATTTTATTTATTTATTTACTTACTTACTATTTAATCTTGTCTATTCGAATTTAGTATAATAAAAAATTGGATGACTTTAATTTTTGTTGATAAGTCGTCCCAAACCGACCCACCCAACCCAACCCGACCAATACTTGATTGGGTTGGGTTGGGTTGGGTTGGGTTGGGTTGTGTTAAATTTTGATCAAACCGATCATGTTGGGGTGGGTTTGGGTTGAGGCAAAAACCGACCAAACCCAACACAACTCATGTTCACCCCTAACCACCAATTTGGTCTTTATTCGACGAATCAAACTGAGGCAATTCGTGCTCATTGCGTCTCCGACGACCCTCAATCAATTGATGAATCTCCACTGTTGCATTGACTAATTCTACCAAGAAATCTTCAATTCATACTGGAACGAACATGGGTAATGATTTAATTGCACCAAATCACCATTTGAATGAGCCAATTTCTAATCCTATGCCAAGAATGGTACATGCAAGCGAACAACATGATTTTAATTCAATTGATGGCTCCATTGTGTTTCAACATACAAATCAACTTGGGGGGAATGAAATTCAGGTTCAAAAAACACTTGGTAATCACTCAATTGCAAGGAGCTTCGACGCCTACTTCATTGCAGAAATTCCAACCTTCTAACCCAAATCTGGCATTTGGGTTCTTCATTCCTGGTCCCCGATTGTAGATACATATGAATTTTTTGTTGATAATTGTATTCCAGAATCTATATGAGCAAGGCAAACAAGAAGAAGAAAAACACAATAAATATTGACAAAACGACCCCCATTTTGATCCTCTGTGAAGAATAGGGGTGGGCGCGGGTTGGTTCGGTTTTGTTCGGTTCCATAAATTTTCCGGTATTTAGTAAATGGAACCGTCGGTTCCGAATATAATTTTGGAACCATTCGGGTTCGATTCGGTTCCGTACTATAATTAAATTTTTTAACATTTAAAATAATACTACATAAATACATCGGAAGTAGATACTAATATTAATAACAAAAAGTAGATACAAATATCAAGTTCAATCTTAATTTTTACAAATTAACGTAATCTAAATTAATAACATATAAATAATAAGTTGTCAAATACAAATATCAAAAAGTAAATATTACTAGTAAAACTTAGATAATTCATATCAATAATTCATTTACTTCAAATCTTCAAGTCTACATAAAAATGAAATATAAATTAGAAATCATAAAGATAAAATATTTTAAAATATTGATAGTACTTACCAACTATTTAATGTAATCATCAGTTGCTTAATTTTTCATACTAACTAATAAGAAATTATACAAGAATAAATTGAAAAAAATACAATTAACAAACATAAATAAACTCTAAATTGTTCAACTAAGAAGATTTAATAAAAAAATTATTAATTTGTTTAGAAAAAATAAAAGAAATTGATTTATCCAATATAAAAAAAAATTCGGTTCTTATTCGATTCTTCGGTTCTTGATCTAAAATCGAGAACCGAACCGAACTATTCGGTTCTCGATTCGGATACCTGTTCGGGTATTTCATTTAAGAAAAATCGCTCGATTCGGTTCGGTTCCGATTCGATTCGATTCGGACATTTTGCCCAACCCTAGTTAAGAACTGGAGTTCTCAACAAGAGCAACAAATACTAATACTGATATTCAAAGTTATACACCTGGCAGTTGGAGAATTAAAGATTCTTTCTTTAGAGTAGATAATTTGAGATAGATTTTCTAGAACTCCTAGGTGGACTTACTGTAGTGTTTCTTGTTTAGTCACATTTTTTGTTATTTTTAATATTTTTATAAGTTTTGGACTTATTTGCATCTTTAAAAAAAAAGTTTATGAGCAGATTGCAATTTATTCTTTATTTTTCTTTTTTGTTTTATTTATATATAGGATATATGAGTCATTTTATGTTAAAAATTGATGAAAAAGACTTTCAGCGCAAAGAATGTGAAAGGTAGGGACGTTTTGCACCAAAAAACGAAAGGTAGGTACGTTTTCCACAAAAACCTTCAAAGGCATGGACGTTTTGCGCCAATTACCCTAAAAAAAATATTTAATAATTATAGCCTCTCTAACAAAATTTAGATAATTGAGCATTGGACTTGGATTGTGATTCAAGTTAGAATTGGGCTAACACAAATCTTTTGATCAAAATTGAAAAATTTATTTTAAATTTTTCATATGGGCTGGGGAGGCAAGAGCCCAACCTAGCCCCCCACTACCTCCGCACCTAACATTACATGTATAAAAATAGAGAAAGAATATCAAAACATCTATTATACAATTTTTGAGTCAACTCGACTATTTTCATTAAGAACAAAGGGACAAAAATTGAAATTGCCTTAATCTTATATTCTTGGTACAATTGTTCTAAAAACAAGGTTTCGATATGTAAATCGTACGAATTTCAATCTAGCTGACCAAAAAGAATTCTTTTTTTGTCAAAATGACCACTGATTCCGTCCAGTTGGCTATCAAAATAACCACGAAAACTGTCTGAAAGGATTACTAGAGCACCAAAACACTGGTATGAGGTTGATTGTGTCAAAAATGAAAGAGTAGATCCTGGTTTAGCGCAAGGGCCTTAGATGAGGTGCAAGTTGTGGAAATAACTCTAATTTTGATGGTACATTACCTCTGGACTCTTTTTGTCTGGCCCTGGATAGTGCTAGACCAGTCTCCGAGGCTCCAAAAGCCCATCCATATTTTGATGGTACATTACCTCTGGACTCTTTTTGTCTGGCCCTAGATAGTGCTAGACCAGTCTCCGAGGCTCCAAAAGCCCATCCATTTGCAGGCCCAAATGAACGTATAAAACTGAATTGATAGGCCCAATAAAGTAAGAAACAGCCCATTCCCATTCAAAACCCTAACTACCAAGCTCCCATATAAATTCTCCTCCTCCCATTAGGGTTTCATTTCGTCTCGTCACACGCTTCACACACAAGCGCAGAGCGATCTAAAACCACCAAAAATGCCGGCGGGACATGGTTTGAGATCACGCACTAGGGATTTGTTTTCTCGTCCTTTCAGGAAGAAGGGACCTACCCCGCTCTCAATCTACCTCCGTACCTACAAGATCGGCGACTATGTCGATGTCAAGGTGAACGGGTCGATCCACAAAGGCATGCCGCACAAATTCTATCATGGCCGCACTGGTCGCGTCTGGAATGTTACCAAACGCGCAATCGGCGTCGAAGTCAACAAGCAGGTTCAAAAGATAAACCTTAACGCATCTCGTGTTTCTATTTAATATCTCAATGCCCATGTGCGTTTTCTTTGTTAATTTCTGAGAGACTGATAGAAATGTTTACAGCAGCGAGCTTTCCAGTAATGATCTTATAAATGTGTTCATTGATGTGGTGGATTATATATATTCATATATGTATGTATATATCTAGTTCTATAGTGTATTGGATTTTACTCTGTTTTTTTAATTTTATCTGAGAGCAAAGTCCCTTTCACTTGGAAAAAATTTCTCTTACGTATTTTTTGTACTTTGCTTTAGTAATTTATGCACATGTATACACGAATATAAACGACTTATGTATCTAATTGTTGCTTCTTTATTCGATGTTGGTTTTTTTTGAAGTAGTGAATTCATTAACTATTCTTAAACATATTATGAGAGATCATCAATTTGAAAATATTGATTGTGTGTATTTTGAGCCATATATACTGGCTTTAAATTGCTGTGTGACAGTTGATGCATCCACTGTTTAGTTTAATCGTGAAAGTTCAATTAGCCTCACAAAATTATCAGCTGGATAACTTCGTAAGAAAATATGCTAGACAAGTGCAGGATATTCAAGTTGCTTGTAACAAAAATCATAGTGGGGAATTGAAATGTTTGGTTCAATTACCTTCTGTTTGAAGTACAACCTTATTCTCCCCAAAGCCTGTTTCCAGACGAGAGTGGAATTAAGCTCTTTCTTGATCGGTTTATAACTTATGTAATTTTATCTTAAAAGTTTATCTTTAATGACTTGGAATCTTTTTGCTTTGATATTCATTCCTTTACCACTTGTTTGGTATGTTGGATTCTACTAGAATAAATAAAAATCAGTTAAAGACTTGTTTATAACAATGTGCAGTCCAGTCTACTGTGCCCATTAGAGCTTTAATTTGTATTTATGCATGCTGGTGCTTGCTAGTTTGTATGCTTAGTACTTGTTACTCTGATTTGTTTAGCTCTCAATTGTTACATTGTTGTGCCTTTAAAAAGTGGAGAATATACATGATGCAGGTAGGCAACAGAATCATAAGAAAGAGGATCCATGTACGAGTGGAGCATGTGCAGCCATCGAGGTGTCACGAGGAATTTCTGCAAAGAGTCAAGACGAACAACAAACTTAAGGCAGAGGCTAATGCAAGAGGTGAAGTTATTAGTACCAAGAGGCAGCCAAAGGGACCCAAACCTGGATTCATGGTTGAAGGTGCAACTTTGGAGACAGTTACTCCTATTCCATATGATGTGGTTAACGATCTGAAGGGTGGTTATTAAATTAGACTGTCGTTTATCATTGTCCTTTCTGGCTGTTGTGATCTGATGTGAACCTTTCATGACTGAATTAGCTAATTTGTTTTCTGCACTTATCAATGCACTTTATTAAGATTTTGTTCTACAATACAAGTAGAGGATTCTGTTTTGGTAAAATTTTGAGTGAATGAATTTATATGGTTCAATTTAATAATGGAATATGCTTTTTCGTGTGGATTGGGTGCGACTTTCTCCTGTGCTGTCTTCTAGCAGCAACTCGCGATTCCAGATTATTTAGTGGTGAACAATTCATTTTGTGTAAAATTCAGTTTTTTGGATATTTTTGTTTCCTTACTTCATAGACGTATATTCTGGTTACTATTAACGATGGTTAATTTGTGAACTGTTTGGTCAACGGGAGAGAAAATAAACAAGTGTTTGATAGGTTAATTAGTTTGTGAAAGATATTTTGGATGCCATTTTATCTTTTCACTCTTCCCCCCAATTCTATTTCCCATTTCCGACTTCAAATGCCTTGGTAACTTGACAGTGTAAGAATGTCGGCTCTACAGAGGAATTCCATTACTCGTTCTAATTTTTCTGTAGATGCTGGCTTTGTCCCATATCATCATCTTAAACAATAGAGGTGCTTATATTTTTGGCAATTCTTGTGAAGAGAAAATACTTAGGATTTGTAGTTAAGGTGTGCAGAGATTATCAAATGGAGTTGAGAATGAAGATAATGTCAGCAAATATCTTTTTATTGATCATTCTTGCAGTCTTTTTACCAAGATTTTCCAATAAATGAGCCATGGGGATTGGGATATATAAATCCTCACAGCATTTTAAATTTGTATCAAGATTGAAACATAAGGTGGATTAGTTTTCAATATGTTGTCTACTACCAAAGTCTCACAGTGTGAAAAGTTATTTTATTCAGTTTGACCCACCCAATGTTCATTACAGGGAAAATGCACCCACCAAATTAGTGCATGGGCTAATTAGCACAAAACGTCCCTACCTTTGGGGTGGATTTCGAAAACTGTCCCTACCTTTCATTTATTAGCATTTATACCTCTACCTTGAACTTTTTGTGCGCTGAACGTCATTTTCACAATTTTTTGAGGATTTTACCCTCCATTTAATTGAAACAAAAAGAAAAGAAAAGAAAAGAGAAATTAAAGAATTAATTGCAACGATAACCCCAAATTTTTAAAACCTACTTTTGAGTCACAAATACTAATTTTTTTGCCCCCCAACCAGCAGCTAACTTCGGAGCTATTTTCAGCCACATTCCAACCATCAAATCCACCAGATATTGACATCAATGGAAAGCTCTTAACCTCCTCTACAATCACCACCAAACAACTCCCTAAAACACCAAATAATCTTGCCAAAATCAACTTTCAAATTCTATCACTCGAAAATCTGAAAACTGCTGGAATCTTCTCCTCCGGCCACCACATTTGATGGCCAAAAAAGCTAGCCAACCACCACCAAAACCACCGAGAGAAGGCGGCCTCTCTCGGGAAACATGGCCCAATTTCTCTTCTTTCTTTTTGATTTCAGCTTTCTTTATTTTTTCAACATTAACACCACTAGAAAGTCCTCACTAGGCCCTTCAATTATCACCCAATATCATGCCTTGAACAGCCTTGAAATCGTCGAAAATTTGGACAAAAACTGCATGCTCATTTTGCTAAAACCGGCTGACAACTCCTTTTTCGGCGACACCCATGCAAAACCCAACATTCCAATTGATTCTCCATCTCAAGACGCCCCTGTCCATTGTCCCCAACCGTCCCCTATTGCTCAGAATCAACACCAGCAGGTGGTAGCTTCGAACACAGTGAAAACGCAACTTTCAGACGGATTTTCTGGCACCGGTGGTACGAATGACGATCGAGAACCACCACCACTAGCACCTACTCCTCAAGGCGCATCCAATGAGCTTAAGGGTCTTCCTCAATTTGGCCAGGAAACGACTGTTCGTTCAGAAACAGGTTTAGTGCGCGGTGTTGACTCCATTTTGATTTATGTTCACCCACTACCCCAATCAACAAATTGCAACCACCAACATTCAATTAAAGTTGCTAATACTATGGGCAATGGATCAATTGATTCAATTCGTTAGCCAATTAAAAGAATTTTGGATTTGGCCAAATTTTTTGGCCACCAACAGTTGGAAGTGATTGTGGATGAGAAAATTAATATCTTGTGTTTGAAAAGTAAGTTTTAAAAATCCGGGATTATAGTTACAATTAATTCTTTAGTTTTTCTTTTCTTTTTGTTGTACTTGAATGTGGGGTAAAATCGTCAAAAAGAAGTGAAAAGGACGTTCGGCGCACAGAAACGTTGAAGGTAAGGACGTCCTACGCATGAAATTAAAGGTAGGAACGGTTTCCGAAATCCACCCCAAAGGTAGGGACGTTTTGTGTTAATTAGCCTTAGTGCATGTATTTTCTCTACTTGATCTAAATTTGTTTTTAGAGAGAGAGAGAGAGGAACGTATTTTATCAATATTTCTCGTGAAATTCTTGAGCAAAATACAATGACAAACGTTGAGGTATTTCAGCTTTTCCCAAATTTTCACAAAAATAAAATACATCTTTTTTAATGCAAAAGTAAATGTACCCTTTTATCTTTTATTACACCAAAATAAAATTTTATCGTAATTTAAACGGAATACAATATTTAGCCCCCGTTTGACACCCATTTTTTTTTTATCTCATTCTCATTTTTCTACAGTACTCATTTCTAACCACACATTCTCCAAATAAAATAATATTACACATAAACCCAAAAATTCTTCTTACTTTTTAACCACACATTCTTTACATCAAACGCTCATTCTTCAAAAGAATGGGTGCCAAACAAGCCCTTAGATTAAAGAAAGTTATTTTTTTATTCTTCTTAGACAACTTTGCTCTAGTGGTACACTAAATTTGGCTTTCTTAGCTACCTTTCAATAATGTTTTAGATCAAAATTAACTTTTTTTTTTTTTTTTTCAAAAAATAAACAAACATTTGTCCAAAATTTTGATTAAATCACTTTGATACTGATGTATGAATTCTACTGGGAAATGTGATTCCCTCCCAACCTTTTTGTTTTTTAAATTTACTATAAAATATTACCTTTTAATCCTAATATATAAATTTAGTTATTTTTCACGATTACTTGTACAAGCTATACTAAGCTAGACAAGTTTATCGAATGGGCTCCATGTTTCTAATCTTTAAAAATTGTAACACTCACGTCCTTAATTAACTGAAAGTATTTATTTTAATGCTAATTGATAATGTGAGATTCACGTATAGATAAATTTTACTCTATTCAAATTTTTAAATAAAAGTTGAAGTCACCATATGGTTGTTTTTGGAATAAAGGAAGTATTTTTGGACAATTTTACCATTTTAGTTTGGTCATTTAACATTCAAATAAACGTTTCCCGTTGACAGGGATGTGGGTGCCACAATGTTATAAGTTTGGAGACTTGAATGCAATAAGTGGTAGCGTAGGGACAAGAATGCTACACTTGCAAAAGCTTGGGGACCTTTTTATATGAATTCTTCTATTAAAATGTTGAGCCGACAACCCATCCCTCTTCTCTCTCTGGCTCTGAAAAACCCTAATTCACCAATCAATCGATCCCTCTTCACTTTCTCTTTCTAAAATCTACACTCTCTCTACAACTACATGCAACCATATATGTATCCCCATCGATCCATCAATTCCCTCTAAATTTCCATTTTTTTTCACATTTCGATCTTCCCCTCGTTTTCATACTCCTAATCTATCTCGATCTTCAAAATTTTCCTTTTTTGATTAATTTCATTCTTAAACTTCCTAATTTTATTGGGTTTTGATTTAAACAGAAAGGGCACAAGGCTGGCGATTGGCGCCGGGATCAGGTGATGGCGGATCCGCTATGTGTCCGCCAGCAATTGGTGCTCCAATCGTCGATTTTTGCTTTCTTAGGTTTAGGATTAGACTTTGGAACTAACGTAGGATTAGGGTGGGGAACATTGAATTCGCTAGAGCTTTCTGGAAAATGCTGACTGTGCTGCGGGTTCATCTTCCGTCCGATATTCCTATTGTTGGGTGTGAGCTGACACCGTACGTTCTGTTGAGACGCCCGGACAAGAATTCCGTTACTACTGATGATGTTTCCGAGTCCAATCCCGTGGACGGCCACTTCTTGAGATATAAATGGTTAGATTTAAATAGTTACTTTCCAAGAATTAGTTTTCATCTTAGATGTTACTTATTTGGATTGTGGGTTGTTTTGGTAGTGTTATGTTAGTTAGTTTAGGAATGTTTAGCTCTAGGGCTTGTAAATTGATATCTCAAGGCTAATTTTTTGAAATGAAGTTTTATGATTTGTTTTTAAAACTTATTTTCCCCAAACTCATTTTCAACCAAAACATTTCATGGACCCTCAACTTTTATAAACCTTTCAGCCACATATTTCATCAACTTTTATCAAAATTGATAAAAATTTAATTTTTAGCAAAACTAAAAAATGGGAAAAGTGTTTCTGCAGAGAAGCACACAGAAAAAGTACAGTAATTTGCTATTGTTATTTTATTCAATGCTTCATAATTGACATAAGATTAACTATGGGTGATTAATTGTTATTGTACTCATTTTGAACTTACTCTGGCATGGGGGATGATTAATTCCATTTTAAGTTTTAGAAACACGCGTCTCAACCTTGCATCATGCATAATCGGCATTCCGAGGACCTTCTATCTCAGTCCTGTATAGACCTCTAGAATTTATTTTTGTTACTATGTTGGTTATTATTTTTCAGTTTTATAAGATTTAATGATATATGTGTAGTTTTGTTTGTTAGATTTGAAACATTTTTTTATTGTTGGAGTCCAGCTGGGTGCTAGACTGTGTAACGTTGAATTGGTTCTGCCAAATAATTTTTGAGAAACAAATAAATTGTTTCTTTCAGGTACCGTATACAAAGTGATAAAAAAGTTGCAGTCTGTAGTGTCCACCCATCTGAGCAAGCTACATTACAGTGCCTTGGATGCTTGAAGGCCAAAATTCCTGTTGCTAAGAGTTACCATTGTTCTCCTAAATGTTTTTCAGATGCATGGCAATATCATCGTGTTTTACATGAGCGTGCTGCTAGTTCTGGAAATGAAAATGGAAATGAGGAGGAAGAAGTTTTTGGTCGTTTCAACAGTACAGGTAGTACAGGATCCAGCATGGTTAATATGAGCTTGTCTGGGTCTCAATCAAGCTCCAGCTTGACAAATGGTGCCACAACTCTGTATCCTCCAACAGTTACTCAGAGGAATGGTGGTGAAACATGGTTTGAAGTAGGCCATTCCAAGACATACACACCAACGGCTGATGATATCGGACATGTCCTTAAGTTTGAGTGTGCTGTGGTAGATGCAGAAACAAAATCACCTGTGGGACATTCTAATTCCATATTAACGTCTCGTGTAATTCCAGCTCCATCTCCCAGTCCCCGGCGCCTGATTTCAGTGACTGGTGTTGATGTTCCTGGGCATCTAGATTTGGATGGCCGCATTTCATCTGCAGGAACTTTTACTGTGCTCTCATACAACATTTTATCTGATGCATATGCTACAAATGAATTATACAGCTATTGCCCCTCTTGGGCACTTTCTTGGCCTTACCGCAGGCAAAATCTGTTACGAGAAATAGTTGGCTACGGTGCTGATATTGTTTGTCTTCAAGAGGTATAACTGCATGAGAAATTTCTCATGCTTTCTAAAGCTTTAGTTATTGACTGGAACTGTATGGTAGAAATAGTTGGCTACCGTGCTGATATTGTTTGTCTTCAAGAGGTACAACTTCATGAGAAATTGCTTGTGCTTTCTAAAGCTTTAGCTATTGTCTGGAACTGGTATTTAAGTTTGTTAGTATGGTAGAAATAGTTGGCTACCGTGCTGATATTTTTCTGTCTTCAAGAGGTAAAATTGCATGAGAAATTGCTTGTTCTTTCTAAAGCTTTGGTTATTGACTGGAACCGGTATTTAAGTTTATTAGTATGGTTGGTGGAACGTATCTGAAATAATGGAGGAAATAAGAATTGTGGAATATAAATGCAATACTTGTTGACTGAAAATGGAGCTGTTTAATGCCCTCATATTTGGTTAAGCAATGGCCATTTTGGGTTAAATTGTACTTGTTTTAAAGTGGCTCCAAATGTTAAAGTATCCTTTTGATTTGGAATGTTAAATACGCGATGTATGTTATTCTAATCAAATGCCAATTCGTCGAGGTTCATTTATTTCAAAGTGATGAATATATTTGCCAATGGATTAGGCCTCTATGGATATTTCTCATACAAGAATTAAGATATCACTTTCACTGTCTTTAAAATAACTTATTGTGCAAACAAATATTTTTTTGGTAAGCCTTTGCTTAAACTTTAATTGAATAAATATTTGCAGATCTATTTATATAGATCTGCTTGTCCCATCTTCTCATGTTTTTCAAGTTCTATTCTTTTCCATAAATAACAACCTCTCCTCCAAGTTGGCTAGCCTTTAGAGGTGAGATTTTACACATCTGAGTGCCTGTTAGTAATTGGATATTTCTGCTCCTGTCTAGCTTGTCCAAAATGAATAATGCGGTAGATAAGCCGTTAAACCCTCATATAGCATTTTATTTACTGCGTCTTTTCTATTTCAGGTTCAAAGCGATCATTTTGAAGAATTTTTTGCACCGGAGCTCGATAAATATGGCTATCAAGCCTTGTTTAAAAGGAAAACAGCCGAGGTTGGTTAAAGCATCTGTTGGCTTGGCCTAAAATCTTTCTGTCATTTATGATGCTATTTTTTTAGCAGGTTTTCAGTGGAAATATGAACACTATCGATGGTTGTGCTACTTTCTTCCGCCGAGATAGATTTTCACATGTCAAGAAATATGAGGTGATAAATTCGACCATATCCATTATGCTATTAACTCCTTTATTATCATTTTAATCGAAGGCAATCCTGTGTGTAGGTTGAGTTTAACAAAGCCGCACAATCTCTGACCGATGCTGTGGTTCCAACTGCTCAGAAGAAAACCGCCCTAAATCGATTGGTCAAGGTATTGCAATGAATGATTTTTTATTTTGGTTTGGACCTGAATCTATATTATAATTTGGCTCACTAATTTGGCTTACTCCAAACAGCTAAGAATTTTGTTGTTAAGCACTGTTCTTTCATATAGGATAATGTTGCACTAATTGTAGTGCTAGAAGCCAAGTTCAGTAACCAGGGCGTTGATAATCTGGGGAAGAGGCAGCTTGTTTGTGTGGTAAGAGATTCACTATAAATGTGCAACTGCCACTATATTAATTAATTATTAACGTGACTGGAAACATTTGTCCATAGCTTCCTTTTTCTGCACTTGTTTAATTTAGTCAGTGTCCTATCATATTTATTGGTGATTAGCGTCTTTTGTTCAATTATCCTGCATTAATTTGTGCTGGTTCTAACTTTTTAGCACCGATAACCATTCCAGTAAGATGGCACTCCAAATAGTAGACCTTGGGGACTATTCCCGATTCCCCCTACTCTTAAGAAAATTTAAGAATAAGAGATGCTGGACTATATATACGTTTTAATTGTTCTTCTCAACATTTATCTTTCAACGGGAAGAAGGCAAGAATTATGTCACCTTTTGTTCAGTCTACTTCTGTTGGTTTCTGGCTCTACATCAGCGCTTGTCATGGCTAGGAACTCTGGAAGGCAGAGTAAATAACTCTGGGGCTTCTTCATTTAGGAAATCCTTCCCCATCAGATGGAAGTTTCAGTTTGAACAAAAAAAGAGCAATTAATCAAGAGAGCCATGAAGCAAAATAGAAGAGCTCTCCCCATCCCCTTCTTAAAGAGAAGGAAAAAAGATTGCCGAAAAGTGAGAAGAACTGTATTCTCTTTTGGATCAGGCCCTAAATGTGTGTTTATCTCTTTAAGAAAGGTTCATCCGAGTGGTTGCTATAGCAAAACTGATTGCGAAAGGGGGAAATCAGCCACATAATTCCTGAAGGGGTTCTACCCTGTGGAAATGCTTGGTAGAGATTTACACTACATCCTATATATGATAGAAATGGTCGATTGTGAGTTTAATTTCCTAAATTTATCAACGGCTGAGTAGGTTATTCCAGGATAAGGATATTCTCTAGGCAGAGATGCTGATATAGAGAACAAAGATATCACATTAGATGAATGTGAGCTTATCCTTTTCATCCTATATCGACATGTGGAAATGGAGAACACTTGAAAGAATTTTTTTTATTTGGGTTGTATTTCTGAGACATTTTTGTCAACTTAGTATATACAATAATTTTTATTTATTGGGTAATTTTATTGGCTTTCCTATTGTATATCTTGCGATCCCTCTTACATGTTGGTAAATTAAATATGTAGCATTGTTTTACAGGAATAAAACTTAACAATTAATACTGTATCATGTGAATTCACGTAATTCTCCCGTCCCAAATAAAAAATAAAAATAAAAATGAAGTTTTGCATGGTATATTGCCCACAAGAGTGAGGGAGAGGGGCAGGCAGACCTATTTTAATTGAGGTGTGAGATAAGTTCATATAACACAATATTGGATTTAATGCTATTTTGACGCTCTTTAAGATTTTGCCTGATACTTTTCTGAGCATCAAGGTGCAACTTTCTTAATTGCACTGAGATTACTGGAATCAAGACCTGGATTTGAACATTTTGATTTTCATGAAAAAGGAGCATAAGAGTAACTAGAAGTCGTGTCAACCTAGCTTGTTAATTCGTTATTGCTAACACTTTTTCCAGGGTGGGGGGTTAGTCTTCTTAGAACATCATTGTGAAGTTGATAAATGCAATCCAATAATGTATAGAGATTATTTATCTTAACATTGATTTATAACTTGTTCTTGGTAATTATCACAGTGTAAAACATTGTTTTATATCCCCCTCATATAGTTTCATCGCTCTACCCACAGCTTCGAATGGTTCTTCTTGGCAATCAGTATCTTTCTTGATTTTCTGAATGCAGGCAAACACGCATGTTAATGTGCATCAAGATTTGAAAGATGTCAAGCTTTGGCAGGTCTATTAGCTGATGTCATTATCTCTTTAGTCTGTTGAACTCAGTTTCACTTTCTAAAGTTGCTATCATCTTCGTTGTGCATGTTAGGTTCACACACTCTTGAAAGGATTGGAAAAGATTGCTGCAAGTGCAGATATCCCAATGTTGGTGTGTGGAGATTTCAATTCAGTTCCTGGAAGGTTTGTCGGCTTTCATCTTTAAGTATACGGTCACTTATTGATACATGTATAGTTTCTATGTGTAAAGCATCCACCTTCACTCAAATTGCTGGATGCTAATCATTTGAACTAAAATGCAGTGCTCCTCATGCCCTCCTTGCCATGGGGAAAGTTGATCAGATGCATCCAGATTTAGCAGTAGACCCACTTCAAATTCTTCGGCCTGTTAGCAAACTGACACATCAGCTGCCACTGGTATTATCCTAATAAGTCTTAGATGCTTCCAACTACTTATTTGTCTAAATTATGTGAGTCATGTAGTTGCTTAACATTTCTGGTTGTGACGTTCTACTCAAAAAGGTAAGTGCATACTCATCCTTTGCAAGAGTTGGAGTTGGTCTTGGTCTAGAGCAGAGAAGGAAAATGGATCCTGGGACAAATGAACCCCTGTTTACGAACTGCACCAGAGATTTTATTAGTACTCATGATTACATATTCTATTCAGGTATCTGTTTGATGTTTTGTGCTGGTCACATTTATTTCAGTTTGTTTGCAACAAGTCAATATTTGTTATTATGTTAAATGCTTTTTATTTGTAATTTTATAAATAGCTAATTTGCATTGTTGGAATTATTTTATGTGTTTTAAGTAAGTTCAATTTGTGCTTTCAGCGGACTCCTTAACTGTGGAGTCGCTGTTGGAGCTTTTGGATGAGGATAGCCTGCGAAAAGATACAGCTCTTCCTTCTCCAGAGTGGTCATCAGATCATATAGCACTCTTAGCTGAATTCTGCTGCAAACCTAGAAATAGACGATGACACTAGGTAAGCAATTTTCTGTGTGTCATTACACATTGCACAAGAACTACTTTCGAATATTTTAGTATTAGGCTATCCCCATTCCCAGATGAATGTGCTGAAGAGGTTGAATGGTGGACTACACGATAGTGGTTACATAAACTGTATTGTTAAAACACACCAGCCAGCATTTGAATCAGAAGAGTGAGCATTTTGGTTTATGCAAGGTAGTTTATTTTGGTGGTTAATAGACTTGATTAAGGGAAATGCTTTTAAATTTTAATTATTTCTGGAAGTTAAAATAGATGCATCATACCCTTCTTAAATTATCTATACTTATTAATTTAGGTTTGAATATTTTAACTGGTTCAATTGAAAAAACTGATTTAAGTCATTTTAGTATTTTTAGTAAAATTTGCTACCAATTTCATAGAACCGTGACACCTGTGGTCGCCGTAGATTCTCTACTGGGCTTTGTTAAGTTAGTCTTCCTGAAATAATTCAAGTCTAGGTAATTCTTCCTAACATATCTCATCTAATTACCGTAAAAGAAATGACGTGTGAATATTATTTTGTTTTCTGCAGGTCTGGCCTGAAGAAGTTTAAAAACAGTTGCTGAAACTATTCAAGCATAAAGAAAAGTGATTGTAAGAATGTTGAATCATTCTTCTCAAGTTCATTTTCTAGGTCTATCCTTAGTGGATCTTTAGATTTTAGCTCCTCTGTATCATGCCACCTTTGTCTCATAGAGAAACTTATGGTGATATCTATTTAATTTCGTCCCTTTTTTGCCTTCAAAAGAAATATAATTTAGTGAATGTCCGCTGTGCAATATGACCAGGCATTTTATACACTAGAAATCCGAATTTTCCCTGCTAAAAGGGTGGTCGGCCGTGTGGTGGTATTTATTTCTTTTGGATTACTGGGAAAACAGATAAAGAAAAAGAATACAAGTTTTTTTCCCCGACATTGGAGTCCTCTCTTTTGCTTGGCATAGATCTATAGCCCTGTTTCTTTTATCTTTTTCGTTTCTATGGTTCTTTTGCTCTGGCGGATAGTCAACCTCCAACTCAAGTACTCAACCAATGAAGGGAGGAGTACGAGGAATTTGAATCTATACAAAGATTCAAAGCGGGCCAAATTGCTTGCTTGGTATGAAAATACTCTTTTGGACTAGCTTGAGACATATGATGTGTTTTATAGGCCAATTAGCATAGCTAAAATTGTCTGATTAATGGAAACCAAGTTATAATCTCACGCAAGGACTGTACGTGACAGTACTAAAGGCAAAATACAAATTAGAATCTTATTAATTGTGTTATCGACAGGATATATCTTGGATAAAGCTAGCAATTCATCCTAGGCCTCAAATTCTGGAAAGATTGTTTGTTTGCTCTCGCAAAGTGCTCAACTGTGCAAGAGTTACCATTTTCATTTAGATACAACTGATAATGAGATTATTATCACGACATTTTTGAACAAACCTGAAATGTTCAATATTGATGTGTAGTATTAAATCAATTGTCAGTGCCGGCTCTCAAACCACCGGTCCACCACTAGAGAGCACCGAGTGGACAATACTGCACTAATGTTTATTTTCGCTAATGGTTTATGAATTTTGATGAAGTTTAGGAAGTGCTTTTGAGCTTTATTCGTATTTTACTTATTCACGATATTTAAAAAAATAAATAGTATTTAAATTTCATAATTTTGCAATGATATAATATTATTGAAATATATTTTTTAATTACATAAAATAAAAAAGCATGCACGCAAAATTTTAGGTCGGCCCTGAACTAACTTGATTCTTGTAAATTAGGGCGAGGAGATGACGGTGTAAGGAGAGGAGGGTAGAATGCAAGAGTATTGTCAATCAATAAAATATGTTTGCGCTTTAAAGGTTAAGGGTCGAGTTAGAACAATAAGAAATGAATTTTATAAGCTTATTTGTTCATTTGAACCGTGCTAGAGGTACACATTTGGTTCACATTAAGTTTCACATCTTCTCACAACGAAATATGAATGACTCTATGCATCTCATACAGTGTTCCTGTCACTACACATTGTCCCATGGGCCATTGCTAAAACACAAATTATGCAATCACACACACTGTTGTTTTTATATACCCTTTTTTTATTAAGAAAATTACTCTTTTTTATTGGGGAAGAATGCCGCTCCATTCCATTGAAACTCTTTTTTTTTTTTTTTCAATCACAAATTTTATATAAAAAATTAATTTTTATCCAAACTAAACATGGCTAAGTGATTAAATCTTTATTTAGAAAGATGACTAGACTTTAATTTTAGTTTGAGAAGATGTGAAACTTAATGTGAACCAAGTGTGTACATTTAACTTTATTGTTGTTGATTAATAATGAGAAATTATTAAATAATTAATTATTTAGAAGTTTCGCCACCTTCTAGACCCTTCCATATTAACCCTCTTTTATCTTCCGACTATTATTTACTACTCCCTATCTCCAGACCCTTCTCCTTTTCGAACCCGCCAGATTTCCTCTCTCTTAAATTCGCCTAAATCATACATTGAAGTCACCTCTACACAGAGAGAGAGAGAGAGAGAGAGAGAGAGAACCGAATCGCACAAAATGGCACGATTGGGAGAGGGAGACAAGCGGTGGATCGTGGAGGACCGTCCCGACGGCGCCAATGTCCACAATTGGCACTGGGCGGAGACGGACTGCCTTGAATGGTCAAGAAATTACCTAACTACCCTTCTCTGCAATGAACCCATCCTTAATGGAGAGGGAAATTTCTATATCCGTATCAAAGATCTTGCAAAACTTGAGGGTGAGGCCTATGTCAATGTCAGAAAGGGTAAAATTATTCCTGGATACGAGCTCCATTTGGTTCTTTCTTATGAGGCCCAGGCAAAGGATTCTGATGGCAGTTCTGTATTACGTACTGAGGGATCTGTTGAAGTGCCGTATATTTCGGACGAGAATGCTGGGGAGGATCCGGAGATTAAAATTTCGATTAAAGACGATGGGCCGTTTGGGAAACGATTGAAAGAAGCATTTGTCGAGAAGGGTAAGCCGTTTGTGTTCGAGAAAATTAGGCAGTATGTTGATGCAATGGCGAAAGGCGGGCCTGCAAAGGATGATTTGGAGGTCAAGAAAGTCGCCCCTAAGAAACCCTCGGTGAGTAATAGTAATAAAACTGTGGATAATAATTCTGCGAGCAGAACGAGTACTACAAAGGAAAAGCGGAAAGAAGGGTTTAAGACCATAACAATGAGTGAGAAGTTTAGCTGTCGAGCGAGGGATTTGTACGAGATATTGATGGATGAGAATAGGTGGAAGGGGTTTACACAGAGCAATGCGCGGATAAGTAAGGAGGTCGGAGGGGAATTCAGTATTTTTGACGGGTCAGTTACGGGGACCAATGTCGAGCTGCAGGAAGGCAAGTTGATTGTTCAGAAATGGCGGTTTGGGAGCTGGCCTGATGGCATGGTGTCCACGGTATGTGATTTGCTAAAAGATTGCCATCGTTAATTTCTAGTCTAATCTATTTATAAAATTGACATTGCATTTCGGAATTTGTATGGGAAATTGTGAAAACTAAGTTAAATGGATGAGCAGCCAGTGATAAATGTTAAATGCGTGTTTTCTTATGGAAAGCTGGATCCATATATTAACGTCTGTGAGTTTATCTCAACTATCTTGGCATTATTGATTAGCTGTCTGAAAAGTTCAGGGAATTTAGAGGTGCTAGGCGACTAATTATTACGAGGCCCATCAAAATAATCATTTTTTTACAATTGTAATAAATAAAATTTAAATATTTAAATAATTAACACTTTTATATTAAAAAAAAGACTTTATATAATTTAAAAGATAGTGTAGTAAACTAAAATTTCTCTCACAACTTGAGAGATTAGGCTAGCATAAGATTTAATCTTATCACATTTTGAGATGTAAAATCATTAATCAGACTATTAAAATCAAGTTTTACCAACATATTTTTTTCAATAGAAATCATAGTTAATCCATTCAATCGCTCTTGTGACATGGTTGATCGAAGATAAGACTTAATCAACTTCAACTTTGAAAAATTTCTTTGAGCAGAGACAACTGTGACAGGAATAATCAATAATACTCTATAAGCAATCCAAGCATTTGCAAAACAACAGTTCATTTCAAGCATGTTTTACTACAATATACATGTAGATATCAGTTTCTCAGCCCAGAATGTGTAACTTTTTATATTTTCAGCAATAGTACTTCATTCATGTACCTAAGCATGCGTCTACATAATTCACTGGTGATAATATTCATTTAAGTGCCATTTTTTATTTAGTACAAATATAAACACAATAGTCAATAATACTCAAATCAATCCACAATCCAAATTCCAAAACCATGACAAGTTAACCAGGAATATCAACAGAAAATTACATTATTCAACCTGATAACATTATTGTCATTATCAATCCAAGAATTCATTCAAATCCAATCATCAAACAAATTATTATTTTTTGTCTATGGACGCAATTAAACACTATAAACCTTAAAAGACTCAATTTTTAAACCAAATTCAAACATAAAGATTGCAACTTTTACCTCAAATTGATGCTTCTAGGTAAGAGATAGAATCTTCAATCCCTTTAACCTTGCAAGTTGGAATAGTCTCAAATTCGTCCGGTAGTTTCTGCGAAAGAGCACCCACATAAAATTCAATCATCCCATTGGACTCATTCTCTTCATCAACATCAATCCCAGTAACAAAAAACCTCAAACCCATAAGAAGAATTTCTTAGTCCGAATCCTAGAAATTTCAGAAACTTCCCAAATCCCAATTTCCTTTAAATTAGTAATTGATTTCACTTATTAAATTAGTAATTATAACCCATTTGGTATCTTCATAACATTGAAAAATATTAAAAAGGAATTTATATTTTTCTTGAATATTCAGAGAAACAATTGAAGAAACAAAAACTCACTTGTAAGTGTTCAACTTCTCTTGTGGAAAATTAAGTCGTGCTCCCTCAATCCTTAGTCCTCTCGTTCAGGCAGCCAAAGCAAATTTAGATGTTAATAGCAGGTTCTTGCAAATAGTTCGACTAATGAAATCACAAAACGAGATTGACGGAAAGAATCAGAAGATAATGGATAATTCAGATTTTCAACGAGGGTTTAATGAAAGATATGAATCGTCAATTGTCACGTATGGAAAAGAGAGAATTTTTGGTAAAGATGAGAAGATGATTGGAGAAAAGGGACGGTTTGTTTCATTGTTCTACTTCTCTGCAGATTTTCTCTTTTAAAAGAGAGTTTAGGGGTTTTGGATTGGAGCTTTCGGGCTTTTTTTTAAATTTAGAGGCCCTTAAAAATATGAGGCCCAAGGCAGTGGCCTTGCTTGCCTTGGGCCAGGGCCGGCCCTGGAAATGTTGATTTGTCAGTGAAATATGGTTATGGTTACCTTAATATGCATTTCTGCATAGTATTTCTAGGTTTCAATTGGAATCTATTAAAGAAATGTGGATGCTTGATCGTGCAGGTTCGGCTTACTTTCGATGAGCATGAATCTGGGGTGACAATTGTCCATCTCTCACATACTGATGTTCCTGAGGAAGACAGGTTGGTGACATATTTTATTTGGTTGTGTAAAAGAAGAGCTCTGATGTTGATTCTTGATGCAGGTATGGAAATGCTACTGTTGTCGAAAATACCGAAAGGGGATGGCGCGATCTTATTTTCCACAAGATCCGGGCAGTCTTTGGTTTTGGAATATGATTTTTCTCAGTTTCGGATTTAGTTACATTACATGAGTATCAATGCTTAGCATGTCGTGGTTATATCCCGCCTGATGATGCTTTAATCAAATCCAACTTTTGCTATTGATTGTAGAACGCTTTTGATTCTTTCTTATGGTGACTGAAAATGTTACTTCTTGAGTTCAGTAGCTGTCCAATAAGCCAACTGTTATGTGTGACCATTATTTCTCACTCGTACAATTAACCACAGATACTTCTAAAATTGGTCTAATGACAATTTGTTCCAAGAATTTGTTTTTTTTTCATTTTTTTTCCTTTTTGTTTAAATGGTTCGATTTGATTTCAAATAATTTTGACTGTTGAAACTTAAACCGAAATTCCTATTAAGTTTGCTGCCAATGTTAGTTTAGACGTTGCTTTGGCCGAGTGGTTAAGGTGTGTGCCCCATGTACTTATTGATCATTTCTCCTACTTCTATTACAAGCCATGCTTCCATTTCGCCATCTTTCCATAGCAGCAAACGCGAAATAAAATACATTTTCGTTATCTAATTACCATAATAGCTTATAATTTAGAAGTAAGTGATTTTGTAGGATTACGTACACTTAATACTATACAAGTACTAGTTATATTCATAATATATGTAATTACGGGAGTAGCGTAGTACAATATTGATCTTGACAAATGAACATGAATATACTCTCAAACCACTAGCTAGAAAATATTCAAGGGAGTGTTCCACCCTAATTAGGGTGACAAGTTCCTAGTTTGTTCACTAGGGCTTTCAAACTATTGAATTTTCGCTTGTATATATTGACATAAAACATAGTTCATTATCTAGTTAGGTTTCTTGAATTACTAATAAATCATAGTCAGACTTTTTGATCCCTTGACATAAAATTCGTAATATTTCGTCGTAAAGGATTGTGAAAATGAAAACAATCAACTATACAAATCTATTTACATACTTAAAACGGCAAGACATGAAGTAATTCACATTTTTCTTACACCATTAATATTTGGGAGAATAGCAACCATGGTGCCAAACATTTTATTTAGTATCAGATTTGATTCAAACATTTCATGTGTGTCACCCATAGTAACAAAACCTTTTAAAAATTCTCACTTAGAATCCAAATGGATGGTTTTCATTAATTCCTCTATCAGTTGGCTAAAAGTCAACTAATTTACACACACACACACACACACACACACACACACACTCAATTTCTCTCCAAATGCTTGAAGGAGCTACTGGTTTTGAGGCGATGGTGGTGCCTAGTTTTGAGACGGCGTTGGAATTGGACGTTGAGGCGGTGGTGCTTGCGGTGGCGACTGATACCCGTAATTGGAATTTTTTGGAATTTATCACTTTTTTGTTTTAATGGCGGGGGTGGGAAGAAGATGATGGTTTTATTTTTATTTTTTTCAATTTTTTATTTGAAAAATAGCTAATTTACTATTTTGCCCTTTGTAAACTTAATCAAAATTATTTTTGGGAGTAAACTAACAGAAATCATCAAGTTGGACTTCAATTGAGAATTTCTAAAAAGTTCGGTACCATGTGCGGGACAAATGAAAGATTTGGGTCAAGTCTGCCGTTAAATGAAATGCTTGATACCGGGACTATAATTCTCCCTTAATATTTTGGTCAATATTCTTTAAAGGCTCTTTTAGTTGAGAAAAAATGTTTCGGGGAATTGTCTAAAATTCCACAAGACAAGGTAACATGAAATCGGCCTACCATTTTGGGTCATACTTTGAGGCCGGTACTCTTTAAAGAAAGGATAAGTGAATTATTAAGAAATCATAAATAACAAAAAACAGGCGAGTGCTAAATGAATTATTAAGAAATCATAAATAAATAAATAAAAATATTTCTCTTTTTTCCTCCTCCATCCTCCACCACCACCAACTTTTGGGAACATAACGGAAATTGTTAATGAAAATTGACCTAGCCGAGACGAGTGGCACAATCACAAGACCACCCACAACCTGTCCTCGTGGCCTGCCTAAAGATATTGCGAACCCATTAGCCCAAGTATTAGAAGTGTTAATAGTTGCAGAAAGTAATAAGATATGAAACGTCCATGGAATGTAATCGCGGTAGAAGGTTGCTTGAGAGTCACATTCGTAACAGCTCCATTTCCATTTAGTATTGTTGACATACAAAAATGAGGCCCAATTAAATGGTTCAAAGAATGAAGCCCAATTAGGAAATTCGAAGAATGGACCCAAACCCAAGACAGAGTTATGTAATGGAGGCCCATCATTGTCCAAACCTATGAGACGCCCAGATGCCTAAGATCTGAGCGAGCATGTCATCACTCAAGCCTGTATAATGCTCAAATTTTGGGCGAATATAGTGTTTTGGTTACTGCTCGAAGCAATGGTTATTAAAATAGTTAATGAGTAATTTTATCACATTCCACGATTCAAGAATCTCGGTTGCAAGAAGTTAAGAGATAGGGTAATGGCAGCGGTTGAAAACGGTAGTTTCATGACAAGTCATCCACGATGGAGAAAGTGGGTAGTTACAGGACGATGGGCAGTTCCAGGAGTTTTCAAACGATTTTATAAGAGAAGCTATCATATGAGTATAAAAGAGAGAAGAATCTACAAGGGAAAAAAGATCAAACCAACTCTCAAACAGAGAACTATGTGATTTCATTTCTTAGTTAACTTTCAATTATTTCCTTCTAGTATTCGTGTGCATTTTGTTTCGTCCACATTGTAATTTTCATCAATAAAACACCACTCGTTGAGACTTTGTCTCGAGAGGTCGTTGTTCCTTACACAATCGTATGATCCATCTTTTAATTGTTAGCGATACTTGATTTCCTCACGAAACAATTTGGCACGCCTAATGGGACCATTGATGTTTGAAGATATGAAAAGTGAAAACAATATGCCTCATAAAACTCTGATAAGGAGCCAGATAGTCAACGAATAGTCCAGTCTGTAATCGAACGATATGAAGAGCAGCAAAGTGCTTCACGAACAGAGAGACAAAGTCAAAATCATTACGAGCCAATGACGGAGTTGAGTCCTCGGACCATACGTTCATTTCTTGGGGAACTTACGTACGACATTGTTGAGCAGGTAAATGTATAGAATGTTCACAACATGGAAAGATTTGCTCAAAATGAAAATGTACATTATGACAACATGGCCAAACAATTAAATGCTTTAAATGAAATCATGAATAAGTTAGTAGGCCAAATTTGTCAACCAGTTATGCCAAGTTCCCAAGTTAGGACAATTGTGAGACATAATTCTCCAGTCCTGAGTCCGAATCAAGTAATAGAGCCACCTCAAACGCGGGGAAGGGGGGGGGGGGGGGGGCAAATTTGAATAGCGAAAATGGAATATCAAACCTGAGGGTAATATAAATGCAAGAGACAATGTCCAAACCAATGGACAGAACGCCCCGCGTTTTAATGATGGTGGAAATACTCAGGCTAACGGTAATAATGGTCTAAATAATGGCGCCTTTGTTACAAACCAAGGACCAAATGTTAGGCCTCAAACAAATTCCACCAGTAAATCAATCTATAGAAGTCCCATATGATCCCAACGTTATGTTGAGGAATCAAATTACGGAGATAATGCAAGACCAAATGGCTTTTGGGATGCGTCCATTTATTAGGCCTACTTATACAAAGCCATATCCTCATTGGATAGATCAAGCATATCCGTGGCCTAGAGGGTATAAAGTACCAGAGTTTTCATTATTCACCGGTCTGGGAGAGGTCTCTACTCTGGAACATATATGGCGATTCACACTACAATGTGGTGAAGTAACTGATTATCACAAAATAAGATTGTTTCCTAGTTTGTTAACAGGAGTAGCCTTCTCATGGTTTATAAATTTACCAGCAAACTCTGTCCAAACATGGCAACAACTAGAACAATTGTTCCGCACCCAGTTTTACAAAATTGAATCTGAAGTTACTTTGGTCGACTTGGCGAATTTACGTCAAATGCCAAATGAATGGATAGAAAGTTTCCTTCAGAGATTTAAAATAGCCAAGAGCAAATGTTTTGTACCTCTGCTCGAAAAGGAATTCGTCAAAATCACTCAAAGTTGCTTGAGTTTCAATTTAAAAAAGAAGTTCCAAGACAGGGAATTTCCCGACCTTTTCCAACTGAGTGCAAACGTAATTAGATATGAACGATTGATAAGAAAAGAAGAACATATGAAAAACTCTAGCAAATGGACTTATTATAGAGACCCAAACTTCGATATTCATGCTGTTAATGATGAATATTACGATCAGACAGAAGTATGTCTGGCCGAATTGATTAAGGGAGACGTATATACTTGTCCTATAATGGCCAAATTTAGAACATCGGGTAAGGATAAGCCTGTAAAAAATAATTGAGGTTGAGAACGGTAATGAGGCCTCAGATGATGAGGATAATCTTCAAGTTGTGAACCAGGAGTTATATGATGAGAGCCTTAAAATTAAGAAACTCAACCATGCCCTATCGAAGAATCTTGATTCCTTAGAGAGAGAGAGAGACTTGCTGGTGAGCTTAAGGACTCAACCAGTTCTCTGAGTGAGTTGAGATGTATCAATGAGAGACTAGAAGAGAAGGTTAAGACCCTCACGAGTAATCTAGAAAAATCCAATTCTCAACTTGAGGCTTTCTCCAGTAGGACTAAGAAGCTTGATAGTCTTTTAGGTATGAACAAACTTGCAGGTGATAGACGAGGTCTAGGTTATGTTAAGAACAATTCCAATTCTGCTAGTACCTCTAAGACTTTTTTCTTTCCCGCTTCTACTCAGCCACACATTGCTAGAAATCCTGAACCTAGAGTTGAGCGTGTCATAGGACAGAGGACTCCCAGGTCTCGTAAGAACACTATACCTAAAAATCATCTTCAACAATCGTATGTGTCTGAGCCTAGATTTGTACCCACTTGCCATCGTTGTGGTGCTTTGGGTCACTTTAGGTCGAGGTGTCGTATACGTGTGCGCAAGGAGAGAAATCAATATATTCCCAATTAGGTTAATTCTCTTTCCAGTCAAGTTCTTCAGCTGACTGAGATGATTTCTCTATTGACTAGGGCTACATCCACTGTTAGGAAGGCATGGGTCAAGAAAGTTGATCTTGACCGTATGACAGTCACCGGTGCTTATGCACCACACCGATCCCATTTGTGGGCATCTGTGTGCATTGTCCATTACACTGATGTATTTTGCATTCATCTTACACTTTGCATTTATTTATTTCTTTTTGTGCTTTATTTTCCTTTTAAATAGCTGTATGCTTTTTATTTGTCTTGTGTGTTCGATATTTTTTGTGTGTGAGTTTTTCATTCGAAATAGGAACAAAAAAGATCAAAAAGATTGAAAAAGGTTAAAACAAAAAATTTATTATTTTTATTTGATTTTTTTTGTGGACTACTGTATCATGTATGTAAAACTTGACAATGCATGTTGAGAATGAATATGCATTTATTTGATGACCAGTCCATATTCCATCACATGATTGTTGTTTTCTTTGGAGTATTTAGTATATGTCAAATCATGTATTTTTTACACCGCACACACTATGACCATGTAAATAGGTCTTGACCGCATGTGTGAGACTTGGGATGACCTTCACTTGTTAATAAGGTGACTCTGAACTTGAATGGACCAATTGTGTTGGACCTAAACTCATGCATATACCCCCTATTGATTAAACATGATGTATGCTCATTATCTTAATGTTATCTTTCGAGGCTATTTGACTCGAATAATTAAGTTTCCGGGGTATCTCTATACCTGGTGCCTATGGTCAACTGACTTGTGTTAACCGGCCCAAAGCTCGCTACAAGGGTTATCTTAGTTGCTTAATGAATTAGAACCTGCACTTAAGATGAAAAAAAAACCATGTCCTGGCGCCTATGGTCAACTGACTTGTGTTAACCGGCCCAAAACTCGCTACAAGGATTATCTTAGTTGCTTAATGAATTAGAACCTGCACTTAAGATGAAGAAAAAAAACCATGTCTATTTTTAGGGGGAGAAAAAGAAAATTTTGGATAATGTCAAACAAGCTTTTTGTATAGGTCCTAACGTGCTTAAAAGTTTCATCTTCATAAGTAGGGAATAAACCTATTAACAGTGATTTTTGGTGTGTCACTTCTCACAAAATTAAGGTTTGGAGTCTGATTTAATTGGAATTAGTGACGCATTACACATGTGAGTTACATATACAACTTACTTCAGTTAAACTTGTTCTATGTGTGTGGGTAGCGATGTCAACGAACCGAGCCGAGCTGAAAAAAAAAAGCTCTAGCCGAGCCCGAGCTTTTTTTGGCCCGAGCCAAGCCGAGCCCGACCAAAAAAAAAGAGGCTCGGCCCGAGCTTTTGGCCCGAGCCTTAGCGGGCCAAGCCGGCTCGTATTTTTTTGTTTTTTTATTATTTTTTTACTCTTTCTTAGTTGCCTTCAAAAAAAATTTTTTTTTTTTAAAAATAGGTGGCTCACCCGGGACACGGGCCGGCCCGAGCTCGAGCCGACTCCCCAAAGTGGAACCGAGCCCGAGTCGGGCCCGGCTCGGGCTTTTTCCGAGCCGAGCCCGAGACTCCGAGTTTTTTTGCCACCGCTATGTGTGGGGCAGCACTTATATTTTTAAATTTTCGCACATTGATGTTCAACTGCATTTTCCTGTTGACCAACATGTTGAAGTGCGTGCTATATGTTTAAAAAAAATGGTGCTACAACTGAAAGTTTTGAAAAATGTGCTATTTTTGTCATTTCTGGAGAATTGTGCTTAAAAATGTATTTTTTTTTTCAAATATGTGGCATATATTTGCACTGTTTTGCATTTCATGACTTGATTTGCATCAAATTACGCGCCTTGTCATCTTCTTACATCATTTTGCGTGTTTACTTCACTTGCGCATCGTTTTTATGCATTTGACTGCTTTTGAGGTGTTTTCTTCTCAGTTCTCTCATCGTTCAGTTCTCGTAGAGCGTGAGGTTATTTTAGTAACTTATTCCCCGATATTGCTGCCATTTTCATTTCTCGGGGTTAGGATTCTTTGTTGGTTGGGTTGGTTCCCCCTCCTAGTCTGTTGGTTCGAGAGTTCTTTGCAAACATCCACGAGGTTTGCGATACTTCCTTTAGAGTCTATCTTAGAGGTCGTACTCTTAGTTTCTGTCCTGATGTTTTGGCTGAGTCTCTTCATATTCATCGGGTTCTTCACCCGATTTTTCCTTACCTTTCGGCTGAGACTGGTCCTTCCGATTCTGTAGTTTATTCTACTCTTTTTGGTACCCCACTGACAGGGGGTTCGACTGCGGTTCACACTGGATCGCTTCCGATCAAGCGACAGGTTTTGTTGTGCATTGTGTGCACGAACCTGTGGTCGGTCGCACACACTTCTACCCACCATCCGATAGTAGATTTTGCTCTTTTTGGCTATTGACTAGACTGTAGGCTTACTCTTGATGTATTTTTTGATTCTTTGAACATTTGTCTCGATTATTGTTATCTAAAAGCTACGGTGTAATTTTTGCACCGTCCCTTCGACATTTGTAACAAAAAGGGAAAGAGATTTTATAGAACTATATCATTTTGATTTTTGAGTAGTTACATTTGTCTTCATATGGGTTGTTGAGGGTGAGACATAGATACTGTATAGACATATTGTGGTTTAAATTTGATTTGATCTGTTGCTTATGTCTTTGTCTATATTGGGGTCGTTGGGGAGAGATATAGATACATTTTTGACATTTGACTTGATATACATGTGCATTGATTATTATTGTTATGTCATTTGTCTTGAGGGGTCGTAAGGGTGAGACATAGATACGTTTCCTACTGCTTTAACACTTAGAGTTTACAGTAGTGACATTACATTTGCATTGCATATCATGCACTAAGGGGAGCATGTGCATTGCAATTGTGTTGCATTTCATGCATGGCTGTTTGAGTTTTTCCTTGATGTTTTGTGGTATTAATGTGGTTATGGTATCTTGATTAACATTAATACTGTATCTCAAACTAGCTTGCTTATTTCACTGACTATACTTCTAAGTACTTTATTGCTTATTTCCTATATCATGCTTTTACACTGGTATGTGAGTTTTTGATTTTAGGATACATGATTAACAGAGTAGAAGCTGAATTCAGTTGGTTTAGTTGGACTTGTGTAGCTTGGATATGTTGTTGTTTGTTTTATATTATGTTTTGTCACAGAATGCTAAATGAGAAGTTTTTTAGGTTTATATTTTGTATTGACGATTATGTGAACAAATTGACCAACTTGAATAATTATATAAGTTTAGGGACTAAATTGTAAAGTTTAATAGTTGGTAGGTTAGCTTAGGTTTTGGGGTTTCATGTTTGGAACAAGAAGAATTCACGTCGATTTTTCGCTAGCTGCTCGCTGGAGTGATGCTCGAGCAATCGAAACAGAGACTGCCTTGTTCGACCTTAGCCCCACTATCGCTCGAGCGACAGACCCTCCGTTGGAGCGAAGCAGCTTTCTCGCTTGAGCGACTTATTATTTGGCCAGATCTCATTTTCTATTTTCGAGATTTTTACTTGACCTATACAACCTATTTCGTCCAACATATATATTAAGGCGCCCCACTTTTTACAGATGAGAGATTGAACATCATACAGGAGATAAACTGCGTAAAGAGTCAGGATTGGAGTTCGTGTGCTCATTCCCGGAGGACTGCTTTACAAAGAAGAGCCGGGTTTGGTGTTCGTGTGCACATTCCAGGAAGGGCAGTTCTTACTTCAGATAGAAGATTAGAAAGTTTGTGTTGTCAACTTTGCTGGTGGTCTGTCAGCGTATTATCAGTTTATAGTGGATTTTTGACTGGCAAAGCGCTCGAAATTTTTCCTACTTTGGGTTTCTCCGTAAACAATTCTGGTGTTGTTTACTGCTTTATTGTTTTGATATAACTGCGGTATTCAAAGATAGACTAAATTGGATTGTTTGACTAATCACCTATACATAATTAACTCGTGACATGTTGCTAGTTAATTAGATTGATAATTCAACATTTACACCTAATCACCCCTCCTCTAGATGTAGTTGGGTCGAATCTCGCGTTTCTCAGGAGTGAACTGAAAAATATTGATTTTTTGTTAAGTATTGCAAAATTACAATATAGACGGGCTTCGAAAGGAGTGTTATACAACATATTATAATTATGTAATTTTTTACGAAGAAATTTGGAAAACTCTGCATTTTAATAAATTACAATTGTTTTAACTTACATTCTGTGTTAATCTTGTTACAATGTATGTGTTGGGGCAAACAAGTCCCACATCGGTTGTGGGAAGAAAATAAATCCACCATATAACTCAAGTGGGCTACTCCACCCATTACCAATTGGTTTTGGGATGGAACCTCACTTGAGCCTGGTGGAGTGGGTTTGGGCCTTGGGTAATTACTCCCAATAATTCCCTAACAGTGGTATCAGAGCCCAGGGTCGGAGGAACGTAGTAGAAAGCGTGGTGGCGATCGGGCTAAAAAAAATTATTCGCGTTTGAGGTGCCTTGTGTCGAAAGTCTTCTTAACATTGGTGGTTAGGCGGCGGGTCCCGTTTGGTCGAGGGCGACGGTAATAACGGCGGTACAAGATGATCGGCGAATAGATTATCGTTTGAGGGGAGGCCACAATGATGTGGTCCTTCGTTTGAGGGGAGGATTGTTGGGGCAAACAAGTCCCACATCGGTTGTGGGAAGAAAATAAATCCACCATATAACTCAAGTGGGCTACTCCACCCATTACCAATTGGTTTTGGGATGGAACCTCACTTGAGCCTGGTGGAGTGGGTTTAGGCCTTGGGTAATTGCTCTCAATAATTCCCTAACAGTATGTAATTTTTGACAATTGAATTTAGAACTGTTAGTAACGAATTGCAATATAATGACTAATTTGTTATTTTTCTATAATTCATATTACAAAATGTATAATAAACATATTACATCTCTTGGTGTTTGTGTGTGCAATTCATGTTACAAATGATTTTGATTGAACAAGAGATGATGCCCATCAACAGCTAGTAATTAAGTCAACCGCACTTAATTTCAATGCAAAAGAATAATAATTCTGCACATGAATATCATCACAATAACGCGTAAAAGCAATGATGATAAACACATATATTTCTAATAATCATTGACTTTAATAATTTCCTTGATTAGTTGAATCAATCATGATACTAGTAATTAATTGTCATTCTATAAAGTTACATCATACGATGACAAGTGAAAATGAAAGACTTGCAATGTGAAAAATGTCAAGTAAAGTCATCGTTAGAAATTAGTGATCTAAGACTAGCCCACGCATCCAATGCACATGAACCTTGTAGAGGCCAACCACGAGAACGACTATAGGAGACAACTCCTATAGGCAAGGTTGAGACTATGTCGAGAGAAGGACAAACGACGAGATCAATCCATGCCAAGTAATATGGCTAACTAAACCAGTTTTAGACATCAATCAACATGAAAAGGCACTGGACTCGACAAAGACTAGTTCATCTAAGTTCCCCAATGTCAATGTAGTGAGTTTACCACATCATCTGATCATCCTCGAGTGATAATCTTCCCATCTATCTTCCTCAAATTAAAAAGAATCACATGTTCCATCAATGCCCACCTCTTTCACCATCATTGATAACAATCTTACATAGGCACAATTGTATTGAGAACCAACCAACCACCCACATTTTTTTAACCTATCACCTTTGTTCGAATCTCCTACTCACGTCGAGAGACTCATCACTTGTCAAGATTTCAGATTTCATTTAAAAAGGAAGGATGAGTTGTATAATTTTCTTATGAAACCACGACCATTTCATGTCTAATCGATGTGAAATTTTTGTTTTTAGTTTCTCAAAACATAGAATATTGGCTTGAACATGAACAACAACATTGAATAACGACATTCAATTAATGCTTCATTTAGAGAAAATATGAATTGATGAAAAATCAGAGAGTGACAATTGATCTGTCTCAATAAAATTAATAGCAGTACAAAACGTTTAATTATCTAATCAAAAACCTCTCTTGTACATTCTGTTAAACTATTTAACTCTCTGAAACACCGTGCCACAAAATTCATCAGCAGACAGGAAGCCATTCTACAATCAAAAAATCATTAGAGAAGGAAAAAAATATTGTCAAAAATCCAAGTAAATGTACAAGGCAAAAAAAAAAAAAAAAACTAGGAACTCTTCTGTTGGATAGTAAATAATAAACAGTCCATCGAAGGAGCATAAGTAGAAAGAATTAATTCATTTTCTCCTAGCTCAAGAAGCAGCCTGTTGGGCCTGCAAAAATGAGATTAATTTAGGTTTAGCGAGCGAGAGTCCGGAATTAGCGGCAGGGGCGGTGGCAGTAACAGAGGAGGTGGCGACGCGCTCACAAGAAGGGCACATTGTCAGAGTAGTGGCAGGTTGCTGCATGTAAAAAGGTTGTGAAGTCTTTAAAGCTCTTAATTCTTGAATCTCCTTTTGCAACCTCCTATTTTCTTCTGTCAGTTTCTCGCAGCAGCTCTTTAAATACTCACAATCTACTTCTGTCTGCTTCAACTTTGTTCTGCAAACCATAAATGCATTAAATAATCGCTTCATTAAACTTTCACAAAAACCAGGAATTATTTCTGAATAAATAAAATCAATCAAACCAATATTTTTGTTCGAACACGTACCTAGCTCTTCTGTTTTGGAACCATACTTCGACTTGGCGTGGACGGAGATTCAACTGCTTTGCAAGAGCAAGCTTTTGTTTCTGCATATCAATTAGTTTCAATACAAGTAAAAAATCATGACTAAATGTAAATAAAAGTCTCATCGTCACCCATTATAGTAAACTCGTACACATGACGACTGTTTTAACACAATCAAATGGAATAGATTAACAAAATTATCGAACATCATGTTGATAACAAAATTTACTAGTTATCCTACACACACACACAGGTTTAATTATAGAGGTATGACTTACAGGGTTGAGGGTGTTGTGTTCTTTGAAGCTCTCTTCAAGAAAAGCAGACTGTTCTTTTGTGAGCCTAAGTTTTTTTCTGGCCATACCATTTTCTTCCTCATCACTTGCCCTTGAAGAATCCCCTCTATCTGCCTCACCTTCGTTTGCATCTCTTTTGCCTCTTGTGTAAATTGAAAAATCCATCTGAAATGATGAAACTGTGCTGTTTGGAGATGACAGTGCAGCACCATTTTCAGCTCCCTCCACCCCTAAAGTCCTCTCTAACCCTTTTCCCGTTTCAGTAGCCACTGTTGCAGAATCAAACAATATGAAAGATTAAACCCTACGAAAATCATCCAAGAACTTTAAACTTTCAGACGAGACAAGTTTAATTCTAGCTGGCTAACTTATGAAAATTATGACCTATTAGTCCTTCCATGTAAAAGTAAAATATTATATAGTTAGAAACTGGTGCCGCAAAATAATCAGAAATTGATCTTAAAAAGAGTTGAAATCCAAGGACATATCATGCAAAGATAAGTTAGTAACTGTGAATGAAATATCAAAACCAATCTGGGGAGTGTAACCCACAAAAATAAAATAGTGAAAGAATTCAAAATTTGAGAATAAGACACGGATTAAAGAAAAAAAAATTGCATTACAGTTTTGAGTGAGCCAAGGGAAACGAAGATTATTTGATGAAGTTTGACTTCGTGGAACAGGAGATAACGGCAGAAGATCAAGCTGGATGGGTAGATCCGATGAAGACCCTTTTCTTTCACCATCGTTTATTTTTTCTCGCTCGCTGATTTCATCTTCACGTTTCATTCCTAAAGCCATGCAAAACCCTATATCTTCTTCACCAGCAATTTTCTGAGACTTGACAAGAAAAGTGAATCCCTTTGGCGTGTCACCCAAACTCAGACCCAACTCCATGAGAGATTTTAGTTTCACTGAGAAGGAAAAATAAAAAACAACAGAAAGAAAGAAAGAGAAGGATGGTTGGATTGAAAAGAATTGATCCTTGATTGAAGGGGCTCAAGAAATTTAAAAGAACAAGGGTTGTAATAGTATCCAATCTCGAGTTCTGTAGCATCTGCTAAGCAACTAGACAGGTTAATTTCATAGCCTAACCTAGCTTTGTCAAAGTAAAAGATTGTCCAAAAAATTCAAGATTTTGCAAAACGCACGTGAATTCATATACAAATATATACATATGCATGCTGTGTGCGCGCGCGGGTGTGTGGACGTGGGTGGGGGTAGAGGTAGAAGAGGGAGAGAGAGTTGATTTTTTTATTAAATTAATGTAGTACTTGAGGGCTACGAATGATGAAAGTTGGTATACTATTAATGTTTAGTATTTAAGACTCCGAATAAAAATAGGCCAAAGTTATAGTTGTGTCTATATTTTAGGTTTGGCAAATCTATGCTTCAATTAAATGATGCTTTATAAATTTGTTTACATTTCTTTATAAATTAAAACATATAATTTTTTTGACCTTTTTTCTAATACATTCCAACATGAAATAATTGTTTGAATATGAATAGTTCATATTTGCTTTCCTTTTTATTCTGTCCTAAATAATAAGTCATTTGTCGTGTGTAGTTAATTATTTTACTTTCTAATATGTCATTATTTAATTTGTCTTATTATCAATAAATACGAACTATTTATATTTAAATAATTATTTAATATAGGGATATATTTGTGTGAAAATGTAAACAAACCTATTTTATGTGACGAAGAGAACATTTAGAAATAAACATGAAATTGAGGAGTTTATCCTTATCGTTTAGTACGTTAAATTTTTTGGACAGTATAAAATTTACAATTATTTTTGTCCTCGTCGTACAACAAGGCACCACTTGTTACCCTGTGCAGTTTAAATTAATTGTTGTGAATGAAAAATGGGCACTCCACCGCAGGAATATGGAGATAGATGCCTTTAATAAGATTTGATTTGATTGCATAATTGGAAATATGATGCCCCGACTAGACATATACAGGACCAACACATCATGAACTATGATGAGATAATTAATTATTAGATGAGAAAATCTTGTAAGATTTGAAGGGAGAGAGTGCTAAAAAATAATTTAGTTTCATACAATAATAATAATAAAGTATAGAATATGATCTCTCTCTTGCTTATTACGTACTTAGATATGATTTACCCTTTAAATTATTTAACTGTTAAGGGCTTGCGTTTCTTTTCTTTTCTTTTATCGTATTTATCAGCACTCTTGTCAATAGTAAAGGAAAAAAAATGAATATTCGACGAGCTTGAGTTATATTCGATATAAATCCTATCGACAACTTACTTTTGACTCAAATAGTCACGTGGTTTTCGACTCGTGGTTCTCGGTCAATTGATAACAATTTAAACCAAAAAATTATATCGAGTGGAGGGTAGATATTTCCCTTTTCTTGGGTCAAAGGAAGACAAATATTTGTAAATGGGCATCAAACTCGAAGAATTGACGTGAAATGGCTCTGATCAGACGGCTGCTGGCTGCTTCTGCCCACCAGATTATGCTGACTGGCCAAAATTTGGGTCTAAACAAAAGGCACACTCTTTTGGAACAAAAGATTACATGATTAAAGAAAAAAAAAAAAAGGCACTTGAAAGTTTGGTCGGATTAACATTAATTAGACTATAATTTGTTCCAGCCACATGTTTTTAACTAAGCAGACAAGCTGACCACGTTTTAGTATTTCAAGAAAAGTGTTTTGAGTGTGATTGTTCATTTTTTTAATTTCTAGACCTATTAAACTAATTAAATTATACCATATAATTATTCTACATGGTATCCAATGATTCTTCACATGTTTCTTAGGTTTAGGTAAAACCCCGAAGTCTTAAATTTGTTATTGCTATTAATGAAGGCTTTTGTGGTTGTGAAACAATTAATCTTTCAATGGTTGCCATAAAATGAATAAAAATATATAAATGCTATCAACTTCAAATTATTAAGGATTAATATTGCTATTCTTTTCCATTTAAAATATTTTCCAATTTTTGAAACTACGTCTAATTTTTCTTATTTTTAGGGAAAACATTTTTATTGGGGTGAGTAGGTTTTTTTCCTCAAAACAAGGAAATCATTTCCTTTTCTAGGAGATACTTTTCATACCAGGCAAACACGTTCTTAAAGTAATATTACAAGAAAGAATTTTCCATAATTAAAAAACAAATCTCTAGAGAGACCTTTGTAAAACCACAAATTGAGCGAGTATCCACATAACCAATCATGCTATAATTCACATAACATCACGTGACAACATATTATTGAACGATTTAAAATACAATCAATTTTTTCGTTCAATCAGATCTTGCTTGTCTACATAAAAATATGTAGCATTATTCCCACGAAACAATTTGTCTACTTATACATTTATTTGCATATTATTCGTATTAAAAATACATAAATTGGTGAGTAGTTGGTCCCACACGCATGGGGGTGGCTATTAAATAGAGTTCCAATTAAAGTACTCATCTAGAGGAGGTGACTGGGTCAGATATGTCATGCTTTTGGGGTCATTGCAATTATTGACCTCATGCAGGCTTTAATGATAAGTATGATAAGCTAGAGAGAGAGAGAGACATACATACATACATACATACATACACACACACACAGAGGGGTGGGTGGGTATGGGGGTGTAAGAATGGAGATGGACATTGAAAATTCTAGCCAACCAACCACCCATTTCTTATACTCTAATCACCATTTTGACAATGATAAGGTTCGAAAAAGAGTGGTAATAATTTTGGTCAAGCCATCAATTACTTGACTTGTTTAATTGAATAATAATTATATTTCACTTTTTCCAATTCTTTTTTTTTATATATTAAGAGCATGTTTGGTAGGTCTTAAAATTCAATTAAAATTGAAAATATAGTCGTTATTGGGTTTCACTCGTATAATGAAAATCAACAATAACAACTAATTTTTCAATTTTAATCCAATTCTAATCTCTACCGAACACACCTTAAGGGAGGGAGAATTTGTTTTTTCACACCACCAAGTTTTTCCGAACAAAACTTCTAGTAAGAATCAACACCAAAAGTTCGAAAATACTAATACTAAAGAAGAAAAGTTAAAAGAAAAACTGAAAAAGTGTGAAAATTGGGACCGATGAATGTAGTTTAAACTCTACGCTTAGTGTATCAATGTGGGGGTGGGGAGGGATTAAAGAAGGGGTAGGAATTAATATGACACAATTCCCTTACATTGAGGGGGAATTTTATCTCTTCAAATTAATGAAATCTACCTACCTATGGTTGAAACTAGGTGATTATTGCATTTTTTTTCTTGGTACAAAACTAGTTGCTAACTAGCTATTAAAATAGTCACATTTTATTTGGAGTTATCATCGTATAAGATTTTCAACTTCATTATCCTAATTTATTTGAAACAAAAAGTTACTCAGAAGTAATCAAGTTAACACATACGTAATGGCTATAGATATTACAAGTTATAAAATAGTCAACCAAGAAGACATTTGATTACTTATGTAATGAATTTTAAGCTATAGACGTTACGAGTTATAAATTGGACTAAGTAATACAGCGAAGAGACTAGTGTGAAATATTTATACGAAAAAGTTGAAAATTTCAACGGATCAAATTTCAATTTATACTATACATTCTACGAGACCTACAATTTTTATTAACTTTGATCAAAATAGGCTATATTTTTTTAGTAAAAAACTGTGTCAAATGGACCCCATCATTAATTAATAATTATATACCAACAACAAAAATGTAATAATAATTATAAGGTGAATGCCATGATGTCTTGTCCCTTTCTCTCAAATGCTTCCATCTATATATTGTTATTGATGTCCCTCTCTTTCTTAGTAAGTGAAAATAATAGTATTAATTGATAAATAAATTAATATTCATTATTACGATTAAGTTATAAATAAATTATTTCTTTAAATCAGTGAACTTTTTTGCAACTTAAATACTTTATTGAGTAATAAGCATTGACACCTTTGAACCCGGAGTAGAGAGAAGAATAAATGGACAAAATGACATGTTTTAATTTTTAATATACAATATCAGATTAAAAGGGATTTTTCCATTTGTACAGAAAAATCATCACAGAAGTTCAACAGAAAACTCACATGGAGGTGGGCTCCACGTGAAATTCAATATTGCAAAAAATGTGGACCCCACCCGCGTTGTGTGTGTGTGTTTAAGCAGTTTTCCGTGTGCACAATTTTTTATACACACAGCAAAACTGGATTAAAAATTGACTCGTAATACGTTCAATGTACAATATCAGATAGTCAATTCCAGTTATTATGACTCTGCCAGCACGCTTCTATTTGTGCATAAGATCAGTGTACTTTGTCTTGTAATTTTTTTATTTTAATTATTTAACTAATTTCTCATTGAGTTTTCGAGTAAAAGTTGAACAATGAAAAGTAAGGTTCGCTAAGTTAAAATAATATCAATAGTGCGAGATTTCCATCTTAAAAGTAAGGACCTTGCTACTTGTATAAAAAAATTTGTACAAAAATATTGACAAACCCTCACATGTGGGGGGGCCCACTTTTTATTTTCAATTTTTTATTCATGTGGGGCCAGCAATCATGTGAGTGTTTGTCAACATTTTTGTCAAATTCTTTTTGTACAAATAGCTTTTTTCTAAAAGTAAACACATGCAATCCTCCTTTATCTTTAGGGTATATATGCACGGAATTAATTGACAACTTATAAAAAAATTGACAATTTAAGAACGATCAAAAGCAGTTAATCCTTGCAGACTCAGAAATAGTGCGAGATTTCTATTTTACAAGTAAAACGTGCAATCCTCCTTTATTAAGGGTATACATGCACAGAAGTAATTAAAAAATTATATATATATAAAAAAAAAAGATGACGACTTAAAGACATCAAGAACGGTCAAAAGCAGTAAATCCTTGTAGACTCAAAAATAGAGAATTAAGGAAAAAAACGATTAAGGTGATCTATCAATTCTATTTCAATACGTTGAAATTTCATAATATTTAAAAAGGATTACTTATGATGGGTAAAAATGAGGTATAGAGAAGACATCTTCTCATGAAAACACCATCAATTTCAATAATTGTTTGTCCCTAATTATGATTAGTCATTTGTCATGCTTTTCTTTCCATAATTTAAATAATTATTACTACCATTATTGTGATTGTCATCATATGCATGTTCTTGTGTCCCTTTTGAATTGGCATAGTTGAAATTAATATATGAATAAAAAGAACTCGAAGAGTAGATCCAACTCTTTAAATTTGAAATATACATATTTTTTATAAGTTAACCAATTTCAAAAAGTAAATTCTTGAACTTGACCTTGTCATGGATGAAAAGTCCAAATTAGTACAAACTGATCGAGAACAATGTAATAACAAGTGGAAGAAATTAGTGTGTTTCGCTTCTAATGCAAGATTTACATCCACTAATTACAATAGGTTTAGAACTCCCATCTTTCTCTCTCTTCATGAAAGAAGCAGTCTTGTGTTCGTATTAGTTTATATATGCAGATAATTAGCTTCTTCCTTGTGTAGTCTCTTGCCAAGATGAAGTTGGGTTTAACAATGTCTTGATTAGAACTTTGGGGTATGCCTATATCTTTCGACAATTCCACGCTAAAGCCCTCACGATCAGATGCATGCCTTGCACTTTTATGAAACTGGGATGCTGGCAAAGAAGGGGACAAAATCCCAGTCGTATAATCATACTATTTTCTAGATTAGTGTGCTCTTCCATACAATGATCCTCCTATGTGTCCAAGGAATTAATAAACGAAAAACTGTTCGATGCATACAAAAAGTCACTCATTTTCGTGTAAAACTATTATTTTTAACGAGCCCCCCTAAATGGAGCTGGATTCATGGAAGGGCCCTTATGCTAGCTAGCAAAAACTATGATAAAACCAACTTTGTACCACCAATCTTTTGTTTCATGATTCAAGGTAATTGTATTATTAATTTTAATTGGTAATGATTAGGCTTTTAACTAAAGGTAACTTGGATTCTAAGTCATTTTTTTCCCTACTTGTCAGGCCAAAACATGCATATTCATAATTGCCATCATTCTTGCAATCTCCAATGTTTAAATTGCCTTGAACAGTATTGAAAAAACTAAAAATAAGTTAAAATCTACTTCATTATGCTGCCTAGTACCATCCAGTGCTAGCATTTACTTCATGTCATGCACAAAATCGATTGAAAAATGATTCAAGTACAGAAAAAATTTACCAGAATTTTACCAGAATTTTGAATTTCCACTCACATGGTGTGGGACCCATGTATAAAATATTGAAAAAAAAAAAGTTTTCCCCCCAAGTGTTGTGTGTGTGCTGTAAGTACAGGGATTTGAATCCCTGTACTTATAGCATAACCCAAATCGATTTAGATCCAAGTCCATGGGCGCATCCCTCAAGTGTCCCTAGCAGAACTTGAAAGAGTTCACCTTCACAACAATCTTTACTATTTGGAGGAGGTTTGCAGAGACAACGTTCATAACATTCCATTTAAGTGATGGTTTGTCAACAGGGAATACGATAGGCAATGCACATCTCCAACAAAGGTGTATAAAAGAGTCCAGAGGAAAAGAACGACCAATAAATTGCATTGCAAAATGAAGTTGACGAAATATCACGCCTGGAAACAAACAAAGAACAGATTTACATGCAAAACATAAAGGGAGTTGAAAAAACAGACATTTTCTGATGCTGAACCTAAATCAAGTTTCCATGTATAATCAGGCAAGCATCAATTATGGGAGATTGGTAACGAAATTTCTGGTAAAAACTAAGACATTTAGTTTGGGGCGGAGGCAACTAAAGAAAAACATCAAACAGATCAAAGACAAATGCAACTCTAGAAAGAGCACCTCTTGCATAAAACAGCAATACAAAGTTGGTTTAGTGTCACTCACACACAGATTAAAGAAGCAATGTATAACGATGACTATCATTATATAACAAAGACCTCCGAAGGATATTGTCCATCCTCGTGTTAGTTCAATATTCTCATGAATCTAAACCAGTTAGTGAAGCTTACGTACAGGCAATAAAAACTAGCGCGCAAAAATCACATTCAACTTTTCAGACAATTAGATTAAATAAATTCAGCCATAACAGCACCGATGCATGTAATTCACATTGATTCAATACTCACGCCATAATGTACCAAATATTTATTTCAAACAAAATAATTCCAAATGTACCAAATATCCCATCAGTAGATTCAATACTCACACCATAACCTGAAATTTTCTCGTATCCTACATTTAAAGCCTTAACATGGAACTAACGACATCAAACATGATTAAGAGACAAAAAATTGCCAGTGCCCTTAATGAGCCATGTTCATGACCGAATGTAAACTTGAGTGAACTCAACTTCCATGAGATGAATCAAGGATTACCAATAAAATATAAATCATATTTGGTGCAGTGGGTGAACATACTCGGGAAGGAAATGATCTTTACATGGAAATGAAAGAATTTGGAGTGATTAATGAAGAAAATATTGCAGAATCAAAAGAGGCTCTAGTTTACATTTAACAAAAATGTCGCTTAATTTAGCAGCAAATCAAGTTAGGAGAATTTTGGAATAGAATCAGCACAACTATTAGCTCATCCAGCTTTAAATATCACGCTTACGAAGCTGTAGCAGGCATATATATGCAAGCAGGATAACATATTTTGTGCAAGAAAAGAAACACTCGATAAGTTTAATGAAGGTTAGAAGTTAGAACACTCAAAACCCAGATAAATTTGGAGTGACAAAAGCAATTTAACATATTCTCCTGCAGAAGCCAATTACACGCTTATCTTGTGTGGAGTAATTCTGTGGTGTGTCTAGCATACAACTCACAGAACAAAAGAAGGGAGACTTATGTGAACGGAGCAAGAACATATAATATTTGCATACCACCTTGTCTTGATAACAAATTTTGGTTAGAAAAAGAAATTAATGTTATCAGCGGCATCAAAAGAATAATTAAGTTGTTGATATCAATGGATTTTTATAGTATTGAATGAAGCAGGAAGAGACAAGATACTGCTGGTCAAGCAATTAATGAGACTTGTGAGGTACAACAATTATTAGGAAATAATCGAGTTAGAACTGTAGCTATGATTGCTATAGATAGTCTGATGAGAGGAATGGAAGTGATTGACACAGGAGATCCTCTAAATGTTCCAGTCGATGGAGCGGACGAATTTTCAGTGTTGCTTGGAGAGCCCGTTGATAATTTAGGTCATGTAGATACTCGTACAACATCCCCTATTCATAGATCTGTGCAAGAATTACACTAATTGACATAACATTTAAAGTTTTGATTTGAGAACACCTCTTCTACTGATTTTATTCAACTAACCTGAATGACGGACCGGGACCAATTCTTATAAACAGAATTCAAGGTTCAAGAAAATTCTGTAAACAGTAATACTAGGAAAACGTAAATGCATGCAGCCATACTGTTCAGCTATGTGAAAACAGCCACATACACATGTACACATGAAAACACGTGTTCAAAATAAGCTTAACCAAAGGCAAGTAGCACAGTCACTATTCATTTATTCAATATTGCAGTGCTTCCATGCCAATTTAATTACATATATCACATGATGTTTCAAGGATCATCGAGGGTATTGGACGCATGTACAGATGTAGTTAAATTTTGCGTGGTTATTTACAAATGCAACTAATATAGTGGTCTTGGTTGTTTCATTATATATTTGAATTTTCACATAAAATTGAAACCAAAGACCATAAAGGAAAACAAGATTTTATACTATAAACTCTAAGCAGCAAAGTTTCAAAGGTTCTGTTATACCTCACGGAAATTTCCAGCTATAGGATTTCTGCTGGAACAAATGACGAATACAAGGTATCTGATCCATACGGTGCTCAGAAATATTAATATTTGAATATAACATGAAATCTGATAGCAAATACGAAGATACGAATCAGTTTAGTCTCCTCCTCCTAGGTGCGCGTGAGTCTCCACTATCTATATCCGAAATTCTTGAAGCATCATTTCTCCTTCTGGAAGACGAAGTAGAAAGGGACACTCTGGAGTCAATTTCAATGGCATTATCTACTGTCTGACTCTCAGAGTGTATAGCAGCAGCAATGCTTGACATAGAATCCCTATCATCAACTGGTGGGGGCAGTTCATGATTTCTTTCTACAGAATTGTTACGGAAATAGGATTCAACTGCTCTTTCAGTAGCTAGTCTTTCAGGCGAGCTCAATGCAAATGTAAGGTTAGACAATGAAGCGGCTCGATGGGAATTTGACCTACGAAGTAAACGCGACGAACGTCGACTGTTTTCCCTTGCCTCATAGTTCCTCGGACTGCTTTCTGTCAAGTCAATCACATCATCAGATGGCATTTGCGGACTATGTTCTCTACGCATTCCTCTAGAAGTCAGAATTCTGTTGAGCAAGGAGTTACTTCGCTCGGGTGACTCATGAGGACCATCAGAGTTTCGAGACTGAACCTGGACCAACTCTCGACTCAAATCAAATGTATTACTAAGACGACGGAACATTTCCTCCATTGGAATAGTAAATGCAGCCCTTTGAATAGTCTGCCTCCAGCTCTCAATCCGCCGTGCTTGGGGCCTAAGAGGAATCTCCAGACTAGAATCCTGATCTGGCTCCCCTGTATTATTACCCCGACCATAAACTGGGGTCAAATTTTTTGTCGTCACCTCTCCTTTACAAACAGGACATTCCTTTGCATCAGAGTGAACATGTAACCACCTGTAAAGACAAGGCCAGCAAAACAAGTGACCGCAGCAAGTCAACACAGGGTCCTTCGCCAAGTCCAAGCATATATTGCAATCGAAAAAGCTACCTTCGTCAGCATTATTCTTTTGGCCATCTTCCTTCTTTTTATGAGCCTCGTCTTCCAAATAACCATTGCCATTCTCACATGTTTTGGTTACCTCAACAGGCCTTTCCACAGCAGTAATGCTACCCTCACCAGTCTGTAATTCATCCCCACCAATCAATTCTAACGCAAGGTTTCTAGTTTCAGGAGGAATTGGAACTTGCCTCCATAATGAACGCCACCGATGACCCCTCTGCCTAAAAGCTTCCGTGAACCTATGAACAGGACCATCTAACCAATCCTCCAAGTTCATAGCCATGTTAGAATAAGATCCTGAGCCAGTGTCACCATTATCACCAGAAGTATCAACAGGTCCCAAATTGAGATCAAGATTCATTGCGGGGTTTTCATCTGCCATTGGAAATTCACGAAGTCTTCAAAATCAAACACGGCAATTTCTTTTCAGCTCAACCAAAAATTGAAAGGCCCCAACTGTCCAATTCATGCTCAAAACCCTAATTTTAATCAGTCAGGAAATCCAAAACCCAAACTTTCCTCTGGTAAAATGAATTCATTATTAGCTAAATCTGGCCAGAAAAATCAAAACCCTTGATAACTTTCACACTTGAGTGAATAAAAATCCAAAATTCATCTGGAAAAACAAATTAACACCACAAATCATTTCTGGTCAACTGAAGAGGGAAAAAGAAAAAACCCCTTCGGGTGAATAATCAAACTATATCAAAACCCTCAACTTTAACTCTGAGAAGGTAAAAAATAGTGGATGAGGTTACTCAGATCGTAACAAAAACTCATTACAATAATCTATACACAAAATCATAACCAACAACTCTCCACAACCAGAACAGAACCCAACTAGGGTTCCACTTCTAATTAGCCCAAAGCAAAAAAGACTCAAAACTTTACACCATGTTTACAACAGATAAATTCAGAGAGAGACACAGAGAATGAGAGAGACAGAGAGAGAGACCTTGAGAAAAAAGACTAATCTTTTAAGAATTGAATGGAAAATTGAGGCTCACAGCTGCGAATACGAGTGCGGGAATTCTTTTCATCGTTTCTTTTCACTGAAAACCGAAAAGGGGTCTGCGATTCTTTGGGGTTTGTGAAATGAGAAATTGTGTGTGTGTGAGAGAGAGAGAGAGAGAGACAGGGGGAATACAAGTAATTTTGACACAGCTGGATCATGAAGTGCCACGTCAGCACAAAATTTAGAGGAAGATGCTACATACATCCGACCCGGTGCCATCACTTGACCATGTAGTAACTCATGTAGTAAAAATTGTAGTACATATAGTTTAATCCATTTTGAATTAATAGATTTGTATGCAGTTGCTAGTTCAAGGTGAATTTGATAGTATGATTCTAAGTTTGGCAAGTTGATTTGCGCCCTTGTTTGTCCAACCATAATTTACTATTCACTAACTACGTACCATAAGACAAATAAGATGGAAACTTGCCCCCAGGGCACATCTCCAAGTGGTAAAAGGGGAAGGTGGAAAGACTTTAACTTTGCTTGAGGCTGCCGCATCAAAGGTTCGAATCCTAAAATATGGATTTGACCATTGGGTAAGTGCAAGTGTACAAGTAACCTTCCACCATGTACCCTTAAAGGCATAGGCTCAGGGCAGGTAGGGGCCGTCAAGAATGCGGCTCATCCTTTTTTTAATAAGATGGAAACTGGACTTTGACAAAACGTGCATTGAATTATTTACAAATTAATGGAGCTAAAGTTATGGAACCCTCTCCAAAAATGATTTTCATATTTACCATCAGCGGCGGACCCAGCACCCAGCGAGAGGACGTGGCCTCGCGTGCTGGGCTTCGCCGAAACAGTACCAGGCTGTTGTGGAAGAGGGAGATTGATGCCGACGCAGGAGAGGCGAGGGTTTAATTCCTCAGTTTTGCTCGTTTAATTCCTCACCTCTTCCACCGATTCTTTATGTCCCACCTCATCAGATGCATCACCGCCATCTAATTCACCTTCATCACCACCTTAATGGTTTCATTCCAGTTTATTGCATCCATATAGGTAGTCTTTTCCCTTGGGCCACTAATGATGCTGAAAAGGGGAATTTTAGATGTGTGATTTCCCCTTTGTTGAGGTGGTTGTTTACAGCGGGTTTTTGGATTTGTTTGCGACGGTGGCAGTGATGGTGGAGTCGGAGATGTCGTCCCACATATGGTTTGTATGCTGACTATTTTTGGGGCTTGGGTGGTGAGGTGGGAAATGGGAATGACGTTTGTGGGTGCGGTTGGGGTGGCGTAGGATTTGATCAGTGGAAGAACAATATTATTATAATTTATTTATTTATTTATTTAATTCTTTCGACAAACAGAAAGTAACAAGGGCAGAGATTGTCACCATTTGGAATAATGTGCCACTAGTGTTTAACATCAATTTATGTGATAACACTAATGAAATTAAATGACATGTTCAATTAAATTACTTATATAATTTCACCTTTAATTGAACCTATTATACAATATCATATAAATTGATGTTAGATAACATTATTCTTATCGTTAAGAATGCAGATACACAGTAGGTTGTATCGCGTATTTCTTTAGTATTTTGGATTGTATTGAATTATATTTTCATATATACATAATTTTCATATTATAGTGTGTTTACATATATATTGAATAATTTTGAATATTATTTAATTAAATATTAATAAACGATCTCGTTTCTTACGATCGTTGATTGTCGACGGTCAATGGTCAACGTCCGCTCGAGTTGAACTTTTGTGCTGAGTCCGCCACTGTTTACCATACGAACTTTTTGCTCGCGCTTTTTCAATCTATTTGTGTTCCTCTTGTTGTCAAGGGATTTTGCATGACGATGCCTTTTTTTGTTCACCATAATCGATGACTAGTCCAAGACAACAATCGATGCCCTCAATGTTAACACAACTGCAAGTCATTGAAATTCTTATTATGGATATCTCATTTAATGGTATAAAGTTAGATGACAATTAAGATCAATTGTCACATTAATCTTTAGACACTATACGATGGAAAGCATTTTATTGCTTGCAATTATTTATTAGGGCTTGTTTGATTTGTCCAACTTTCCATGGAATTGGAAATGGAATTCCATCTTTGTCCAAAAATGAGTGTTTGATTGGCTGGATTTTCTAGGCAATGGATTTTCTTGCTTTTGTCTACACGCACACTAATTCAATAATTTTGCGGAATTCGGGTTCCCACCAATTTGGTGGGAATTCATTTTCCAGTTTTTTTTTTATTTTTTTGGCAATGACACCAAAATATTATAACCAATCGAATTTTTTTTTTCACTGTAATGGTCAATTTTCATGTAAAAAAAGTCAAACGAACACTAAATTTTGATTAAAAAATGATTTTCTAGGAATATTTTTTTGTTTTTGTTTTTGTTTTTTTTTTTTTTACTTTTTGGCAATGGAAACAAATTTTATAACCAATTGTGAAAAAAATTATCTATGGCCTTTAGACAACCTTAGTTGAGGGGACAAGAGTATAGTATGATCAAGATTCTCGTCAAAATTTTGTAAAGGAGTATAAAAGGATTGTTGAATTTGGGACTGAATGTTCACGAAAATATCTTTCAAATTAAAATTATCGCAAGCGTACGGTTTGTTAACAAATAATAAAGTGCGTTTGAGTTCAAATATCGTCTCACAGAGATTGATTTAGTTCAATTTTAATTATTGCAACTTTAACCAAAATATGAATAATATGGTCTGTTTGTTTGTGACAAAATTATAACTAAAATAATCTACTTATACAATTATGAGTAAATTAACTAAGACGAATAGAAATTATGCTAAATGCAAATTGATGTATTTAATAAATGACAAACGCACTAAAATCCTGAATTTCCATGCAATAATCCTTTTTTAACATTAGTTCTACACTTTGACAACTCGATTGAATTTTGGCGAATCAATGTTCCTATTTTATTTAATAATCTCTCGAGTAACGTTAAACCTACTATCATATGTGACCTGACTATATTTCTATGACGGATGCGAAAATACAAGAATGCATGAATTTTTATGAATACCTAAAAATTCGTATAGAGTATAACGGTATGTTTCTATCCCCTATCGGTATGACAATTTATGGTATGTTGAACCTATTTCTCTCTTTTTCAAATGCATAAAACAAGTCATCACATTCACACAATTACTGTGCACAATAATTGTGGAGAACTGAAAATCATATAAATCACTCAATATCTAAAAACATGTTTTCAATGTCAAGAATGTAAAACTAAATAAGAAAAATTCATATTACAAGGTTCATCATTCTCCTAACCCAAAGAAAACTAGTCTAGCAGGTTATGAAGAAAAAAAAAATATATTGAAAAATTGACATCACCCAATTAAGGTTTAAATTGAATCTTCAAATCTTGAAATCCATCTTCAGGTTTCTTCCCTCTTTCTATGCTCCAAAATCTGTTAGAATGTGTCTCTTCTTCATTATGGACGGCCTTAGGTCTTAAAACACGTTCCCAACATTGTTTCCATGAGAGTTTTATTTAAATAAGAAAATCAGAATTTTTCCTCTGAAAATGTACTATGTTATAGCATAGTCCAATCTCATGCTATAGCACAATTCAATGAATTTCAACCCTGAAATTCCCTGAACATAATAATTGCATTCATTGAACTTTGCTAGTATTTTAATCCATCTTGTCCATCAATGTTATCCTACAAAATATAATTTATAAATAATTAAACCACATTTCATTATATTTATCAACAATTATCCATATTTTGTGACCTAAATAAGTGTGTAAAACGTACTTATCACTGAACGCTTCTGGATTTGATCATTTGGAGCTTGTTTTGGAGGGATTTTTGGGGGAAAAATTGATTTTGAATAGTGATATAATAGGAAATGTGTGGTTGAAAAAGAAGAAAAAATTATTGATGTGATGGAAAATATTATTTTATTGAAAAATGTGTGGTTGAAAATGAGAATTGATTTACTGTAGAAAAATCTAAATCCCTCCCAAACAGGGCCTTGAGGTTGTTTGTGTTGGAATCTTGTCGTTCAAAATTGAAATTTGATTAAAGAAAAAAAAAATTGGCCTATGCAGCCGCATCAAACCATGCAAGATTTTTCCGGTGGCCAAGTCGTGGCTTTAACCTATTGGATCGCATGGTTGAAAATTTTGCCTGTTAGCAGATTTTTTAAATTTCAACAATGGTGTCCTTGGCTGATTTCTTGCATCTTTTTGTGTAATGGTGGTACCAATTCGTATAGGGATGATTGGATGGTATAAAAACATGATAGTATTCATCCATAAACACAATGAAAATCACTCTCTCATTTGAGAAAATTCATTACTCTCTACATCTACATATTCATTTTCTTGATTTTCACTTTGTTCAATTTGAATATACTCCTTTTGTTTTGGTGTTCTTCAACTAAGGCTTGTTTGATCCTTCAACTATTTGCCTGAAATCCTTAAAGCAATTAGAAAATGAGGCAAATATCATTTGAAGACAACGTTTATATGTATTCAAGTATTCTTTAATATCAAACTATTCTTTAATCATTTTTCATCATCTTCTTCGTTTCTTTCCATTGTTGTAAATTCTCCAACGGTTTGTTTAGTATATGGCTCTTTCACTACAACATATGCTATCTATCATGTTCTTTAACATTTTTTTTGAAACGCACTCTGTCATTGTCATAGTTTTAGTATTGTGTCATTCTTTCTCTGTAATTTTTTTTAATTCGATGACATTTTTTTTATATAATTTTGGCTTTAGTAATATTCTTTAATCATCATTGTTATATCTTCAATAACATTCTTTTTTCATCATAATTTTTTAATACTTATAACATTTATTGAATATAATATATCATTTTCAATAGCATTTTTTTTATTGTAATGTATACATAGCATTCCTAATTTTTTAATTATCAAATTTAAATATTCAGATCATTATTTTCTTGAACTAAAAATATGAACAACAATAATCATGCCAATAATAAATTTTAAATCATATATCGATATTGCCTCGTGGATATACACAAGTGTAACTACTCAATAGGAAAATATAATTATGTTCCGTTTCACATCAAATACTAATAATAAATTATGCTTGAAAATGCAATAAACAAAATTAAATTAGAATATTTCATTCTAATTATTCAAAAGAATTTTTTTCGAACTTTTGCAACATGTTTGAAGTGTGATAAGTGTTCAAAAACACACTTATTGACATTTTTCTGAAATTAATTATAATTGAAATTGAGTAGATTTCTATTCATAATTGTATAATTTTCATTTTTGTAGGCTAAACTCCGATTAGAAGGAGAACGAGGCGAAAAGGAAGAAAAAAAGGACCAAAAAGTACAAAAATGTGAAGTTTGGGACCAAGTTGCACAAGTGCTAAAAGTTGGAGGACATTGAGATGCAATTTATGGATGGCAATATTAAAATGAAAATCAAAATCTAAGGGCCAAATTGTACAAGGTCAAAGTTGAGGGACCATTTTAATTATCTTTCAATAATTCAGGGACTTGATTGCAATTTTCCTAGACATTTACATAACTTCTTGGCTAAGCAAGGCAAAATATCCCATCCTATATATAACAAGTGGCTGGGACCTTTTTTTAGTAGAATAGGTTAGTTTAGGTTTTTTTTTTCTAGTTTTAGTTTTAGAATTTTTCTCTCTAGTTTTCCTTATCTCTTTTCTTCTTGTTTTTCTTTTCTTTTTCTTTCCTTTTCTTTTGTGTTGTTCTTGGCTCATTTAGGAGGAAAAATATAGAGCACAAGGGAGGAGATGCCATAGGAATTGGCAAAACTTTGGAGGAAGCAAGTTCAAGCTTGATCATTAAGGGTTATATCTTTAAATCTTGCATTTCCCAGATGGTTCCCCCAATAAGTTCACTTCACGAACTCCCTCTCAATGTAGTTGCTTCAACAGAGTATTACGTGATACTCCTTTCTTTCTTCTTTCTACTTCCATATCAATTCCCTCTTCGATGTCTGTCATACCATCATCATCTTCATCATTGTAGGCCCCTCTAGAAGTTTGACATTCTTCACATTCCAATACACATGCTTCTTTTTATCCTCCATTTCTTCTTCTTCTTTCTCTTTGTTCTTGAACTCATTGGCTAGTAAATAGTTAATAGCCATAACAGGAAATAACGTACTGAACTAAATAGTAAGGGGCTGATCTGGATCTTCTTCATCCATTCTATCTCGCTCAAACTTCGATCTCCCAGAAGAACTCTCTGGCAGTTCTTTCATCTATTTGCCTGTACCAGTCTCTTCACTGTCTTCGAGAACATTTTGATTGGCCACCTCGAGTAGTTTAGGCGCCTTAGGACGTGGTAATCCCTATTGTTGCCTCATCATTCGTCCATAATTCCATTGAAAAAGCCTTTGTTGGGTTCTAGTCATCTCGTTTAAGGGTATCACCATTCCTGCATTATACTGGAATGAATGTCATACATTTGGTTGGCGAGGTTGCGGCCTGAATGTTCTCCCATTATTTATTGACCTGAACTGCCTCTCAAAAGGCGGTCCTCTATAGAATGATGTACCTCGCCCTTTAACAGGCTGAGCATTCGGGAAAAAATTAGAACGTGGTGATGCTGCCATATCCTTGGTTTCTCTGTATTTGCACTCACTTCTCATTTACATCTTGCACACAGGACGTCTTCATCCTTTTTAGGCTCATTCCCTTTGATACGTTTAAAGACACTGGGGTGTGACCCAGGGTCCTCTTCTCCGTCATCTATGACCAACTTGAATTTTGGCAACCTGTTTTTGAAACCATTCGTCACCGTATTCATTCCAAGGGGCTGTGGAAAAGGGTTCTCATTCACTGCCATCTTTTTCTTATCTTTGAACGTAATTCATCATGATTCAATGACATCCTGTAACATATGGCGAAAAACCAAACAGTTGTTAGTCAAATGTGACCATGCATTATACCACTTACAATATTTTTTACCCTTAATTTGTTCAGGGCTGGCAACTTATGTTTATCGCTCAACTTTATCTGTTTATCCTTATATAATTTATCAAATATAAGGTTAGCTTTGGTTACATCGAGCGAGAACGCTCTAGCCCTTTTGTTTTCATCTTTTATAGGCTCATCCTTGCTCGACGCTCTAAGCTTAGTCATTATAGGACAAGTATACGCAACTCCTTTGATTAATTCGGCCAAACATACTTCGGTTTGATCGTAATACTCATCATTAATGGTATGAACATCAAAATTTGGGTCTCTATAATAAGTCCCCTTACTAGAATTTTCATTTGATCTTCTTCTCTTATTAATCGTTCATACCTAATCAAGTTTGCGCTCAATTGAAAAAGATTAGGAAATTCTCTGTCTTGGAATTTCTTTTTCAAATCAAAGCTTAGGCAACTTTGAGTGATTTTGACAAATTCATTTTCAGGCAAAGGTACGAAACATTTACTTCTTGTTATCTTGAACCTTCGAAGGAAACTTTTTGCCCATTCATTTGGCATTTGACGTAAATTCGCCAAATCGCCCAAAGTAACTTCAGATTCAGTCTTGTAAAACTGAGTACGGAAAATTTGTTCCAATTGTTGCCATGTTTGAACAGAGTTTGCTGGTAAGTTGATGAACCAGGAGAAAGCTACTCCTGTTAATGAACTAGGGAACATCATTTTATGATAGTCGGTCGCTTCACCACTTTGCAGTGTGAATCGTCCTATATGTTCTAGAGTGGACACTTCTCCTAAACCAGTGAATAATGAAAATTCTGGTACCTTACACCCTCTAAGTCATGGATATGCTTGGTCTACCCAATTAGTATATGGCTTTGTGTAAGTAGGCCTAATAACAGGACGTACCCCAAGAGCCATTTGATCATGTACTATCTCCATGATTTGATTCCTCAACATGACATTGGGATCATATGGAATTCCTACAAGTTGGTCTAATGGTTGATTTGTTTGAGGTCTAATATTTGGTCCTTGGTTGGCAATGAAATTGCCATTGTTTGGGCCATTATTATCATTAAACTGGGTATTTAAACCATCATTAACGCGCGGGACGTTCTATCCATCATTCAGGATATTGTCTCTTATATTTGGATTACCCCCCAAGTTTGTAATCCTATTACCATTATTCAAGTTTGGCGTTCCATTACTCCCCTGGTTTGAAGAAGACGGACCAAAAGGTGGTTCTAATCCTTGGTTTAAGTTCAAACCAGGAAAATTATGTGGTGAATTATGCCCCACAATTGTCCTGGTTTGAAAGTAGTTTGCAATAAGCATAACTAGCTGACACATTTGGCCTACTAACCTGTTCATTATTTCATTTAATGTATTCAGTTGTTTGGCCATGTTGTCATAATGTACATTCCCACTTTGGGTAAATCTTTCCATATTATGAATATTTCATAGATTTACCTGTTCAACGACATCCTGTGTGAGTTCCCCAAGCAATGCACGCATGGTTCGAGAACTCAATTCTGTCATTGGTTCGTAACGACTGTAACTGCTTTGACTCTGTCCATCTGTTCGTGGAGAGTTTTGCTGCTCCTCATATCGCTCGATTACAGATTGGACTACTCCCTGGCTTGCTGGTTCCTTATTAGAATTTTTATGAGGTATAATGCTTCACTTTTTTGTATCTTCAACACCAAACACTAAGGTCCCACTGGGCGTGCCAAATTGTTTCGCGCGAATTGTCGCTAACAATTAAAAAAGGGATCAAACGATTGTGTAAGAGACAAATCTCTTGAGGCAAAATTCCAAAAAGAGGTGCTTTATTGATGAATGTTACAATTGGAAATAAACAGAATGTCTCCAATGGGCGCAAGCATACGAGTACTGAAAAGGGATAATTTAAAATTAATCTAAAAAATTGAAATTACATATTCTCTGTTTAAGAGTGTTTGATTCGGGATCCTCTTTTCTATGTCTTCTCTTCTTTTTATACTTCCTTCAGAATTTTTTCATGACAAACTTCTTGAAAACTGCTTTGTTGTTCTATAACTACCGACTTTCTTCATGATGATTGATTTGTCGTGGAACTGCCGTCTCTAACTGTTGGCATTACTCTTATCGTTCAACCGCCTACAAACGGGATCCTTGGATCGTGGAGTATGATGAGATTGCTCAATAACTGTTTTAGTAACTGCTGTTCTGGATAACCATAATACTTTATGTTTGCTAAAATTATGGGCGATTCGAAGGTGGGCGAGAATAGGCTCGCTCGCTCTGGGCGATCTTAAGGCATTTCACTCGCTCAGATCTTGGGCGTCTTGCAAGATTAGGCGATGATGGTACCTTGTTCATGGCCTTGTTCGTGGGCCTTCACTATATTCGTTAATGTTTCTATTTGAGCCTTAATCCTGGACTTCCTAACTGGACTTCATCCCTTGGATTATTCGATTTGGGCTACACTTTTTATATGTCAACAAATATAATCAATTTGTCCCTGAAATAAAAGATAACAATCTTCCCAACAGAAGAAAAGACAGAAGGAAACCAAATAATACAAAGAATTGAAAAGAAGAGAACGCTAGTATAGAATCTGTGCAAGATCAAAGATCAATGTCTGCTGATGATAAATTAAATGTTTGGATGAAAACCGTTACTAGAAAGTAGAAACTAACTTATTTTATTATTTTTTAAGTAAAACCAACCTGATGTAGTAATCAGTAGGCTGTAGGGAGCAACAATTTTTTTCTTTTTAAGCCCTCAAAAGTCAAGACTCGTAAAAATCCAAGACCAATATGAATTATTTCACATGGTAACACCATTGCTGTGGTTGATTTTGCCCTTACTTATAGCCACATAGCAAATCAATTAGAGACAATCACAAGCGGGCTGGACTTGGGACCCTCAGGCCCTCATTGTCAATCTGGCATATTGCACCGATGGGTTGATCGAAGTTCTTTCAAAAAACCCTACTCAAAAGAACTTTGAAAATTTTAAATAATTATATTATTGATTAACACACACGACTAGTACATCATTATTTCTTCCTTGTACATGTTCATTACTGAATTAGGGTTCTATCCTCGAAGATATTAAACTCATAATTTCATAATGTAACTTATATATTAATTGGATTAATTTTTATTATTGTACGTGTTAATTTTACACTATAAAAGGGAGATGGAATTTCTTAGTTTGATACAATTGGAGATACAACTTTAATACATAAAATACTCCCTCTATTTTTCATATTATATTTCTATAGTTTTGACAACTTGATTAAGATTTGTTCTTTCTCTCTCTGTGATTGTGCACATAGAAGGAGAATCAGTTGTGACTTGTGAGCCATATGAATTTTATCTTGAAACCGTTTAGTGCCAAAAGAATCCGCATGAAGAGGAGGCAACAAAATTTTAGGACAGCGTCCTTAATTCTTACTTTCTAATTTTCTCATGCTCTTATGATTATATTAATATTTTAGTTATTAACTTATGCTTTTAGAATCCAATATTTTTATAAAATTACTATAGTCATGTTTAGTCGATGTGGGACTTTGTTCACACTTTTCCCTCCATTGAATAGTGAATACCACGTTATAACAGTTCCCCAAGCAGTAATCTACACGTCTAAAGAATTGTAATCTTGATTAACTATTACATAATATGCCATTAGTTCTTCATTGCACATGTAATAGAAAAGAACTTGAAAGGCTGGCAGCAACCACTTGTATTATGATAAAAAAGAAATGGTAATAGTTGACTTGGATACATGCCTATCTACAAAGTCAAAGTACATGGAGGCTGATCTTAACAAGTTTTCTGAAGTCAATGCCAATTTTTCTGCTTTAATTCTAGAAGAATGTACAAAAGACGACTCATTCTTTGTTTCACTCCAAGAGGACTAGGTCAATACATCAAGTAAGTTTTCTTTATCACCAACAAACATCAACGTGTATCTTAATCTTGATTTTGAAGAAGCACGTCGTCTAAAAATTTAAAGTTGTCGGACAGAATTTAGAGAAAAAATTATTTACTCAAAATTGTCTTTAACACGCCTTCTGTGATACGTGCATAGTTTTCATAAAGCGATGATTGGGAGATTTGAACCCACGTCTTCTGTTTTTTTTTTTTTAAGCCTTATCTAAAAGCTTTTAAGTTGTTAGGGATGAGACATATTTAAATTGTCTTCCGCAGGCATGTCATTCAACCTTCCACTTGCCCATGAAAGACAAGGAACATGATTATTTTAAGCCCACAATATTGAGATCTAGAATCAGTCCACTGCTGCCTTGGTTAATGCACATAGGTGGAAGAGTGGGGAGAAGGGGAAAAAATGGAATACAAACATTTCAGCCATGAGCATACTTTGAATCTCTACAGGGTTCAGGCAGGGCAACAATTTCGATGCCATGGATGTCAAAAGATGTGCAATGATTCGATATATGCTTGTTGGAGGTGCAACTTCTTTCTCCACGAGCACTGTGGGAATGCAAATCGCTACGTTAAACATCCGTCCCACCGGTTGCACCCTCTTGTCCTCGTCCCGAGCCCAACCTACTGCAGTGGCTCATTTTTGTGCAATGGATGTGGTGCACCCGGAAATGCCTTCTCCTATTGTTGTCCTCTATGTGAAGTCGATCTTCATGTACATTGTGCGTATTTACCACCAAATGTAAACCACAAAGTGCATCAGCACGAGCTTATAATTAATTTTACCACGGGAGAGCAAGCAGGAAATCTTGATCAGTATTGCAAAATATGCACAAAACAGTTGAATTCAAAAAATTGGTCCTATATTTGTTCTAGAGGGGAGTGTGATTTCAGGGTGCATACCTATTGTGCCACTTCTGAGGTGAAACCGGGACTTTATCAGGATGATGAACCAGATACTCAAATCCCAACACAAAATCCAGCAGCGTCTAATCCAAATACCTCCACGGGGGCATGTGGGAATCAGCCACAGAAGACCGGGTTGACTCCGGAAGAGGCTCTTGCTGAAGTGATGCAGATGCAGCTACAGATGCAAATGGCTCAGGATTTTGCACAGATGATGGCTTCATTCAATCTTAGTCATTTGGCACCTTGACATGGTCCAACGTTCCATGTTCTGATCCCTGTAATTTTATGTTTCTCCTTGTAGAAGAATTAAAGAGACAATTTAGATTTTGGGTAAACTGTTTTGGCTGCTTGGTTATGCAGCCTTCAGCTGAAAGATGAATCTGATTTCAACTCGAATGTATTTATATTTGAGCTTCTGCATTTCTACTCGATTTTTCTCGAAATTGTTGTTTGCAGTTCTAGAGAAATTTTTATTTTATTTATTTTTATTATTTAAAACTGAGAGAACCCCTGATCATTTTGATGTAAACTCTACTAATCTCATGTAGATTGCTAAAGTATTGAAAACCAGATAAGTTTTACAACGATTAGATATGCGATTCCATATAACATATCGAGGTGATTTATTCAAGCAGTCTTGAACATTAACGTCACGAATACATGCAACATATCTGATCATCTGAACTAGACATGTAAAGAAGGAAAACAATTAAGACCTTGTGTTTATCCTACATAGTATCATTTGTATAGTATTATTATCCACTACTACACGATGCATAAGTATACAACACAACTGACACTTAATCCTGCCAAATATATCGCGAATAAACATTTTTAAGCTTTCATACATTTATGTTTCCCATTAGCATTCGATGCCTGCATACACTGAGAGACTGGCTTAATAGCGAAATTCCTGTATTGAAATAATAGATGATAGATAATTCAGAACTTAGGTAGACGAAAAATTCTATTTAGAATTATAAAAATGGCTACAACATGCCGGAATGTACCAATTTTTTCTTTATAATATAACACCAAAAAATTAACAAAATCTGAGACATGTTCCATTTATCTGGAAGTATATGTATGTTCCTTTCTACTTTAAGGGTCCGTTTGATTGCAAAGTTAGAAAATGAGTGGAAAGAAAATGTTTTACAGGGAATTGATTTTCCTAGAAAATGTTTTACTGGAAATGGTAATTAATTGTGTTTGATTGGTAAAATTTTCTATGGAAAATGTAGAAAGTTTTGTGTCCATTTGACTTCATTTTTTATGGAATTTATCCATTAAAGTGATAATTTTTTCTACCATTGGGTCTAAAATTTGTTTCAATTGTAAAAAAAAATTTGAAAAAAAAAAAATTTACCATACCGAATATCATTCGTTTGACTTTGTTTTGCATGGAAGTTGTCAATAAAAGTGAAAATTTTTTTTACCATTGTATCTAGAATTTGTTCACATTGCAACAAAAAAAAAGCAAAAAAAGAAAATGGTGGAAAATGTTTTCCCACCAAATAGGTGAGAAAACAAAATCAAGTTTTTGTGCATCAAATGATTGTACCTAGAAAAAGGTGGAAAATCAATTCCAAGGAAAAAAAGTGCAATCAAACACGACAAAAGTAGGAAACGGAATTTCAATTCCAACTTCCATGGAACATAAAGGGCTATCAAACAGGCCCTAACATTCTTTAGATTCGAGACACCTGACAATAGACTACACTTCCTCACGACATGATAACAAAATGAAGCCTAGGCACGATCAGTTTCAACAGTCAGATCCTTCACTCCAAGATCGTGGTACAAACCGTGGACGTATTGGAGTATCGGGTGATCATCCATTCCCTTCTTCACCTGCACACGTTATCCAAAGAGTGCATGGAAATATTAGACCATACTTTTCCGTCACTGGTATTGCCAGAGGCCATTTACACAAATAGATCAATCATGTACCTGTAATGAAATTGATCCAATGATGTGACCTGGCACCAACTCCCAGAAACGAGCTTGAGAAACTTCTGAAATGTCTTCACGGGAATTAACCTATGCATAAGATAAGAACACTTTTAAGTCGCTATGTGGAATCACACAGAACATCTAGTATTTGATGACCAACTTAAAACAACTCCACAACACCTTACATGACAATCCCAACTGTTTCACACAGGTAAAAGAAACTTTTATTGAAAGTGGATCTTTGCAGGAGGTATTTTTCTCATTCCTAACCCGTTTTGTCTATTTTTCTTTTTTTCCGATAGAGCAATATTTTTGCTAAATCACAAGTTATCCTAAGTTTTGTTAATTACTTGGATCAAATATTAGTTTGATCCACGTGTAAATTTTGTTAATTACTTCATCTGCTGACGAAAAGCAAGGATCTGACCTGTCTCCAACATTTGCTCAAGGCTGAAGAAGAAATGCTGGGTGGTGCCATCTGGAGCAAGACGCCACCAGTGGTTTTAAAGAGCGGCATGACAAGCATAAAAACTGTGACTGAAACTAGACCCAAACACAAGACTTCGGCATTGTTAACCCTACAGGAAAGAAAGTTGATATGACTGTCACAATTTCATTGGGCATAAACTTTATCTGGAATTATATCTTCAATGAGTGGCATCAAATTACCCGAGGCTCAGCAACCAGGATGCTAGGATCAAACCTGCACTGCGAAACAAATGATATACAGCACTAAAGATTTATGAACACAAAAATAATATCTTTATTATAGGACAAAATTCAAAATTCACAAGTAGTCAATGAACTTATAACGAATTGTAAATTGAGTCACTAAAACTTTTTTTTTTTTTTTGTGATTTCAAATTTCAATCAAGTAACCCAACTTCCAAATAGGCTGCTACATCAATGTGCCATTAGGGGTTACTAACAGGAATGGAAAGAGTGACTTATGTTGATAAGATCGGTGATTAATTTGATACCAGTAAAAAAACGTGACCTTGAAATTTCGCTGTAAGTCCTGCCAATGAATTTTACCCATTTATATATGTCCTCCACAGGACATACATTCAGTCATAAATGATGCATCTCATACCTGCGAATGGAATCAGCAAGAACATGTAGGCAAACTGAATGGTAGTTCATATCTTCTGCTTTCCTGTAAACTGCAAGAAAAAAAAACAGTTCAAGAATCTCCTGAAAAAATAAGGACACAAAAAAGTAGACAAACAGAAATACACACACAGAGATAATCTGCCTACAAATTAAGATGTCAAAGTCCAGAACCAGTGATGAATTTCATCAAGACAAACATTATCAAGAAACAAGAAAGAACATCTAAGTTGGTTCCATTTCAAAATTGTCAAACCTATTGAGATCCATACAACAACAAGCTTACCTCACTTGATATCAAAAGTCCATGTTATTAAATTATGAGTAGAAAAATATGAAAAGAAAAGTATACTCAGGTCAAATCTCATGTGGAGCAATTAGAAATATGAAGAAAGGCAAAACCCATAAGCATAACCAAGATGCAGGAGCGATGTTTAGGACTATGCCCCTGTTTGGCCCCCATTAAATTCTATTACATTACATTAAATTTTTCTCTCTCTTCATTACAACCACACATTCATCAAATAAAATAATATTACACACAAATATAAAACATTTCACTACTTTTCCACCACACATTCTCTCATCAATCACTGTTCCAAAAATTTTCAACCATAAAAAATGCACAATAATGGGGGCCAAACAGGGGCTATATTATATGAAGCAGGATCATACCTGAAAGTGTGAGAGAGGGAAGGTATTGCCCAAAAGAAATCATCATATGTACATCAAATTTGTTATTACGTGCAACAAAGCATAATGTGGGAATGGGGTTAACCAGTCTTAATACATAAGCAACAGCCATTCCAGTTCCTACCATTCTTGACTCATTTATACCACTACATCTAAGTCTACTAATTTAAGAACAAAAAGAAATCACAAAAGTAGGAAATAATCACTCAAACAAGCACAAAGACACAGGTGATACAAGCACATCTGAGTGGGAGTCCAAGAGTACTGTATCTACCTTTTCTTTCTTTCTTATATGAGAAATGCTATGATTACTGCTGGGTGGGGGGGGGGGTGGTGGACAACCCCCTGCCCCCCCCCCACCCCACCTTTTTTGTGGTCATACATGTTTCCATTGGTAAAAAAATTGACAGGACAGCATATTGCAGAGTACTGTTAATGGAGACGAACTGACTTATAAGATGAATATGGCATTCATTGTATTTGTAGGTCAAGACAATGAAATGGACTTTCAACCCCAAGATTATAACACAAAACGCATATCAATTATCAAAGGCTGTTGGCTTGACTCATGTAGGTGATCCAAGTTAAGGACTTCTTGCAGACCATGTCTAAATTAAATCAGTGATACAATTGTGGCATTCTCCTAGAGATAGGTACCTAGATGAAAGTCGGAGGATTCACAAACTGATGATTTATCAACTTAATGTGACGTAGGGATTCAAAGAAAAGAAGATTGGTAAAGAACAAGTCCAAAAATAACCAAGAGACTTACCCAAATTAATTCGAGCATAGCTTCTGAAGAACCAAACACCAATGAGATTTACCATTAAATTCGTGATAGCTGAGATGATCAGGTAATGCCTAAAATTGGGTACAAAATAAGATCAATTAATCAATGATCAGATTAGATCTTTTTACAAACGTAAGAACAAAGTGTAGATAATTAAAATATAATACAGCAGAACTCCTGCTCCAGATTCCTGCCTAATTAACATAGGTAGGCAGATGATCATTCTAATTTCTTTGTTTTGTAACAAACACGAAAAAACACTAGGTAAAACCTGGTCATACTGTTAAAACAGAAGAAAATTTGAAAATTATCCCAAATTTATCCAACTAACCACTATTTTGAAGTCCTAGAATTTTCTGCATGTTTGAAACCCAATAAATTCGAACCCTGGAAACTGATCAAAGAAAAAAACAGAAAAAGGTCATCTTCTGTATTACTGAGTGTCCCAGGCAACGAAACATAGATTTTTGGTCCGAAGATGGTTTTTTCTTTCTTTTCATTTTGCAGCGAAGGAAAGAGTTGTTTTCTTTTTCTCTTTTTGCAAGAAGAATATGGGCTTTTGGCAGGAACATGAGAGAGGGGGAGAGAAACGAGCTGCGGATCTGGGATAAGGCTTTCTTTAGTTGAATTATTTTCATCAACCATCAAACTCATAAGACCTTATTGTTTAATGCCTACATATGCACGGCTGTTGTTGCATAGTTCCATGGATTTTCCTTCCTTCTCTTTTGCCGCATTTTGCTCAAAGGGTTGAAGGGCTATAGTGCGTCAAGGTGTTGGAAAGGGCCAACTTGATCCTCTTCCCTAGGGATCTCAGATGATTCTCATTGAATGATAAGTTGCATAAGACACCACATGGGCATTTGATTTGAGAATGTCCCATGCAGCAAAAATTGGTAAAAGAACCGCATACCATGAGAATACCAACTTACTTGTGATCAGACTCATCTTGTATGAATGCATGAAGAGCTTCCACAGCTATGGAGAATGACATGAACAAAAGAAACAACTGTCTACACAAGTAGCACACGCAAAATATTGCTGTGTTAGCCGAAGATGCATTTGAGAGAAAGAAAGGATTGGAAGCAAGACAAAGGGAGAGTATAAAATTCAGAACATCATATATCTTATGTATAACATAAACATAAAACCATTGAGAAGGAGAAAATAGATTCTGAACTTTTTCTGACAAGAAATTTCGTTATTGCTTTTATGAGGGCCCCTCCCATCACCAGGGGGAAATAAAAGGATTTAGTAATCAATAATTGGGCATAAATGTCAAATACTTACAGCATTGGTAAATGCAGACAAAACCTCCAGCCTTTTGTACCTGGTGGAGAATACAGAAATTGAGCATGAGTTATCACCAAATTATTCAGCTTTAAATAATTATTAATTCAATTTTTACACTCACAATTGAAGGAAAGCAGCTGAACATCGCCTAAATATATAGTTACAAGGAAAATGAAGTATTAACCATGACAAGTAAGTATGCTAATCAAGCATTTTATTATGAAAAGACACTACTAACCACAACAATCACCCCAATCGATTCATGGAGAAAGGCAGTGACTAGATATTACAAGACCAATATTAATTTATTGGGAAGCTTAAACTATAAAAACGAATTCTATTGTCTAGTAAGGTATACATATTTTTCTAAAGAATCTCACCCATATGTGTATATAGAATCAGGCTTTTGTCGAGAAGCAGCCATTGCAAATAACGAAAAAGTCAAGAGCCCACAGCCAAATGTCAAATGAAACGCATCAGACACCAGACCTGAAACCAAAGATCATTCGCTTGTAGAAGACAAAAAGGAAAGCAAACAATAAAATGAAAGAATAAATCAAGACAAATATGATCCCTATAAACTCATGGTGAAATTGCTTGATTTGACAGACTAAATAGTAACACGGGTTTAAGCGTTTTGGAGAGAAACATACCCAAACTCTAACCATTTAATTTTTTTTTTTCACTGAACCAGGATGGATAAGTTGTAGATTCGATAACGTATACCCTTAATCAATTCATGAAATCGTTTTATGCCTACTAATATTAAAATCAAATAACCACTAAATAAACGTATTTATGTAAATTTACATACCCACTCGGCCAGTGAAGAGGCCAATGCACAACTCAACCGTAGAATACGCCACATTGAGTGAAATCAAGACAAAAAGTCGTCTCATTTGCTTGTTTCCCGACCTCAACCCTCCAAAAATTAACGAAATGAAGGAGAACTTTTCATCCAAATCCTTCGACAACAATTTATCCTCAGCAGAGTTGTGCAAAAAATAACCATTTGACAGATTTATCGATATTGGAGTATGAGGCTCAGCAGTGGGAATCGACTGACGGAATGAAGCTTGTCGGGAGTATGCAAATCGCCGATCAGCACTCTTTCCGAAATCATAATCACCTGCGAATGATCGCGGGGAATCGGATTCCAGCTTGTGATAATTAAAAGACGCATTTTGCTTCTTTTTGTAAGGAAGTCTTGATTGATCCTCCATTGAACTGATACCGAAATAGAAATTCAGGTCCTTCTAATTATAATTTCACGAACGAATGACGAATTCTTGAAATTCCAAATAAATCCTGACTGCGTGTGTGCGTGTAGATAGGGTTCAACAAAAAGTCACAGAAATAATTATAACGTTTTTGTTGAAGTGTTCGTGTGATGTAGATGAAATTTGAGAGATATTTCTAAACCCTAATTGCTCTCCATCAATGTATAGGCCAATACAGATCTTGACTTTCCTAAAGTATTGTATTGAATGAATTTTGTTAAAAGTGGAGATGCGGGGATTCGAACCCAGTGCCTCTTGCATGGAGTTATGCATCAAATCGAAACAAAAATATAAACTGAGTATCAAAATGAAACAAATTAAAATTAAATGATCAACATACAATAAACTCGTAAGTCAAGTGACAACCAATAAAATTTCCACACCTCTATCTTTCCTCAGTGAACTGAAACTCGAATATTTTTTTTTTCCAAAATTTCCTTAGTATGATTCATAAAGAAAAAGCATTTCCCCCCTTTAATTTTACACTTTCACAAGATTGGATATAAGCTGTATTTGGTTTTTCTATGAAATTTTTTGACTTAATTTGGATTTGTTTTTCATTTTGGTTTTGAAACGAGAGAAAGAAATGATAGAATACTTTTTTCTACTCTGATTTATGTTATTTTCTTTGGTTGAATAGAATAAAATTTCCAGAAGATGACTTGTTAAAATAGATTGACATTTGCAAAACAGTAAGAACGAAATGCATAAGCAAGACCAGAATTCGGAATAAAGATGATTGAAGCGAGAACTACTCTCTGTCCTTAAGACCTTATTTTACCCCGTGACACAGTGCTTACGGTATGTGGTAAAGCGTCTCCCAAGATACAACGATTAGACATTTGTAGAAGCAGCGCTTCGACTGCAAGACAACGAACCAGACCTGAAAGTACTCTATGTAAATTAATGCAGAAAGGAACAACGAGAAGAAAAGTATGTTTGCAGAATGAATTCCTGATTTTTCTGTGTATTTAGATGAAAGTCTAATGACCATTTAAATAGATGAGAGAGTTGACGATTGAGCAGATTCCATACAACTCTCCACTCACACCCACTTAACGCACAGTTTTAGCAAACCGATGGGACGCTTAATATACTGTCAAATAGAAGAAATTAATTGAATTCAGATAAAAATTTAAATAAATTTTATCCAAAAAAAAATTAATATTGACACAGGTCAATGCCCACGACCCAAACCCAGACCCGAGCAAATGCTGAGCCGGGCGGGCGGACGGCAGCACACGCGTGTGGCCTTTGGATTAGTCTAGACCTTGTCTAAGACTCCCCCCTTTCAAAGACTATTGGTACCCCTTGGAGCCCAAACTCATTTTCAAACTTGTAATTTATTAAGTGGTTCAAGGTTGTATTTGCAACCTATGTGGAATTGAAACATTTTTCAAATTCTTTCCCATTTATTCCTCTTATTTATTGTCCAACTTTCAACCATAATTTTTCAGTCATATTGAAATGATTTTTTCACAATTAAATATTCTACACTCATCTACTTGGAACGTAGAATTTAATTGAACACTAATTTCGATAAATCGAACATCGGGTCTCACTTAAAATTGTGGTCAAAGTTGATCCAATTGACCCACCATTTCCAACAATTTATCCACTCCCGTCGTTACTTTTCTTTCTCTAATCTGAGACCTCGTAGAGGTGCTTTTCCTAAGAAGTTGCTCATTTTACTTGCAAACACCCACTCTGAAGTATTCGATTTCTAGGTATGGTAATAGCCTGCAGAGACTCGATCAAATCAAGAAAGTCGTTTATTATTCTTCGGTGGCAGCAGGAGAAATACATCTAACAGCAAGAAACATAGTGTTAAACGCGTTAGAGGTCCTCTCTGACCATTTCCTAGTGATTATCCCCTCTATATTCAAAGCCATCCTGCAGATTTTAAAGCTTTTTGTATCGTTAGAAAGATTAAAGTTTCTTTTGCTAGGACGGCAATTCATAGTTAGATGCAAGAATATAGTGTGCAGAGCCTTTATAAATTAGTGGCTCAGCAGCAGCAAGATTCATCACTACTTCAGATCTCTTTCTAGTAAAAGACAGCCCAGTATTCTTTTCTTACATTTCTTTTCGTTTGATTAATTCGTCCAAAATGGCTAGACAAGTTGCTTTGTTTGTTATTGTAGCTCTCGGTTTCTGCTGTCTTGCCTTTGCATTTGAGCCTATACAGTTGCAAGATTTCTGTGTTGCTGATCCTACTAGCTCAGGTATATGTGTATATTGCAAGCATTCGTGCTTTTCGAGCTTTGTTTACTAAGGTCCTGTTTGATAATGAAACTTTTCCATGGAACTTGGAATTTAAATTCTATTTCCCACCAATTGGTTTGTTTGATAGTCATAATTTTCTTCGCAATTACTTTTCCACTTTATCCCCCACACGTGTACCTTTTCTACATTTTTGATGAATTTGGTTTCCCATCATTTTGGTGGGAAATAGAATTTCTTTTTTTTTTTTTTTGGCAATTGGAACAGATTTTATAACCAATTGTAAAAAAAGATAAAATCATTTTAATGGATAATTCCATGTAAAACAAAGTCAAACGAATACTAAACTTTGATTAAAAAATGATTTTCTTGGAAATTTTTTTTTTTTTTTTTTACTTTTTGGCAATTGAAACAAATTTTACAACCAATTGTGGAAAAAATTATCACTTTAATGGTCAATTTCTATATAAAATAAAGCCAAACGAACACAAAAAGATCCAAAATTTTAAAATTTTCCAAGTGGAATATTTTACCAATCAAACACACTTAATTAACAATTCCATGGGAAACAAGTTTTAGGCAATTATTTCTCTGAAATTCATTTTCTTTTCACCAATTTTCTACCCTTGCAATCAAATGGACCCTAAATATATGTTTCGCAGTGACAGCAAAGTGAAAAGAGGAAAAAATGGTTCATGCAATATGTGAATGAGTTAGTCTCAGAGATCAATGGCATTTCTATATAGCTAAACATATTGTGCTTAGTCTCAGAGATCAATGGCATTTCTATATAGCTAAACATATTGTGCAGTTATTCCCTGGATTGAGCATTGACCTAATATTGAGAAGCAATATTTTTCTTATTGTTAAAAAGGTAGTGCATGTATCAGGTTGCTCTAACATTCCTACTATGCAAAGGAGGCCAATTTGTTGAGTTACAGATGCCTAGAAAACTTGTAATCTTCTTCTTTATTACAATGAGAACCTATAGCGCTATGTCGAGAACGAATTAACATGTTGTGCATTTATTCAGCAAGAGTGAATGGCCTAGTCTGCAAGATCCCTATGCTTGTTCACGTCAATGATTTCTCCTTCAGCAGACTACATTTACCAGGTAACACCCTGTTGGCTCTAGGGTTACTCCAGTTACTGTAACACAATTTCCAGGACTTAAAACACTCTTCGCATGTCTAGGGTTCGTGTTGATTATGTGCCACGGGGAATTAATCCTCCTCATACTCACCCCCGAGCCACAGAAGTTTTAACAACCTAGAAGGTTCTCTGCAAGTGAGCTTCGTCACTTCAAACCCAGAAAATCACCACATTACTAAGGTTCTCCAAAAAAGCGATGTGTTCGTGTTCCCTATCGGGCTCATTCACTACCAACATAACGTTGGATATGGACACGCGGCCGCCATTGCTGCATTGAGCGGTCAAAATCCAGGCGTGATTACCATTGCAATTACAGTAATTGGTTCGAAGCCAAATATTGGTAGTAATATCCGTGTCAAGGCATTTCAAGTGGATAAGAGTATTGTGGATCACCTCCAAACAAAATTTTAGGCGCAACAAAACAGTTTTTAATGTAAGATGAAATAGAGATATGGTGAATAAACTTGGTCTGTTTTGGTTGTATTTTATAATCTATGCATTTCAATTTTTTGATCAGCATTCTAATCCCAATTGGGAATTGTCTTGGATTTTTTATTTGTTCGTATTTAATGTGTAAGAAGTTGATTCCTTGGATTCAGATTTTAGATACCTTAGCCATTGGATAAAATATGTTGCAAGAGGAGCCTTTTGTTACTGGTTTCTTCAAGTGTCATTTACAGTTAGAATCTTTAACAGTAGGAGCCTATTCATTTGAGTAGTTAGGTAGTTAATAACTGATTTGATGCCCCCTTTTGTGCCTATAAATAGCAGCATTAGGCAGTGAAGAAGAGAGAGCCCGAGAGAGAAAGAAAGAAAGGGCTTGAATTATGTAGACAAAGTAGATAGAAAGTGAGATAGAGTGAAACTCTTGGAAAAATTTGTAGCAAATTTTTTCTGTTGATCTGTTACTGTATATAGATCATGTAAAGTCTTTTATTGATAATAAAGGCTGTGAAAGTCATTCTTCCTATTCCATATATGTTCTTTGATTTCTACTTGCTGATTTATATGCGTTTTTCTTGCTGATTTTCACATCTGTTTCTGTTGATTTTTTTATATTTGTTTCTTCTTCATTTCCAATTCTGCTGGTGCAATATGTGCTTCCAATAAACTCTGTATTAATTTCAGAGTTAAGGGAAATCATAACACCCCAACATAATGTGTAATTTACACATTAGGGTTAATTTCACAAATGGTCACTGAAGTTACGTCAAAATAACAAAACGGTCACTAAAGTTCCAAAGTTGCACCAACGGTCACTGAAGTATCACCCGGTTTCAAGAATGGTCACTGAAGGACCAAATCAGTTGAAGCGTGAAAGATAAGGACCTGCACGCAAATTTGACAAAAAGCCTTCTTCTCCCTTGTTTTTCCGGCGATTTTGCAACCAATTTCCGGCGATCTCCGACCACCTAAGCTGCTGGAAATAGAACCGGTCGAAAGCACAACTCTTCCTCTTCAATTAGCATCCAACATCTCCCAATTTCATGAAGTTATGCGATCGGAATCGATGCTCAAACATCCACTGCCGGAAAATCTGAAAATGGCCAATAACTCGAGCTAAGGGCAAAATTGGCGAAGACCCATACCTGGGCAAGCTGGGCCAGGTGAAAAGGATGAAATCCACGGTGGTCGCGACCCATATCTTGGTCGGACGGCGCCGGAATCTGGGTAAAAGGCAGACCCAGTCGCGACTTCGGTCTGCAGATGCGATCGGAATCGATGCTCAAACATCCACTGCCAGAAAATCTGAAAATGGCCAATAACTCGAGCTCAGGGCAAAATTGGCGAAGACCCATACCTGGGCAAGCTGGGCCAGGTGAAAAGGATGAAATCCACGGTGGCCGCGACCCATATCTTGGTCGGACGGCGTCGGAATCTGGGCAGCGGACCCGTCGCGAGTCGCGGCGGGTCTGCTGCCCGATTCCGGCCGTCCGACCAAGATATGGGTCGCGCGGCCACCGTGGATTTCATCCTTTTCACCGGCCCGGCTGCCCGTATGGGTCTTCGCCAATTTTGCCCTGAGCTCGAGTTATTGGCCATTTTCAGATTTTCCAGCAGTGGATGTTTGAGCATCGATTCCGATCGCATAACTTCATGAAATTGGGAGATGTTGGATGCTAATTGAAGAGGAAGAGTTGTGCTTTCGACCGATTCTATTTCCAGCAGCTTAGGTGGTCGGAGATCGCCGGAAATTGGTTGCAAAATCGCCGGAAAAACAAGGGAGAAGAAGGCTTTTTGTCAAATTTGCGTGCAGGTCCTTATCTTTCACGCTTCAACTGATTTGGTCCTTCAGTGACCATTCTTGAAACCGGGTGATACTTCAGTGACCGTTGGTGCAACTTTGGAACTTTAGTGACCGTTTTGTTATTTTGACGTAACTTCAGTGACCATTTGTGAAATTAACCCAATTTTGATTGGGTGAAAACTAGTTTAATTCTTTCATGTATCACATCGAACCCTCCAATTTGAAGCTGTTGGGACCCACCAAGTCTCTGTGATATAGAAAAGTAGCAAGTTAATCAAGTTGAAGTCCAAACACCAACCTATAGTCGCGAGGAGGTCGACATGGCTTAGTCCAACTTCAGGAAAGGTCCATAGACGTACCATCAAACCAAGCGAGGTCTAACTAGCACCAAAATGCCAAGTTCGACAAAAAAAAAAGAAAATTTTCAAATTGAGCCAAGTGCTTGAGTTCGATCAAAGTTCTTGTTCAATTTGCAAACTTGACTCTAATACAATTTTGAAGTGTTGGATGCAATACTTAGATACTAGGTAACATAGTCGGACTAATCGTGCTATATCAAGATTAAAGGCGTTAAACTGTGTCAAGACATCTGTCACAACCCATGTTCTAAAAAAAGGTGAAAACGCGCCGCCTAGGCGCGACGCGCGTCCAAACTGCGTCGAATTCGGAAAATGCAGGAAAAACGCGTTTTCTATCTAAAAGGCGCGCCTAATGCATGCCTAGGCGCACATTAGGCATTAGGCGCGCATTATCCCGCCTAATCCCCCCCTTTTTTTTTTAAATCTATTTTTTTTATGATATATTAAAAAATCTATTTTTTTATATAAAAATATATTTAATGCCTTAAAAATACGAAACGCATTATGGCGCTTATTCTTCGCATTGACACGCCTAAACTTGTGATTCTTGATTCTCGGTATCGACGCTTCGCAACGCATTACGCATTTTAGAACACTGGTCACAACAAAAGCCCGAACACAACCAAGTATTGAGCCCAACTGATGTTGAGCCTAGGATTGGCATAGGTCAGTTAACACCTCGATTCAAGGCCAAGAGCTAGCAATATAACCTGCTTATTGCAATATTGTCAACAAAGAACAAGGGTGGAGCTGTAACTTATATAATTTTTGAAAGTTACTAGTTTGATCATAAAATCACCGAAAAGGTGAATAACGCGAAATTAGAATTATTAACTAAAAGTAATAAGTCACTTTTTAACTGTTCTAGATGTTTAGTCAATCAAGTCAGTTATCCTATGTTGAATTGCCACAATAATAATTAAAGCAGTAAATAACACAAGATTTATTGATGGAGAGAACCCTTAACTGGGTAAAAATTCAGGGACCAAGCCAGTAGTTTTCACTATGGACAATAAGATTTTACTGTATGATCCAACCCAGAGAACTCACTAGACTCTCTAATTTAATTCATGCAATCTCCAAGACCCGCTGGAACGTGCTTCACTCACACTTGCTCCCGATTTTCTGGAATTGTCCATCTCTTGTGGATCACCAAGAACACTTTGTTCTTGTACTCTTTTTAGGGTTTCACGTATAACATCGTTGCTCGAGCGCTAGGCTAGTAATAGGCAAGCGAGAAGTGTGTCGCTCGAGCTATAGGCGGGCAATAGACGAGCAACAATTATTCTACTTTTTTTGCTCGAGCATCAGTTAAGCAATGGTCTAACATAAATTTGACGACTCTTTCTCCTTGTTTCATATTCGAACCTAAAAACTCTCAATTCATTTATACAACTCATTAAAAGACTCATTGACTTTTACAATTATTTTATAACAATTCTATTCTCCTATAATAATCATTTTATCTAAAAAATTGTTAATACAACGTAAATCATTACAACTTTCATTACATCATTACCAACGGCTATATTCCACTTCCTAATATTATTCAAATCAAATATAACCCACCGCTTAACGGTCCATTTTTCAGACAATAAGCCCACCTAGGACAACTCTAATTTCCCTCTGCATTAAAATCCCCAATTGCAAAATTCATCCCCTCTCTCTCTCTCTGTCTCTCTCTACGAAGTACTGAAAGTTGCTGAACTTATTCCATTGTTCTTTCTCACTCTACAATGGAAAATACTAATCCTAACACAGCTAAAGTTCAGCACGTGACGAAAGCATCATCAGATGAACTCCTGAAGAAGTTTGCTGAAATGGGTTCTGAATCAAATGACAAATCCTTAGCTAAGAAAGAGTTTCGATTGTCCAAACGCCTAAAAAGGAGTCAAGCAGCTACTAATGGAAGTGGTAATGGCCAAGGTGAGAGAAAGTCACTTCTACCTCCGGCAACTTCCCGGAGACCAGCGGCGTTGAGCAGAAGGTTTGGGACAGGGAAGGCCAAGATCAGAGCTAGGGAGTTCAAGGACCGGTCTATTATAGGCACAATTGAGAAGGTGAGGTTTATTTAGAATTTGATTTATATTTGGAGCATTTAGTATTCAATTTGATGTGATATTTATTGTTTAAAATTAGTGTTCCTTGGTTTTCATGCTTGCTTCCGACAGAACTCGATATCTTCTATACAGAGTGTAAGGAAAAGTGATGCTTGAAGAAGAATTAGGACAACCTTAGCATTCACAAAGCTGTTAGAATAAAATCAGTTTTCTGTTTACAGTTTCAACTGATGCTAGTTGGTTAGAATCTTCAACAACTTGGAGCCTTGTTTGTTAGTAGTTAACAACCGGAAAAGTGTTAGGAAGAGGTTATCTTCCTGGTTAAATCATTTTTGGTGTTTAAATCTTGCTGGTAATCATTTTCTGTAAGTCTGTTGCTGTTCAGAATCATTTTTAAGCCTCAGTGCAAATACAGTGAGTGGCAAGGATATCAGGTATGAAGAGGTGATATCCGGTATGCATCATGCATATACGGTAAGTTCAACTTTAGGCGATTTTTCTCATTTTTCTGCTGGTTCAACCGAAGTTCTGGGTTTCTTAACTAAATCCAAAGTAAAGATAGTCTCCAAATCCCAACACAGAGAATTTAGATTCCCTCGTCTTCTTGTACGCCTAGCAATGAACTGAACGGGATGACGGTTTTGTGTGTTTGTGTGTGTGTTAATTTAGTTTAGTTATAAATAACAGAGGTCAGATTAATACATTTTACAAAGAGATTGCAGAGTCCTGGAAAATCCACTTTTGACCATCTAATCTAAATTTAGAATTATCATTGCTAAAAAATCCAATCTAGTGATTTTTGCTTGCCATTTCAATTGATGAAACATTCTTTTCTAGTAAGAAGTTAGATGAAATTGGAATGAGATGCAAAATCTTGGGATACTAAATTTTCAGAAAGGATTGAACTATAGAGGAAGAAATCGCGCTATTATCTGCAGCCTCTTTCCGACTCTATGATGCATGAACAATAAAATCTCATTCAAAATTCTCTATTTTCTTTTTCTTGTGCATGACCAGATGTGGCGTAGAACAGTTGAAGGGGCTTCGAGAGTCTGGATGGAGAAGCATTACAACCAGCACAAACGTCTAATAAATGATGTGTATTAGGTATCATTGCCACGATAAGCAATTCTTTACTTCGACCAAAGTAAAATATATCTCTAAATCAAGTTCTCTCTAGGAAATAGGGTTGAGAAACATTTGTGTAGGGAATGTTTATATGAGAGGAGAACAATTTTAGATTTTGAAATGAAGTTACATTCTTTAGTCAACATGTCTAGTATTGTGGTGGAAAGAGATTCATGTTGATTAGGAAACAACTTATTCATTGTTATGTTTCTATACTCGAGAATTATATTTTCTTTCATGGTACCATTTGAAGTTTCCGAGAAGTCATGGTATCATGTTAATTATAAGGTTACTAAGATTGTTCAAATGAAATATTCTCATCGTGCTTGGTTTTCAGTGCTCAAACGGAAATTAAAATGGCTAAAAATCGCGATATTTAAGCAAAAATTACTTTCACGAAGAGTATTAAGCAAAAATGAAATAAAAACATCGCTAGACGCAGATTTATAGGCATATCAACCATTTCTTTTTTCATAGTTTGTGCTTTCAGACAGTAAATATAATTGGACAAAATTCATCTCACGTTATTTTTGACTTCTGAAAATGCAATTTAAAGCTGCATTACACAACTCACAAGTGAAACCTCGAATTTTTTTGATTTCCCGAAGAGCTAACCGTAGTAGCACGTACATTGCTACATTTTATGAGCACGTATATCACTTACCATTGCTACGTTTATCCATTCTCACTCTCACTCTTTTTTTATAGCACGTACATTGCTACATTTTATAACGAAATGGGCATAATGGAGTAGATGATGATTCAAAGCATCCTATTTCTCCTCGAGCCATTCAATGAAAAGACCTCCCTAACTGAGGCATTAGTTAGATATGGACAAAGGGGACATAAAACACACATAACGAGCAATCATTCCAACAAGCTAAGTTATTCACTTTTTTTGTTAGCACTTGAAATTTCACACTTGAAGTTATTCTTAAAAGTGCACAGACGATCGTCATTTTTCACCATAAATGCAATTGACTTCTGTTTATTGCAATCGAAACCTCATTCACTTTGAAGAATTATTCCCCTTTATACTATCAATGGCTTGTTTGGGTGCATTTGTACAATCTTTCATGCTTCTTCCAAATGTCCCAATTCTCAAGTCAACTTTTTCCCATTATTAAACAAATTTAAAACCCACTGATAATCATCAAATTTTTACTTTATTTCGTTGAGGATTCCATTTTAAGATTCTATTACATTGGATAGTTTATCAAATTCGACATTGCATTAAGATAATAATTTTTTATAAGAAAAATACACTGCAAAACTTATGAACTTTAAAGTCTTCATTTTTTATTTCTCCTAACATGTGCAGCACTAAGAGATAAAACTAATCATGTGTACGAATTCTTAAACTAGACTTGATAAGATTAAAATATGAACATGATAATCAATGCTTAAGATGATCAGTTGTTTTTTCAGGGACTTTTGATTGAAATTGGTTTCTGCATTTTCTTCTCTTTGTTCTCTTTTATTCTGATAAGCTTTTTTTCCGATTTTCTTCTCATAAATTTTACAGTAATACAATTTCTTTTTGTATTAGGTATAAAATAAAAAATTCTTATAGATATTTTGCTCAAGTAACCATTCGGTATCATTTTCGTATTTTATATGAAATCCAGACTTTTTATTTTTGTCTTGTTTGCAGTGTCTTATTATAGGATTCATCGTAGTACATCAGTGTGGATTGGATTGATTGCTCTGTGTAACCTTAAAATTTTAAATTGCATCACGTAAGAAGGGATGTTTTCTTGTTTGGGAAATACAGCATCCACTTGTTTGCGACCTTCGAAACGATATGCCAATATGAACAGGGATGATGATGATGATGATTTGGGAGGTGATCGAGACGTTCTTCTCTGGTGCAGAGATCTAGAGAGGCATTCTCACGGTGAGTTCTCATTTGCCGCGGTCCGCGGTCCAGGCAAATGAGGCCCCTGAAGATCAGAGCCAGGTTGAGACCAGTCAGCATGCCACCTTTGTTGGCATTTATGATGGCCATGGCGGTCCCGTGGCCTCAAGATTCGTCTGTGATCACTTCTTTCCTCATCTAATGAGTGAGGCTTCTTTCCCATTTTGCTTTTCTTTTTTTGTCACTTTATTCTAGTAGTAATATGAATGCTTATAGCCCTCTACTGTTTCTGACCATGTTTGATTTCAAATAAATAAGGAAAAAACAAATCCATTCAGTTGCCTGCTTAATTCAACAAAGCTAGTTATCTGATTGGTAATTTTTTTCATGGTCTTCTTGTGTGATTTGTCATGCATAGTTGATTGGATGGCAAATTGGTATTATGTGATATTTTTTACTTTTAGTCTACCTCGAATTCAAATATTAGAGTATAAGAAATTAGAAGGAAAGCCCTTTCAACATATGCTCCTTTAAGCAAATTTTATGCGCTCTTAGCCTTCCTCCTCTTTAGATACTTCTTTTCATATTTGTGTTTGGGCCTCTGGCCAAGTGCTATTCCATTCTTTGGCAATTTTAAACTGTGTGATGCTTATGACTATTTCGATTTTCTTGTTTATCATGCAGGTTGAAGACTAAAATAAATTAATTTGTTACTTCTATGACAACTTAAACTTTTAGATGAGGTTGTTTAATAAAGTATCAGAGCAGGTAAACATCCTATGTTTCAAGTCTCATTTCCATCATTTATGAAGATTGTGCATGCCTTTGGCCTTCAATGAAAAAACAAATCTGGTCTGCTCATAAAGGGACGCATCGAAGGCTAAATATAAATAATTAAATATGTCTTCTATCTAGCATCTTAAGATTTTAGGTGAGATAATTCAACATGGCCTCTTACAGAGGTAATTGATGTATTGACATGATGTCATTTGTACTATTACAGGACTTGCAAGAGAAAAGGGAGCAATATCTGAAGACACTCTTAGGAATGCCTTCTCTGCAACAGAAAATGGTTTTCCAAGTCTAGTAAGAAGGGCAAACGAGATTAAACCATCACTGGCAACAGTTGGTTCGTGTTGTCTGGTTGGACTTATCTAGAAGGGGACATTATATGTTGCTAATCTGGGGACTGGGAGATACTAGAGCCGTACTAGGTTATCTTGGCAAATCGAATAAAATTGTTGCCGAGCAGCTGACTCGGGGATCATAATGCCAACATGGAGGAGGTTAGACAAGAACTAAGGTCTTTGCATCCCGAGGATTCACGTATTGTAGTTATGAAGCATGGAGTTTGGCGCGTCAAAGGCATTATACAGGTTTACCATCGGCTATCCCTGAAATAGCTTTCAGCATTCTATTTCTCATACAATCCTGTCTCTCCATTTCCTTCCCCTGTTTAAGGCTTCACACTCTAAATTAATTATGAAATCACTGCTTTTCTTTTCTTTTCTTTTTTTCCAACTGGAACTTGATTTTTAACCCAGTAACTATTCTTCCTGTACAAACTGTAACTTGTGACAGAGACAGACATGTAATCAGACACTGATTTTAAACATAAGGAAAATATGTCTAATTGTTTTTGAATTATCTCAATCCTCAAACTTTTTGTTTAATTGATTCAAATTAAGGTATGCTAAATCACATATATGCATAAAATTGATGTTTATATCTTCAGAGAGATGTCTGCAGTAGTATTGGTTCAATGTATTAATTAAGCATCATAATGAAATTTTGCTTGTGTTTGAATCTAATTTTGAGGAGAAGAGAAATTTTGGAATAATGATTGATATGAGAATGTGTGGTGGAAAAGTGATGAAAAGTTTTTTATTTGTGTGTAATATTATTTTATTTGAAGAATATGTAGTTGAAATGAAGAATGGGAATGAGAATGAGAAATTAATGGGTGTCATACGGGTTATATTTCTTGCAAAAAGGTTATATTGACTAGTGCGTATATCTAATGAGTAGAACTACGATAAAAATATGAGAAGGAAAATATTGACTAGTCTGTATGTAATTCTTGTGTATTATTTCTGATTTTGTGATTTTTTTTTTTTTTTCATCTTGTTTTTATTTTAGGTATCGAGATCCATAGGAGATGCTTGCCTCAAGTGGCCAGAGTTCAGTCTTGACATGTCTTTTCCGCAATTTCACCTTCTCAACATCCTCATCGACCAGTGCTACGAGCTGATCCATCTGCATGCACAAGAGTTTTACAACCAAATGACAAATTTCTCATTTGTGCATCTGATGGGCTTTGGGAACGCATGACAAATCAGGAGGCTGCTGAGATTGTTAACGGTAACCGTTGGACCATCCAATTTTGAACTCCTGCAAGATGGAAATGCAAAAACTGTCAACTGAAGCCTGCACGATTTCTTGAACTGCTCAGCGATTTTCGATTAATTTCCCTCCAACTGAACAGTGATATCTTTACAAGGTTTTGCGACTCTTATAATGATTTTCTCACAGTCTCCCTTTGTTTCTTCTACTTCATTTTGATCATGCCCTTTTTAAGATTATAATGTCCTTCAATTCTGTACTTATTCTGGCGACTCAAATTTTGTTGCTTTGATCCAGTTCAAATGAACTTGTCGAGATTAATATGCGCTTACATACATTTCCTTACTAATAAGCCTTTTTCTGAATAAATTGGGATTCGACAGCTTAAACTTCTATATTTACAATCTTCTTCACTACAACCATTAGTAGCTTCCTGCTGGACTTAAACAAACGTGTGTACATGTGCACGCTTGTACACAAGAAGCTCAACTAATTTATTGCTGGTCCACACACACTAAGCCTCCTGTCCTCGAATGATCTACAGTATGGAACAAACCATCTAATGAACAAGCAGAAGTAAGAGGAGCCCTTTATTCAATACTCAAATCATGATATACCATTAAAAAGCATTTCTACAAAGCAATACTAAGGGTTGTTTGGGAGGGGGGGGGGGGGGGGGGTGGATTAAAAAGCATTAAAAAGCTTGATATACCATTAAAAAGCATTTCTACAAAGCAATACTAAGGGTTGTTTGGGAGGGAGGGGGGGGGGGGGGTGATGGATTAGTAATTGGCAGGATCATCTTGTTTCCGTATTCTTTTTCCAAATCGCAAAAAGGATATCCAGAGAAACGAACAAAAATAAAATAAATAAGAAGGAGATATGAATGAGAAGCAGCATTTTCAGCAATCATCTGACGATGAGCCTTCTTTGTAATACGGTTTGTATAGATCTTTCAAATTATCTGTCTTGAGCACGCATTTCTTTTTAGAAGCATTTCCTGTGAACAATCGATGGCCCAGACTCGTCGTACTCTGCCTTTGCTATCCACATCTGCAAATAGAAAAACAAGGAGGATATCTCGTTAGAAATTCTTTAAGTTCCTTAATACGATGTCACAAGAAGAATTAGATGGCACTGGATGAAAAAGATCAAAATTTGAGTCAATCGCATAATATTCATCCATTACCTCTTTATTGTAGATTGCTGTAATATATAGGATACATACCTGCTGGAATGTACTGAGAGAGGCCAGAATGGAACCTCCAATCCACACACTGTACTTCCTCTCTGGTGGAGCTACCACCTTGATCTTCATGCTGCTTGGTGCTAATGCCGTAATCTCCTTGCTCATCCTATCAGCAATTCCCGTGAACATTGTCGAACCACCACTGAGTACAATGTTACCATACAAATCCTTCCTAATATCAACATCACACTTCATGATAGAATTGTAAGTGGTTTCGTGTATTCCAGCAGCTTCCATCCCGATCATTGATGGTTGGAAGAGGACTTCCGGGCACCGGAATCGCTCAGCACCAATAGTGATTACCTGTCCATCAGGCAGTTCATAGTTCTTCTCCACAGATGAGCTCGTCTTTGCTGTTTCCAATTCTTGTTCGTAATCAAGAGCAATGTAGGCTAACTTCTCTTTTATGTCCCTTACTATTTCACGCTCTGCTGATGTGGTGAAAGAGTAGCCTCTCTCAGTCAGTATCTTCATGAGGTTATCAGTGAGGTCACGCCCCGCCAGATCGAGACGCAGGATCGCATGCGGAAGGGCATAACCTTCATAGATAGGGACTGTGTGGCTTACACCATCCCCAGAGTCGAGAACAATTCCTAACAATTACAACAAAAAAGTTAGGTTTCTGCAAATAGAGATATACTTTTAACAGATTTTAGAGAAGTTTTATTATTTGTTAGGCTTTAATTACTATAGAAGTTGGCTGGGAAATTTTTGTGTCATGATATCAACTGTAAGTTTCATTTGTTGGCTTCTGAGGCTGATTGCAGTTGATAGTGGCATAGTGCATAGATATAATACATACAATGCAAGAACCTGTAAGTAATGAGCAATCCAACAATATATCTTTGGTCATTTCTCTAACATATGTTTAGTACGTAGTATTGGATTGACATTGATAGTTTAAAGGACAAACAAAATGAGAGATTTGTTTTGCACATGGAGTTAGTGTACTGAAATTCGTAAACTATCAAACAATAAAAAACACAGCACTCCTCTATGTGCTCGAAGTGCATATTCATTTCGACATATTTTTCCAATGAGACTATTTTCAGGGGGAAGGGATGAACTTCTGAAGAATTAAGTTGAAAGGGTATATTATGCAATTGGAAAATAATCTTTTTCCATTATATACCAAACATGCCATGTCTGTGCTTAATAGGAATGCTGAAAACACAGTCTCTGATATTCATTACATGTATCGATCCAACCGACAATTTTAACCTCACGAATTGCATTTATGTATAGAGGATTGATTGCATTTCCTTACCCGTTGTACGACCACTGGCATATAGGGAAAGAACGGCTTGGATGGCAACATACATGGCAGGGGTGTTAAATGTCTCGAACATGATTTGAGTCATTTTTTCACGATTGGCCTTGGGATTGAGAGGAGCTTCGGTCAATAGAATTGGATGCTCTTCTGGAGCTACACGAAGTTCGTTATAGAATGTATGATGCCAAATTTTCTCCATATCGTCCCAATTGCTGACAATTCCATGCTCAATTGGGTACTTCAATGTCAAAATACCTCTCTTTGATTGAGCCTCATCTCCAACGTAAGCATCCTTTTGGCCCATGCCAACCATTACACCAGTGTGTCGAGGTCGTCCCACAATGCTGGGAAAGACGGCCCTTGGAGCATCATCTCCAGCAAAGCCAGCCTGACAATTTTGAGATCAAATAATAATAACAAGCTAATGCATTTCATGAAGGACCTCTAGCACTCAAATTAATTCATCAATGCAAGTATCAGAATAGACGTTAGATGGTTACCTTAACCATTCCTGTTCCATTGTCACACACAAGAGGCTGAATATCCTCACCTTCCGCCATCTCTTAATGCTCTCTATGGGGGAAAAAGTTGGTTTAAATGAGAAAAGTTGATTGATAACTGTAAACACAAAACTCTACATCCAGTGTCAAACCAGAATGAAGCCTAACATTTCGTTAAAAAATGATTAGATCTAAAATAATGGCACCCAATGACGAGTCCTCAGATTAAAAAATTTTGCAAAATTTTATTCTTGAATATGAGGATTAATTGTATGAATGACAAACCTTAACAACGGCGAATCCGTCTGAAAAAGCATATTACAAATCAATTGAGCCAATTTATGCACCAGATTTACAATACAAAGTGATTTTAAGATTGCAATACTACAAAAATAACAACTAATCAAGTCTTGTTTGCAACAAGTTTGGAGTCGACCACAAGACTCTTTTCCAGTATTGCATTCGGATTAAAAGATTGCACAGCTAAATTTCAATAATGGTATCCTAACAAAGAAATGACGCATGAATTTCAGAAACCTAAATAAGATCAAAAACTCAAACATCGTGCAAAAATGATAAAAATATGCCAAATCTCTTTGCAATCTAAGACCAACAAATTGCCTTCAAAGGATAAAGACATTGGCTTAATAGCCTCGTAGGTGCTCTGATTTCAAGATATACTTATTATTAGTTAATTAGCATCTCTTATCATGATTAGGACAGTAATTCCAATCAAATGTATATACATTATAGATCAATCAACATAGGCAAATTCCACTCTAAATTATGCAGTTTGAAGAAAATTTTCCAAATCAATTTCTGATAACATCCCAATTAAATATAAGTACGCAAAACAAATTTGCACAAATTGTAGTTGATCATTCAAATAACCATTTGCAGATCCTTGGATCAAGATCCATTAAAAGAGTAAAAAGATAGACAGATTAAAAAGAAAAAGAGAAAATCGAAATTAAGTAAAGAGATAGAAACCCACATTACAAGATTCAATCTTCTCTTGAAATGGAGATAAAAATCAAATCTTTATGACGAAAAAATGAGAGAAAACCAAATATTAAACAAATTTTGTAACTTTTGAGGCCTTCTTGAAAATGGGTCTCTCTCTCTTTCTTTAGTTAACAGAATTTGTCTCCCGCAAAAGCCTCTGATTTTCTTTTCTCTAGAACGGGAAATAAAATTGAGCCCCAAATGCAGTTCTGCATAAATGGACCTCAAATTCATTCGTTTGAAGATTTTGGCCGTTGGTTTTTGTGGTTTGAATCGCATTAAATGGAGGATAGCTGGCTGGCTTTTGCATTATTTTCTGCTTTGAGGACAAATGTACATATATAGAACCAAATTGGGAAAAAAAATGTATGAATTAGAGTTTCTCGAAGGGACATAGCATTTCACAATGGTGTATATTTGCACAGAAAATCTTCTCTTGACACGATTTCTATGATTCTATCCAAGTCTAATCCTCAATTTTCTATTTGGTGATTTCTAAATTAAAATAATTTGCTTTAAACTGATTGTATTATATTCATGTATTAACTATTAATCCCTTGTTTAATGGGGATTAAAATCGAATTTTTAATAAATTTTGATAGATTTTGAAGAAATATGTGGTTGAAAATTTGTGGAATTCATAAAATATGTTGTTGAAATTAATAGTTGATTTTGACTTAAATTAAAATTTAGATTTTAATTGGTATCAAACAGGGTGTAACTCCAAAATGTTTACTCGTGCAATTATGTTTGGCAATAATATGATTTGGTGGCAAAAATCATATTCAAAATTGAGCTTGAATAACATAATCTCTTTCTAATAGTATGAGCTGACATAGCATAATCTAAACCTTTGTAGCTCAGTTTTCTCATTTACATTAAACCTTGCAGTATTAACTGTTATTTTCAAGGGATTCTGCATTTGCCTTTGCATTTGTCATTCAAGAATCAAGCCATAAACTATGTATATTATTCACTACCTCTGTTGTTAATGAATCATTATAGAGTATGTCTCCTTCTCTTGCCTGCAAACAAGATCATTTGAGCTTCTTTTGATTGCAATTGCCCAGTTATTTCATATTTCTTTTACCAGCGATCACACTCAGAACATCTCTATTTGAATAAACACAATATTAAACATTTTTGAGTTTTAATCGGATTGAATTGCTCATTGGAACTTAACTAATTTTGATACCATGTTAAGATTTTGAGTTCCATCTTAAAATGTTAATTTTTTTAAGAGGAGTAACTCAAATCCTTAAATATTAATATGTATTTATGTATTTAACCGATGTGGGAGTTATCCCTTAACATTATTAAGATTTGGATTCTATCTTTAAAATGTCAATCTTATTAAGAGGATTTATCTTTTAATATGCACTCTCAAGATGATAGCTCATTTGAACTAGTCAATCTTGAAATTCATGTACTTATTTTTTGAGTTTAGGGTAGCTCATTTTCTTGAAATTCATTTTTTGAAATTCATGTGCTCATTTGAACTAGTCAATCGAATTGCGTGTGCTCATTTTTTGAGTCTTAAGATGATCAAATTATTCGTTGGAGCTTAATGGGTTCTCACACCATGTTAAAATTTGAAGTTCAACTTAAAAGGTTAACCTCATTAAGAGAAGTAATTACATCCTTTATAAATTAGTTTGTGTTTTCATTTTTATTCGATGTGAAATTTTATCATTTATTTGTCCCTTTAGGCATTGCGGTTTATTTGACATCCCGATTTTAACTGTGAACTTAGATTTATTTTGACAGTAAGTGTTAATGTGAAAATAAGTAAATCTTTTACTTTGCTCATGTTCAGTACTAATTAAAATCTAGATTTTAATTTAATTTAAGTCAACGATTAATTCTAACCACATATTTTATGGGTCTCACAACTTTTCAACTACACATTTCATCAACTTTTATCAAAATTTACTAAAAATCTTATTTTAACCCCAACAAACAGAGGCTTAGGATGTTGAACATGTTTAGAAACAATATTTTAAACGTTAAATCTTATTTACTTTTAACCTTGACCAAAAATATGCTCTTTATACATTTATTGGCGTTGCGATATACTTTTACTGGACACGAAGGATTCATGTAATCTTACCATATTTCATATATTTTGTGCTCAAAATGAAAATAACAAGGGATACAGTTGGAGTACCTGAAGTCTTTACGAGACTGGATCCGGCTCCATCTCCCGTGAAAGAACCAGTAACACAGTATGAGAGTTGAAGATCTTGTTTATACAACGAAGAAGCTGCAAGTTTTCCGTCTGTCTGATTCACATTGTAAATTCTGAATAGAATTATTTGACCCAGTCCCCACCTGCCCGGATTATGGTAAAAGGAACTACTCAAAATATCCCATTTCTTTCTTTATTCTCTTTTACTGAGTAAAACTAATTGGTCATCGAAGAATTGGTAAAACTTTCCATTTTAGTAATTGCAAGTTATAGTGACTGAGGAGAAGTGGTTGATGTGAATAACAACTAGTAAGGGTTGTTATTGGAGTTGGTATGAACCCCAGATTTTCATATTACTGCGTGCAAATATTGTTCATATATGTTTTTGGACGTAGAAAATCTCCAGCTTCACAATAGGATTGATCATCAGCATATGTACCGTTGAAAACTATAAATTTGAATAACTTTTTACGAATATCTTGTTCATATTTGTTTTTATCAAGTAGAAAATCTCCTGCTTCATAATATGATCGATCATCAGTGATACATGAGTAAGTTGGGCTGCTGATGTGAGCTAGACTTAAGCGTCACCGCATCTCAAAGCTTTGCCCCCATCCCTCACCAGAATGCATTCACTTCTTTAGTTCTTTATTGCTATTCCGGTAACAATATATCTTACAATGTTTTACTGGAAAATCACAGGTTAGATTTGTACTCAATTAATTTACTAATAAACACCCGGTTCATGGCAGATATCTAGATGACAAACATAGAGAATCTTAATCAAATTAATGGAAGATTCATTAGGTTCATCGTTACTTTAGTGACAGATTCAGATCTTCTGTAATCTCCATTGCATCAAGTGGATCAATAAAAGACGTCTGTTGGCATTTCAGCATTCCTTCTTTTTTCAGGACTTGTTCGAGAGTGGAAGGAAGTCTCCACGAGTAGGTAACAACCGGCTCTATTGACTTTCACAATTCATGTAAATTTTTTTTATTACATTAGATTTTAGATATATCTTTCTGGCCAAGAATCATTAATTAACTGCGACTTGTCAATAAAATATGTTGTTAACGTGGACTTAAGGTTGTCTCTAAGTCAATGTTTATCGTAATTGTTAACCTAAAAACTTGGGTTTTGTTTATTGGTAGTGTAGGTGAATGCATCTAATATATTTTCATTCAGTCATGTGTTCACTTGATTGCTATATCTAATATATATATTTGGTTGTCACTGTTAAACACGTCAGTGCAAACCATCGAATTCATTTTAAAATTCATGGATGAAAAGAAAGAGCGTGGTGATGGGGAAATACAAGCAAATGACCCAAATTCAAAGTTAAAATTCCAAACTAACCCCAAACTAACCCATTTCACTATTCAAATATATAAACTACCTAAAATACCCTTAATATAAAAAGTTTCAAAATAAGTTATTTTAGTCCTCATAACTTTAATTCTAATTTTGGATTCGACAAAATTGTTTGCCCCTTGCAATAAAAATTAACTTTTCTTCACCATCAACTCTTTCCACCTATCTTGAGCCGAAAAAATTTGATATTGATTAATAATTTTATTTTTGAATTTTTGCATTTTAGGTCCAATAAAATTGGTATCGTGTTACCCCTATATCTTGAGGATTTAAAGACATTAGAGAATGGAAGATAATAAACGAAATTTACATAGGATGGTATGTTAACAATTCTATCAATATTTAGATACCGATAGTTACATTCAACATCTTATTAATAAATCAAGAAATTTGATTGATAAAATAAAAGACTCCGATAGTCTTAAAATAAAGAAAAATTTGAAAAGAAAATTACTTTTCTTTAATAGATTTTGATGAAGTTTTAGACGAAGACATAGGATACCTTGTTAAAATGCCTATTCTTATAGAAATGAAAACTTTAAAAGAATACAAAGGGTTCTTAATAATGAAATTATGAGAATTGAAGAATTAGATACCTAAAGATCATGGAAATAGAAAATTCGTAAAATATAGAAACTGAAGTATACGAAGGAGTAGAGGGATATGCCTTAAAAGGAAAATTTGATTGGGAAAAATTCAGAAAAATTAATAGAGCAGAATTAAGTCTAAAACCACCAGGAGAAAATAAATTATTCAAAATTTTAGGATCAGCCTTTAGAAGAAAAAAGTTAGTCATTAATGAATATCATGAAATAGAAAAAGCCATAGATATTAAACATACACAAGGAAAAATAAAATTAAATCTTATAACAAAAAGAAATATTAATGAATTCCTAGGAAAATTAAAACAAGAAAAACGAGATAAAATATCTTATGTTTACTTTGATGGAATACAAATAATAATAAAATCATGTTTTAAAGAAGGAATTAATAGTCCTATAATACTTAATCTACAAGATGAAAGATGTATAACTGCAGAAAATGGAAATTTGGGAATAGTAAAAGGAAATTTAGCCTATAAAAAATTAAAATTTACTTGTTATCCAAGATATTGTGTACATATAAATGATAAAAATTTAGATGATTGTCTTAGTCTACATTTTAAAATGACTAATAAAATATTAAAAGACGATAATAAAGTTTTTACTATATTATATCAAGGATTGTATTGTTATACAAATAGTAATTATGGAAATATATATAAAGAAAAACCTTTTATAGAAATTGACGAAGAATTCAGGGATATAGGTGAAGCAATCTTACCAAGAGAACAAGACATAGAAGAAATAGAAAATTTTGAGATAGGACATGATGATGCTATAAGTATTGATCAACCTATAATACCAAAACAAATAACATATAAAGAAAATAAAATAATTATTGGAAATAATACAAAGAAGACATAGTATTTCAAAAAATAATACAAAGTAAAAATAATAGTGTTTATGGAATCAAAGGAAAGTTTTTTAATGGAAATAAATGGATAAATGAAATTAAAATACTTATTGATCTTGGAGCAAGTCGAATCATATTTGCTCTCTTATTGATGAAGGAATTAAAAAGAAAAAAGTTGAACCTTATAGTTATAGAGATTTTGAAGGAAAAATAAACTCTTGTGATATCATAGGACAAATTCAAATTAAATTAGGAAATTTATTATTAAGCATAGAATGCTATATTGATAATAATATGAATTTTGATGAACATCCAATATTATTAGGAAATTCATTTTTAAATAGTCTTGATAATTATAAAATAGACAAGGAAGGAATTCTTATTACACATCAAGGAATAACTACATATTGCCCTAAAAAAAATGAGTAGAGAAATAAAATTCCCAATAAGTGTATATATACAAATAACTGTATTTGAATCAAAAATAACTACTTGTGCTCTAATTGATACAAAGAGCCTAGATAACTGTCTTTTAAGAATTTTTATTACCAAAGTGGATAGAAAATAAACGACAATTAACTTTACAAGGAATAACTGGAGTAAGAGAATCTTTAAAATATAAAAATGAAAATATAGAAGTTATAATAGGATCTAAAATAGTAACCATAAGAAATGTTTACCAATATAATATTAATGATTGTGATATTATTCTTGGAAATGACTTTCTACAACAAGCTTAGTCAATATAGTCAAAATATTTATACTATTCAATTAAAAACACCATGTGGACATTTACTAAAAATTGCTAGAGAATTTAAACCATTCGAAGTTCAACAAATTTCAATGGTGGAAAAATAGAATTTATACCAAAATTACTTAATTATTCAATCAAAACAATTACTCTTGATAAAATAAAAGATCTTTTAGCCAAAAATTATAATGAAAACACACTTGAAAAATGGGAAAAATAAAAAAACAACAGCTAAAATAGAACTATTAGAACCAACAATTATTATTAGAGTCAAACGTATGCTCTATAATCAAGAATATAAAGAAGGATTTCGAGTACAAATTCAAGAACTTCTTAATCAAAAACTTATAAGGAGAAGTAATAGCCCTCATAGTAACCCACTTTTATGGTTAGAAATCATTCGGAGATAAAAAGAGGAAAACCTAGGATGGTAGTAAATTATAAAGAACTTAATAAAAATACTAAGTTTGATGGATATTATTTACCAAATAAAGAAGTATTAATAAATATAGCTAAAAATAAAAAATATTATTCAAAATTTGATTGTAAATCGATTTTGGCAAATTAAACTAGAAGAAAATAGTATACCATTAACAAGCATTTAGTACTCCTCAAGGACATTATGAATGGTTAGTTATGCCATTTGGATTAAAAAATGCACCACAAATTTATCAAAGAAGAATGGATGAAGTCTTTAAAACTTATAATTTTCTTATTGTTTATGTTGATGATATACTTGTTTGTTCGTAAACATATGAAGATCATCTTAAACATCTTAGAATTTTTGCTACACTTTGCTCAAAAGAAGGTATAATACTTAGTCGAAAAAGCGTAGTAGCAAAACATGAAATTGAATTCTTAGGAATGATAATAAATAGTGATGGAATAAAATTGCAACCTCATATTTCGTAAAAAATAATTTTATTTCCGATAAATTAGAAAATAAGCAACAAATTCAAAAGTTTTTGGGTTTTAATAATTATTCAGAAGGATTTATAGAAAACTTACGAGAAAAAGAAATAAACTTCGAAACTATTAAGAAAATCAAATAAATTAGGTTGGAATGAAGAACATACTCTTTGTGTTAAAAATTTAAAAGAAAATTGTAAAAATTCTACCTAAACTTAGACTTCCCGATGAAAAAGATAAATTAATAGTTCAAACCGATGCTTCGTATTTATATTGGAGTGCTTTATTAAAAAACTCATTTAAATGAAATTTGGCAGGTATACTAGTGGAACATTTAATAATCTTTGTCAAGTAAATTATTCCACCAATGAGAAAGAATTATTGGCGATAGTTAAAGGAATAAACAAATTTAAAATGTTTTTGTTACCCAAGGAATTTATTGTTCAAACCGATAATACACAACTAAACGGACTAGTAAATAATAAATTACCAAATTCACCCCAACATAGAAGGTTACATAGATGGCAAGTGTTACTATCTTTTTATAATTTTAAATTTGAATATATTAAAGGAAAAGATAATTTATTTGCCGATTTCTTGAGCAGAATCATGAATATGGAAAAGATTGAAGCATTTACAAAGGAATTACAAGATCTTCTAAATGTAGATTTTAATGCAGATTATCTTATTGCCGTTCAAGAAGATCATCTTGATATTCGACAAACTTTATGTGATTTATCAAGCAAAGTTGTTGAAAGTGGGAAAAGATTGAAAAATTGAATGATAACAAAGAAAAAATAGTTGAAAAATTGTCGTAATGTTTAGACTTTTTTTTGCAAATTGGCAGAGTATCCTCCTTTTAAAAGGTGAATACAAATAAAGGCTAGTCACATCCCATTTCGGGAGATTAATACATCCACATCGAGTGGAGAATCAAAATTTAAGAGAAATGACTCTCTTACCTCGCAAGAGGAAAAAGTCATAAAAAGGGTCCACAACAACTACCGTCAAGATGGACAAATTGTTGGAAAAATTTACAAGTGGAAAAGGAGCCACGAGTCTAAGTACTCAAACATCCTTATCAAAAGGCCCATTGGAAATGTTCCTCATCGTTATCAAAGTGAATTCCAAGAAGAGAAAAATCACCATTGGTGACCTTAAATCACCAAAGGGAATAATTGCTACTCATCACATCGAGCTAATCTACATCCAATGGAAAAGGAGTATTATGAATTCTCGTAATGGATATATAATTTCGTAGAATGAAGTTCTCTATATTTCGATGACTTCTTCCAACGGCGATTTATCCAAGGATCGGTGCTCAAGGAGCAGATCCTAATATTGTTCGAAAATTAGCAAAGGCATTTGGATTTTTAGATCGACTCTTCCCAGGGATAGATCTAAAAGAAATCGAACGATTCGACAAAGAATTTGTTAATTGTGTTAAAAAATTCAAGTTGATAAACAACCAATTGAACCGAGATTTTACACAATTAGTCCCGAATATAAAGAACCAAAGTGGTATGGAGAACATCATCTCATCACAATTCGGAAAAATAATGGAAATCCACTTAAGGAGATTCGTATTTTCAAAGAATCGCCCACTATCAATAGAAAATGGATGATTTATAGAAGAGCTCTCGAATAAAATCACCGCTTCAACAATGCGCTTCTTTTATGGAGAAAGATACATGGTCTATGGTATGAGTAATAATTGGATCCTTATCTCAGAGGAGATAAAGAATCAAAATTCTTGAAGAAAAAATCATGGGAATTATGAACGATCAATTTTCTCTGGAAGTGAAGAATGCATTAAAGAAGCCCGCCGACTTATGGGACACGTCCACAAGTAAAGGACGATCAAGAAAAACGTGACTCGACAATACCATGTGAACTTTGAAGATAAGAAGACAAATTGGCTAAGCTGGAATCAAAAGAAATTGCTCTAATTTCTTGAATAAAGACAACCAACAACCACTTTTAATATTTTCAACCACATTTGAAATTATTGTACTTCTTACTTTTGTGTTGTAAAAATCGATTGGCCGTGCTTCTCGGTGAAGTGCGAGCCTTTCTATAAATTGAGACCCTTCTCATTAGAAAGGATCATCGAAAATTAGCCATCCAAATCTCATCCCGAACTACCATCTAAAATCTTCAACAATGATCTTTGTAATCATTCTCTTTAGAGAGTAGAAACCACTCTTCGGAGTATCAATCTGTGAAAATCTTTGTATAATAGCTTTCAAGCTATCTTCGCATCAATAAAATCTTTCGAGTTTGAAATAAATCTTTTATTACGCTTTGAGTGTTGTTCTACACATGAGTCTCCGTTTTGAGAGTTTTAAGTGCTTTCGTGTCCATTTTCTTGTGATGCTTTCGGACTTTGGCCAACTCTTGTGACGAAGGTGACCAGGAACATATAACATTCTTGCTATTTGGCGAAGCGTGGTAAGGCCCTTATTTTAAGCTACAAGAAAATTTATTGTTCTAAAAGTTGCATGAAAATTATTATATAAGAATTTTTATGAGATTGTTTACTTTGAAGAACTTTTATCATGGAAAGTTACGAGTTTTATTATAGATCCGTACCTTTTAGATATACTAATAGTATTGATTATAGTCACATGATAGAAATTCCGTAAACTTATGATAGTTATACTAGAGGAATAAATTTCATAAAAAGAGATAGTAGATATTATGAAAAATGCCTTACAATTGTATCATTTGGATTAAAAGAAAAATTGCCTAAAGAAATAATAAAAATGATTATATTTTTCTCGGTTAGATAGTGAAAATAGTGAAAGAACTTTTGAAACTACGAGCATGTAAGTTATAATGAAGTTTCGAATTATATGATTTTGATCTTAGTTTTGACGATATAGAATAAAAATATGCCTGGAATAACTAGAAAATTTTGTGATAATAAAATAAAAATTTTAGAAGAATGATAATAACCGACAATAATCGTAGAGAAATAGAAAGGGAAATTTCTAATTGAATAAAATTAAAAGGGAATTATTAAGAAATGAAATTACAAGAGAATTAAGAAGAGAAGAACAATTTAGAAGAGAAATAAGACAAATGATAAATAATATAATAATTAATTCCTTAAATATACCAGGACTAATATGAGTTTACCAACAAAAATAAGATTTGATAAACAAGAAATAGAAAATATTAGATTACCAATAGGAAGCTATCAAACTAAAAAATGGAATACAACTCTGTTTCAACCTTTTAAGCCTCATGGGGAAATACAGATGAATGGTTAAATATGACTACAAATTGGACTAATGCATTTTTATGGCAACAATTAGGACAATTAAAATCTAAAGACGTAGAAGCTATAGACGAAATAAATAATATAGATCCAAAAGATGAAATAGCTAAAGAAAGGTTAGAAGTTTTAAGCAAAAATATGTCTAAACAATTTAATAAAATAAAAGAACAAATTAATAATTTAGAAATACTTGATGAAGCTAAACTTGAAGAAATTCAAAATCGAATATCAAAAATTGCATGTAAAAATAGTATTAATAAAATAGCAACTTTAGAAGAAAAAGTAGACATTATTAATTATAAACTTGATATTTTATTAAATAAATTAGGATTTGAAATTGAAAACCATCTTATAAAAAACCTAAAATATGAGTATGAATGATAAAATTAATTTAATTGAGAAAAATATAAAAACAATTGATGAAAAAATAACTAGAATTGAAATAGTCTACGAAGAAGAGAAAGAAAGACTACAAAACAACTTTTTAAGAATAGAAAATCTTTTAAATAGAATAATAGAAAATCTAAATAAAGAAAAACCATTTAAACCAGATTATACTAAAGAACATAAAGAAGTTAGAAAGAAAATTGAAAATATGAAGAATTAATACAACTTAATGGAGGATTAAAAGAAGATATAGAAAAAAATTATTGATTGATCTTAGAAAGCAAGAAGAAAATCTTATAGAAAAAGAAGAAGGAAAATTAATTATAGAAGAACAATGAACGAAGAAATGGAAAATTTAATATTTGACTTAGAAGACTTAAAATTTGTGAAGAAATAACTAAAAATCATATGGTTGGAAAAACAGGAGGACCACGAGCGGTTAAACAAGAAGAATATGGAGAACTAGAAGACAATTAGATATGAAGCGTAAATAGACCCTAGAAGATATGTTAATACAAAAGTAGATTTTAGAACTACCAAAGAAAGAATGTATAGAGATCAATTTAAACCAATTTTAAGAGAATCAAACCCAATGAAAATTGCAGATCCTATTTAAATTTAGATTGTGAATTAGATGTTAGAAGAGCTATAAGTGAATGGAGTACCAATATGATAGCACACTTTAATTATAATCGCGATATACGTATAATAAAAATAGAATCGAATATTTATTAGCAACATTTAAAGGAAATGTATTTAATTGGTATAGAGGATTAGAAGAAACAACAAAAGGTATTTGGAAAGATAGTATTGAAGCGGGGATTTGGAATTAGTATAATAGAAGGAATAAATAGAGTTGCTACAAGAATTTATAGAGAATTTGCTGGAGAAGATTGGGTAAATGAAAGTACTAAAGCTAGATTAGAAGAAATAGAAGATACTAAAAATAGAATGGAACATTTACAAATTTGTAATATGTGTTATCTCAATGAATATTGTTGCGAATATAGTAAATATTATTATATGATGTTTGGAAGTGGAGCTGATAATAATTATTATAAGGAAGTTTTTATTACAAAATTACCACCACCATGGAATAGTTATTTTCAAAATAAGATTAAAGAAAAACAATTAGGAAGAAATGAAGAAGGATATACATTAGGATTTATTATAAGAACTATAAAAGACGAAATAAGTACTATGTGTAGTAATCAAATGATTTATAAACAATCAGGATTTATACAAGATGGAATTTGTTGTAGAGATACCGAAGTACCAGGAAATTGGGGATGTTATGATTATAAAAGAAAAAGAAAAATAAAACCCAAGAAATATAAAAAATATAATAAATTTAAAAAGAAATATTTTAAACCAAAAAAAAATATTTTAGAAGAAAATATAAACCTTATAATAAAAAACCATTAGATAAAAAACGATGTAAATGTTGGAATTGCAATGAAGAAGGTCATATTAGCACTGAATGCCCAAAAAAGAAAGTTAGAATATTAATTACGGATTTTGAACAAATTAGAGATGAATGTGAAGAAGTTGATATTAAAGAAATAGAAGTAAATGAAGAAATATTTGAAGAAAAATCAGATTTAGAAGAAACGTCTAGTGACGATGAATAAAAACAAGAATAAAACTAATTTCGAAAAAATTATAAGGATTGAGGACTTGATCTGCAATAAATGACCCATTTCATTAAGGGTAAAACTGACTTTTTAACAAAAAACTTAAAAAGCCACTATTCATAGGTCATTTTGCAAAATGTCCCGTGGTGATGGTGTGTGAGTGAATTTGGGGTAGGATATATTAATTTCGAAAGTCGTGTTCATATCAAACATTTTGCAATAGTTCTTATATGCTCTTTATTTGCTTATTATTATTATATATAAACGATAGCGAGATTTTACTTTTGACATGTTCCTGCAAAATAGTGGGGTTCATTTGAGAACATGATACTCGTTTGAATGACACTATTCAATCATGAATTTTTTTCTTAAAAAAGTTGGATCAAATCTTTATATGTAAAGACTCCTGAATCTATGCTTATTTTCAACTCCCGAATATTCCATCGGTTATCAAGTCTTTCATCATCTTTGGGTGCCTAGACATTCACCATAAACATTTCCTCGCTTAAACCTTGCCCTTACAAAGCTATGCCATCCTAGGTGCTGCTAAAAGAATGGATGTTATCAACGTTATGAATAATAAGTCGAATTTGAAAAATTTAGTGTTTACAGTATTAAATAATATGAAAGTTTCATCCTAGACACACATCATACGCTGCATCAGTTATGCACAGGGGCTGGCCTAGCACTCGACGAGCCCCCGCGGCAGCTCGTGCTGGATCCGTCGGGAACCTTTTTTTTTTTTGACAATAGATAAATTGTTTAGCTTATATAATTGTTATTTCATTTCATTTTCAAATGCCACCTTTAGTTGAGTTTGTTAGAGTTTGCAATTCTTATAAGATGTCTCTGATTTGATTCCCTAGCTTGCAATTCATATATTTTTAGTTCTCCAATTTTTACCATTTTACAATTTTTTTTAGTTGAGTTTGTTAGAGCTTACAATTCTTATAAAATGTCTCTGATTTGATTCCCTAGCTTACATTTCATATATTTTTAGTTCTCTAATTTTTACCATTTTACAATTTTACCAAAATTAATGGTAATAGGGAGGAGGGAGTCGAACCCGTGACTATCCTTAAAGATTATTGGAATTCTTACCATTAGGGCACTTGTTGATTTTGATATTATTGTTAAGATAATAATATATATTAAGTTTTAATAGTTTTAATGTAATTGTAAAAATTCGAACTCTTCCTTTGAATTATAAGTTGGGCACAATGTCTTTTGGTGAGTATTTTTAACTTGTATAAAAAATTATTTTGTTCAACAATTTGAACAAAATAATTTTTATATTTAAATTTTAGGCTTTAATTCCCTTTTTTTTTTAAAAAAAAATATATTTTTCTCTCTTCTTTTCAATTACACAATCTTCAATAAAATAATATTACACGTAAATTCAAAATTTTTTCTTATTTTTAAACACACATTCTCCATCAAATCAATATTCTAAAATATATTTTTTTACAAAAATGGGCATCAAATGAACTCTTAATATTTTATTACTATCGACAGCCAACGGTCATCCGTGCTGATTTAAAACTCTGGATCCGCCCCTGATTATGCATGCATTTTCTTTCCTTTTTCTCTTTTGGTCCCTTCATATTTAGTGCTCTTTATGCCATTTTCTCCTTTGGTCCCTTCATATTTAACTTGGATAATTACGGAGAATGACTTGTTGCGAACATAAAGCAACTCTTAAGAAACATATTTTTAAATAGGTCTTGTAAATTTCTACCTTGTCCCCCGAAACTACATTTATTGTGCGTGTGATAAATCTGTCTTTAAGACCGAGATGCAAGAGAACTAGTCAAAAACCAACTCATACTAGAGAGATCTAATGACCCATCAGTTCAACCAATATTGATGACCGGGTTGAGTTTTATAAAGAAATACTAAGGTGATCCAACAAATTAAAAGATGGAAACAAAAATTATTTGCAAAGTCCAAGTCGAAAAGTTTGAGATAAAATAAAACATTATTAGTTCAGTTGCTTCAAAAACATCCAAATGGACCATATCTAAATTTTCTTGATAAAATAAATGAAAAATGCGAAAACTGATGAACAAGAATTAAGAAACATATATGTATGATCAAATAGTGTTTTCTATTTGCAGTAGAACTTGGAAACTATAATTAGCTAACCCTTAAGAACTCAGAAACATGGAATTAGAATGACTATCAGTCAAATAACTCTTCAAAGGTACACCTTTTCAAGTTGATCAATCTGAGAAGAACCTTCAAAAGGTAAGAATAATGGAAACTGATTAATATCTTGCATGAAACCATCGAATTCTGAAAAACCACATAAGAAATCAGCGTCAGTATTCGAGTTTCTCCATATCTCTTCCTCAACCTTGATTCTCTCTTTGAACCCTGAACCCTGAAATCCATTTTTCATAGCCAGTTCCATTTTCTCGGCCAAAATCCTTGGATCTTCTACATTTCTTGGACAACTTTTCTTGTTGCATGATCCGAGCTTTTCTGTGGGTTTTCCAGTGAGTCTTTGGACTAATTCTCTGAAGTTTGCAGCATCGGTCTTGATAATCTCTGGTGCAAATATGTGAATTATACGAATTTTTGGCTTGATTTTTGATATTTTTTGTGAATTCTTGTGCATTCCTAGTGCTGCTGATGGTGTTTTGTTTATAATACAGGTTTGTTTTTGAAGCATCGCCTCCATATTTTGCATCAAGCTTAAAAAAATACAGGTAACTAGAGAGAGAAGGAGAATAATTCTTAAAAATTAAAAGAGAGAAAATGGATTATATATAGGTGAAGAGAAGGCAAAAAATTTTAAACATATGACAGCAGAGAAAATTTTAAATAGAAAACAATTAAGCTGTCTAGTGAGGCAAGGATTAGATGAACCCTACTTTTGACATACTGGAGAGAGGGAGTCGAGTATAAAACTCAATGGTCCCCAATTCCCCTTGTCATAGTCACATGTATGAAGATAATGTCTTTATTAAAATGTTTGAGAGTCCTTTGATATGCAGAATTCAGGATGATTGAATTTTAGTTTATTCTGAATCGAACTTATCGAACATGCCAATAGGGCCTTCAAGTTCTAACTAGAGATTAATGATAAAATGTCATTAGTGCATCTTGTTGTAAGCTATAGAGCAAAAGTACATTAGCATGTTTGAGTCTTTTTTTTTTGTTAGAATGCATTTTGAAGTACTAGATTTATAAGTATATATAATTAAAAATGAGATGTGCTGAGGTACATAATGGGCACTATAATGGTGTCCATAATTGACACATGGTGCCTTCATCATTGGAGGGGGTGTTGGTGGGCCATAATTGACACATGGTGCCCCATCATTGGAGGGGGTGTTCATGGGCCTATTATGGTGCCCATTATGTACAAGGAGAATAACCCATTAGAAAATAATAAAAAAAATTTGAATATACGTATAATATTATTTTATTGAAGAATCTATGATCCAAAAGAAGAGAAAAAAATGTATTTTAAGAAAAAACAAATGCATATATAAATAAGTGGAAATTACAGCTAACCCTACTTTTCAAGATACAAATTCAAAATTCAGATTTCAACTTTTAATATTCAAAAATCAGATATTTAATATATACATACACGTTTTTTTAAGTTTAATTAAATATTAATAATATTATTATAAAAATTAATTTATATCACCCCACCCCACATAAAATCCCTAATTTGTAAATCCCTAATTCGTAAATCCCTCCTCCCGTATCTCTCTCTCTTTGTCTGCTGTCCGGCGAGTACCTCCACCGTGTTGCTGCCGCCGGTGAGTTCTCCTCTCCTCCCTCTCTCTCCCTCCCCTTCTCCATTTGCCAGCCCGTCGCCTCGCCGTCTCTCGCTTCTCTCCCTCTCTGCCACCGGCGACCAACATTTTCAGACCGCCTTCTACGCCACCTCCCCCTCCCCTCCTGTCTCCACCCAAATCCACAGCAGCGTCGCGATTGCCGGTGTCGCGCGATGCTGCTGTGATTCACAGCAGCGTCACGCGACGCTGCTGTGAATCACAACAGCATGGGCGCGACGCTGACAGGCGTTGCTGCAGCCGCGGTGAAGAAAATCGTCGGCCCCGTCCCTTCTCCTTCTCTCTCCTCAGGCATTGCCGGCGCCGTGAACGCTAAATCATCCGCTCGCTGTGCATTTTTTTTTTGAGTGGTGGTGCAGTGATTGTTGGTGGTGATGATGTGTGATTTGTGGTGTATATGTGCTGATCTGTGTGTGGTGGTTGTGGTTTGTTCGGAGTAGTGGTGGTAGTAGTGTGGAGATGGTGAGGTAGGGGTGGTGGAGGCGCCGATAGGGGATGTGCAATAGGTGTGCAATGGGTGGTATGTGATGATGTGCAGTGTTGGTGGATCTGAGTCGCTGTAGGTTTATGTTTTGGTGCTGTGGGTTGTGGTGGGACAAAGAGGGTTTATTAGATCTAGTGGTGGCAGTGGCTAAATATTAATCTGATCCACGCCTGTGCTGTGATTATGATCAAAATTCTGAGTTGTAACCTGTGCTGTGACCTGGTCTGTGACTTGGTCTGTGACCTGTGACCTGAGTTGTGACCTGGACTGTGACCTGTGACTTGAGTTGTGACTTGAGTCCTCAGAATCGGAGCAGTCGCCGGAACGGTCACAGGAATCGGAGCATGTAACCTGAGTTGTGACCCGGACTGTGACCCGTGACTTGAGTTGTGACCTGAGTCGTCGGAATCGGAGCAGTCGCCGGAATAGTCGCCGGAGCGGTCGTCGATGGGGGTGGTGGAGCCGTGGAGGTGGGGTGGGGGTGGGTTAATTTTATATATATATATTTTATTTATTTATTTATTTATATATATAAATAAATATTTATATATGTGTATGTATAGGTCAAAATTTCTGGTTTTTGAAAAGTGAAAGTTGATTTGTTATTTTTAAAATAGGGTAGAGATAAAGTAGTAAAACTGAAATTTTCCCTATAAATAATGTACAGTACATAAGAGAGATCCATCCCGGCAAAAATAATAACCGTCGGATCCTCACGTGGATGTCAGAGATCCGTATCATCACGAAATCCTTCAGGCTCAGTCTAAAGCCTATTAGGCCCAAAGGATCTTATCTTACGTCATCCTAAAATCCCACACAAGGGCCTGGTGTGCCGGCCCACATAAGCCCCACGAGTGATTGGCTCTACAAGTAACATGGGTATGCTCTTCTAACATGCACAATTTTTTTATAATTGAAAGATTTATTTAACTTTTTTATTAGCCAAAATTTTCTAATACAAATAACACATTAAATTATTTAGTTAAAAGCAATGTCGTTAAAATTTGGTTGGACCAACCGGTTGGATCCGAAAAAAATTGAAAGCCAGTTCGAAATTCGATTTGATCAATGGACAAAACTGTTTGACACGAATGAGTTTTTCTCATACGAGTCTTCACATTTCACAAGCAAACATGGTAAGCGAGTTCATTATTGTGCCATATAATTTCAATATCTTAATCCAATGGTTGGTATTCATATCAAGTGGTATCGAGCGAAACGTGATCCTTAAATTCACAACGACTAGTATCAGATATTATGAGCACAACTAATACAACAAGTGGTAACAGAACAATTCTGATATCTTATTTGTTTCACAACATCCCGAATAAAGGAACCCAAAAAGAATTCTCTTATATAGATAAATCTTGGTCTCCAAAAGCATTTTTTATATCCTAAGCTAAAAATAATTCACATTTCTCATAATTCTAAGAACTAACCCACTAACAAACACAAACCCGTTTGAGCCCCATTTTTTTTCATTCCATTACATTAATTTTTTTCTCTCTTCATCTCAATCACACATTCTCAAATAAAATAATATTACACACAAATTTAAAACTTTTACACCACACATTTTTCCATCAATCATTATTCTACAAATTTTCAACCCCAAAAAATGGGGGCCAAACAGGGGAGTTTCAGAATCCAAATCATAACACAACGCCTATTACATATGCATGTACATACACATACATTATATATGTTATGTTGTGATGAGTAGGAGGATTCCCTCCCTAGGAATACACTGACTGTTGGGCCATTGGTGTTGCAAGTTTTCAGGGGGGAGAATTCGCTATATTTATAAGCATTTTCTTCAGAAAACATGGTGACTGGTGGGCCCCAATGGGCTCCCCTGTAATGGGAGCCACTTGCCTGCAGTACAGTGCAGCTAGTTGTTGTTTCGGACTGTGCAATTTTTGCAATTGGGCAGTGTTTTGAGTCCACAAAGATATACCACTGGTTTACAACTTTGTTATTTCAGACACAGTCAAAAAAACAGCTGACTTCGTTAGTTGTCTTTTCATTTTTTGATCCGCTAATTTGTTTCTTGTCTGTATGTCGACCATAGAGCTTAAAGTTTTGAAGTTATTTCGAATTTACAAAAAAACAATTTATTTTTTCGAATTTAAATTAAGTGACGGTAGAAGTTCCCTGAAGCGTATATTAATTCCCTTTTGAGTCCTATGTGTTAAGATGTTCCTTAAAATAAACAAAATCCCATGTCCACCAAAAATCCTAAATAACTGGTGGGCTGTTCAAATGCTACGAGGTCGCTTAACCATTAAAAAACCACCTTCAAATTCTATCCTGCTTAAAACCACTACGTTTTGCCACATATATCTTTCTGCATGACACGTGTTTAAATTGGACGAATGTGTGAATACGTGTCATCATCATATCTGGCTCTTCGTCGGTATATATATAATGTATAAGACCTGCATGCTGTTTATTCATTGAAATCTGTTCTTTTCTTACAAAGGAGTGAATTCTCAGGAAAAGTAAAATGCAATCCATGAAGGAAACTGCAGCCAATGTTGCCGCCTCGGCCAAGTCTGGCATGGAGAAAACTAAGGCTGTTGTGCAAGAAAAGGTATTGTTGACTCATTTGGTTAACTCGATCTAAATTAATTTCCCGTTTGGCCCTATTGAAATTTTAATTCATTTTTTTCTCTCAGCCACGTATCCTCCAATAAAATAATATTACATATAATTCCAAAACTTTTTCTTCTTTTTCAACCATACATTATTAAAAAAACACTATTACAACCATTAAAATTTCAAATAATGGGGTCAAACGGGCGTGAGTTAATTAGATGCCTTCTTCAATAAGAGAAAGGAACACGAATGAGACGACAGTATGTTTTGTTCATCCTATCGTATCGAAATGCATTAGATTGAATAAGAGAAAGTCACACAATGTTACATTCAATTTACTATACCAGGCATTCGAGTGAACATTAGATTGAATACGAATTTGTCGACACTACATTTTGTTCAATTCACTGTACCAAACATTTTAGTACTTTTTTTTTATTGTAGTTACGTTACTACTGTATTTGTTTTGCTTTTCATTGTGTTATAATCTTTAAATTTGCTTCTGTAATCTGTTGGCAAAGTAGTTCTAACTCGCTAAGAATATCGAACACATCAAAGAATAAGTTTCCTCTTTATTTAATAATGACTAGTTCTATCTATTTCACCTTTCCGATTATAATGGTTTTGAAACTATATAACTTGGTTATATTTGATATATGTTATTTGATGCAACTGAATAGATGGAGAGAATGACTGCAAACAATCCGACTGAGAAACAGATGGCAACGGTGAAGAAGGAAGAAAAAATCGACCAGGCGGAGCACCACAAGCAGGAGGCTCGTGAGAAGAACGCCGCCTCGAGTCAGGTGGCAAATGCTGGTGCGACGCACTCCTATTCGACAACTGGAGAGACCGGACAGCCTACTGGAAGCCACCAAATGTCAGCGCTGCCAGGTCATGGCAGTGGGCAGCCCATGGGACAGGTGACTGAGAGCATCATTAAGTCTCATCCTATTGGGAATGTCACCGGAACTGGGAGGCCGACCACCGCACATAACACTCATGTAGGAGCTGGCGCCAATAAAGGATATGGCACTGGTGGTGCTTATAGTGGTTAGGCAAAAAAATGTGTCGAAACTTCTATGCTGTAATGGTGGCACAGATCAGGGCATTTTTGTTGTGTATTTTTCGAATTTAATAAAGTATAGCAGTACGCTTTCGAAACTTGACAGAACTCCCAAGAACTATGTTAAATTGGATACCTCAAGACATTTTGCTGCCTGTAAATGTACCTAATGAATTATATAGTATAATGTGTAGGGAAAATGTTGGATGAAAAAATTGATTATGTTTTAAATTGGTAAATGATAAAGCATGTGATATTATGTAATCCATTATATAAATATTAACGTAAATGTAGTAAGATCCTACCTCAAGACTCAGCTACATCTCAAAAATTCCTTTGGTCCATTTGATTGTGAGAGTGGAATTTGGGTGGAAAAAAATGAATTTTAGGGAATTGAATTGTCTAGAATTGTTTTTTTTTTTAGAATTGTCAATTAATTGTGTTTGATTAGTATAATTTTTCACGTGAAAAATTTTTCACGTGAAAAATGTAGGAGATATTACACCGATAATGTGCATATTATATTCATTAAGAGCATGTCGTTAATATGCGTGAAATCGAAACATCATTCGACTTACCGAAATCTGATTTGAGAAGATAAAACAACGATTTACCGATTTCGAATGTGCATGAATCTGGAAAGAAAGCCCGTCATTCTCGCTATCAACCTTTCAGTATAAACATATAAACAATGTTAGCAATATTCTGAAATTAATTATCAATAAAATCAGAAATGAGAAAGATGAAATGTAAGTGATGCGATCGGTCGAGGCAAGTGTTTGACACTTTTTCCTTAACATGAATTTGCCCCGCATCGGTGCTAACGGTTTCTCGGCAATCATCTCCCAAGATACAACGACCACGTCAAGCCATAGGAGCACTCCAAATGACTTAGACCAACGAACTCGAACGGAGTTCCCTCTCTACCATAACCATGATTTTGATGCAAGAAAAAATCACTTCTACAAAGTGTTTTATGCAAAACTAAAGTAACCATGATATGAAACTATCAAATGAATTGTTTGTTGTGTAGTTAATCCAAACACATAGGAAATCCATATATATAGTAGTTGGAACATCCATACCAAGAGACACATCTCTTGAATAATCATAATTATTGGAAGTTACTCATACCAAAAGTCATGCTCTCCAAGAGTCATGATCCATATGAAAAGACACATCTTTTCATCTACATTCTCTAGAATATTCTACACAATTTCAATAATTTCAAGTATTAAGTGGTTTAAGTTTGGCTTAATTTCTCATTCACCAAACAAGGAATTTCCACTTAAATCATTTCAATTGGTCACAACTAATTTCCAATACAAAATTCCAACAAAAAATGTTGAAATTTTGGATCTTTTGGTGTTCGTTTTTGCCTTTACTTTACATGAAAATTGTCCATGAGATAGAATTTGTTACAATTGGAGATATAATTTGTTTCCATTATCAAAATAAATAAATAAGCTGTCTAAAAAACCAATTCCCACAAAGTGACGGAAATTGATTTACCTCAAAAAGCAAGAAAATGTGGCAAACCAAGAAAATGTGGAAAACCAATTAACTGAAAAATGTTTCATATCAAACACTCTAAAAAGTGAAAAATTGCAAAAAAAATTTCATCTTCCAAGAAAAACTAGCCCTATCAAACAAGGCCTATGGGTTTCTTATTGAAAAGAACAAAAATACTTTGTTATTGATACTCCGTTGTCGTGGTTATGGTTACCAATCGACGAGTCCTTTATACGCACATCTCATGTTGGTACTTTAGATATCCTTGGTTCTCATAAATACACGCAGGAGAATAAGGGGAAGAAGGGCCCGTATGAGCCACAAGCACGCCACTGCGATGGAGAGGACAAGTGGTTTGTCTTTTTAATAGTAACTGGACGGATACCATCAATCAATAACCAAAACAGTCTCAAGGCCAGAGACATCTGCAAACAAAAAGCTGAGGACCAGCGGTACAATTGTGAATCAAGTTAAAAAATTTTACCCCAAATACAGGTGACAAACGATTTTCATTAAAGAATATTAAACTTGAAGTTTAGAATAACTTTTAAAGGTGTGCATTCAACATGTGATATGAAAGGGAGGGAACAAGAGGAAGAGAGAGAACCTAAAAATAAAATCTGCAACCAAAATGGATAAATAAACCCAAAGTCATCTAATACAAGGAAAACTGCAATAGCTACCAGTCAGAAATGTAATAATCATATGTCCAAGAATGCTACAATAACATCGTTACCCCATTAACTTGTATCCACGGCCGAAAATCCAGATTCAAACAACATGAGCAAGAACGACAGTAAGCTCCAAAGGGCACGCGAAATTACCCTCCTAATGCCCCAGGTTGACGCAACTCAGCTTCCCCATGTGCGAAGTGGCACCTATCTCCAAAAGTGCAAGATCCTTTCGAAAAATTCTCACAAATTTTGGTCTTGAAGTTGCTCCTTGGGGCAGGACCTCCGATTGGTTTTGCTGGGCCTCCGGGTGGTTTTGCAGGGCCACGGGCAAAGCCTATGCTACTAATCAGGTCTCTTACCATTGCACTTGCCTCCTTAATTTGTTCAAATGTGCCCTCAAGTTCTATGTTCCTAAGATTTGGATCTGTCTCATGATCTCGGATGGCTAACTTGGCTCCTGTTTGCCTACAAATCTGCTTCGAGTTCGCTCCACCCCTCCCTATGATAGCGCTGGCTAGGGAAGCATCCACGCTAATTTTGGCAGTGGCCGAGGCCCCAAAACTCCCAGCAGGCATGGGTGGATCCATTCTACCACCAAATCGGCCAGGGATAGGTCCAACTGCATGAGGATCTTCCTGAGATGCTGCAATTGGCTTGCCGAGTTCCCACTCTCCATGAGCAAAGTGGCATTTGTCACCGAATTTGCAGCCCTCTGCAGTGTTGAATTTGTTGCAAATTTTAGTTTTAACAGCCGTTGAAGCAGACCCGTTTGATATAGGCAGAGGTCCTGTTGTCCTAGCCGGAGTAGGCACCAGGCTCATCGTGTGGGCAACAGCATTATAGCCACCAGGAACATAGTGAAGGAAGTGGCAACTCTCACCAAATGGACAACCAGCAGTGCTGCAAGAAGAATAAGCGAGATATTTCAATTAGATTACAAACGTACCATTAGGAAAGAAAATAATATTGAGAATATACCCTGCAGCCTTTAATGGGCATAAAGGAAACAGAAGTTTAAAAAACAAAAAAATAAAATAAAAAACAATGTGCATATTTAAAAGGTGATATTAATATATGATCAAACGAACAAGAACCAACTTTGCATAGTTCAATGTCAATGTGTAAAATTGTGAATACCACAAGCAATGGGCTGCCAGATACAGAGAGCCCTCTGGGTCCCAACTGATAATAGAGGGAAAAAAAACGAATCAAGTGAATATATCGTGAAAACAAAATATAGCTACCAATATTGGAGCAACTTTCGATGAGGTCAATCAAGTTAATGGACATAGCTTAGAATTTGATCATCTCTTGCTTTCGCTTTTTTTCATCAGATAAGGGGATTCAATCAAAGTACAAAGGACTATCATTCAGTTAAATTACATCAATGTCAAAGTAGTTTTTATCTTATAGATCAGATCAGTTTCTAAATAGTTTTGATGAATACAGGCAAGATTTGGTTTACAATTAGATGGATGAGAAACGGAAAAAACCACAAAAAGAAGAATTGGGGGAAAAAAATATTTGAAGGTGGAAAAAAATTTGTTTATCTAGAACCTAGAATGAATCAGAAACTGCACAATTATATTAGACTATATAAAATGCTTGAGCCAATCAACATTACTGGAGCATTGTTAAATTATACCTTCCGCCCTAGGTTTCTTACGACTTAGCCCCTGTTTGGTACAAATTAAAATTCTCATTCTCATTATTCCACTCATTTTCAACCACACATTCTTCAATAAAATAATATTTTTCATCACATCAATAATTTTTCCTTCTTTTTCAACCACACATTCTCCATCAACCTACTATTTCAGAATACATTCTTCTTGGCTCAAACACACCCTTATTTTCAAACAAGGCTATCCTCCCTCCAAGTTTTACATCATTACTTTATTTTAAATTCTTATTCATCATCTCTGTCCAAACTCCTAAAGTTTATGAAAAATTAGATTCTTACGTTAGTTAGTTTGGTTTGAACATACTTCCTTTCAACACTAATTTTTCTTCTCCAAAGCTGAAGTTCCTAAAGCACATTACATCTATCATTCCAATGTTAGTACTCCTAAATAAAAATAGAAATCCAACTTGAAATCTAGCAAAAAGCAGTACAAGGATCACATTGGCAACTGTGTTAAAGGCTAAAGTGGGAATCGAGGTGTTTTGCCTCTGTTAAGCGATGTATCTGAATAAAAACCAATAAAATAATAAAAACTAGAAAAAGAAAATTATACTCATAGTAATCCATAAACTATCTAAATAATCCACAATATAAAGTGTCAAGAAAATTTAAATTCTAATTCGCAACTAGAAACATAAAATGGACCAATAAAGTAGCAAGTAATAAGTTCACATAGTAGCAATCACATAACAAGACCACTAACCCACAAGCAGAACTAAAGGTCAAGCAAATGAAACAAGTTATAGCTATTAAAAAAATGACCTTTAAGAGAAAGAAAGTTCTAGAAGGAAATGAAAACATAGAGATGATCAACAAGAAAAGTTGCAAAAAGGTTGCCACTTGACTTTAGAGTTTATCACACTTTAGTTGTAGGACTAGTTCACTTTTTCTCTTCCCAAATCACCAATTTTATATTTCTAATTTTGAAGGTTGGTCGTGCTATAAAAGGCTCAAAAACCCTTGAATTATTTCGGGCTAAAAAATCAGTCTAATAAGTCGAGGTTGTACAAGAAAGCCTGGAGAAGAAAAACCTTGGGAGAACAGCCTAGGGAGACACACTAACTTGCCTGAGACTTGTGCCTTGACGCACGAGCCTCAGTAACTCAAGGCATAAGCCTTGATGAGTGGCCATTGATGCATAATCTTAGAGGATCTTTACAGACGCCACACAGAGCATGAATCAAGTCGTAAGCTGAGGGCACATAATGAAGGCCACGGACAAGGTGCGGCGCTCAAGGCATAAGCTTGGACGCTTTTTACTACAGTCATTGGCATAATTAGGAAACCACAAGTTATTACAACAACAGGAACTGCAAGGCTGAAAGAACAACATCAATTAAGTTAATACTGATTACTGACTTCTCATGTAATACTGATATCAGTATTTAGTAACTTCAAACTGCAAAGCTATAATTTGCATTTCAACCAAGCAAGATTGCTAAACAGAATTTCCACGGTCAATATTAAGATAAACATTTCATGCTAGAAAATAAACTTGCAATGGGACACATTGCAATGTCCCTGTTTATGTAAAATTAATAAGGCAGTTAATAGTGATAATTTTGGTATACTATAGGACTTAAAAAACATCTTAGTGATATGGATAAGTAGTACCTGAATTAGGGGTGGGCAAAAAACCGACCGACCCGACGAAACCGACCGAACCGACCCAAACCGACCGGTTTGGGTCGGTCTTTTGCATTTTTTGGGCGGTTTTCTGGTTTCGGGTTGGGTGGTCGGGTCGGGTCGGGTCGCTGGTTGGCACCCCCAACCCGACCCAACCCAACCCAACCCGGAAAAAAAAAAACGTTAAATTGAAAAAACGACGAATAGTTTTCTCAATTATTTTCAGATTGTATTAAGAATTAGTTTTTGTTAGCAATTTTTTATTATTAAAACTGGAGCTTTCGAAATTGATCGAGGATTTCAATTAAAAATTTCTTGAAAATAAGGAATACGGATACCAGCTTGAGATTTAGGGATGAAGTAGAGAGGCTAAATTAAATAATTATTTTACTAGTTTTTTTATATTCAATAAAGTCAAAAAGTCGCGTTGTATCATAAAAAATTACATTATAGAGTATGAATCACTATTGATGATCACAAGACATTTCAAAAAATGAAGTACGTTAAATGAAATGACTTCGAATTTCTTCAATTCGATCCATCGCTCGCGTTTGATTCAATCTCTAATCTAAAACTGCACTATGTCCATATTTGTCTTGTCAAGTCATTTCGTTCAATAATTCTTATTTCATAATCAAATTTAACATAAATGTCGATTTTCAATTACGTCCCACTACTCTTGTTCTCTTCATATTTTTTTTATGTCCTTGCTATATTAGCTATGATGCCGTGTCTCTAGTCTCACATCAGATTGGGAAATGTTCACATACAATTCCCAAGCTATACTACTTGTCCCGCTAGGATCTCAATTCATTTAATTCCAACATGTGTCAAAAAAATTGAAATTTATGATTCAAACCGACCAACCCAACCCAACCCGACCGACACATAATTGGGTTGGGTTGGGTTGGGTTTCAACATTTACATGGGTTGGGTTGGGTTGGATTTCGAACAAACCGACAATGTTGGGTTGGGTTTGGATTGGGGCAAAACCGACTCAACCCAACCCACGCCCACCCCTATCCTGAATTCATTTAATATCACGAGGGACTAGCTTGGCACTATAGTGTTTAACTGCTCATAAGGCAAGAGGGCTAGAAGGGTGTTGAAATTTCATAGATCATGCGAAATTACAAAGCCCATGCAGCCTAAAAACGATTGAAAATTCCATAGATCATGTGAAGTTCACACTTCAAAATTAAAATCAAATAGTATGTTTCCTCATGACAATAGTGGAACATTATTATAATTCTGAATACCAACTGCTGAAAAGTTAAATTTCCATTATTCATATTAGGTAGGTAAGATTTGAACCTGAAAAACTTCGTGCATGGCTTTGATTTGCTTCCTATACCACTTGACAAGGAGTCCATTTCTGTTACAAAACATTAATTACTTTTTCCCAGTTAGAATTCCTTCGACTCTTACCATTAATGCCATACATAATAGATACCATCTTGAAAGGCACGTATAATAAAAAAAAAAATTTAATATCACAAACCTTGCTAAATGCACTCAAAAAGATTATGCTAATATCCTAATCTTGCAAACGTGTTGAGATATATTTGACCGCAAGTAGCATTAAAAATGAAGTTATTGAAGGTAAATTTCCATTTTCCAAAAAATTATATTATTCTTTTTGGAAGCTTACTGTCTCTTGATTTTATTAGTGTCCAAAAAAAGTAACGAACTTTAGCAAAAGACTTTACTCTCTCACTTATCCAAAATATCTAATAAAAAAGACAAAAGATGATTACTTTTTCCAAGTCCTTTAGAAACAAAATCCCACAAAAAAAAAAAGAATTCCACACCAATATATTGAGTCAGATAATCCAGGAAAATTACTGGAAAATACAGTAAGAAAATCAGAAATTAGACATATGATCAAAAAGTCCTAGTAATGTATGCATTCGAGAAAAAAATAAACTCTTTTAAGTAAATTTTAAAAGTAAAAGTAAAACAATAACCATACCTGCCTTAGGTTTCTTGAAACCACCATTGGCATTAAAAGTTGCTTCACCTCTGCTTCTTTTGCGAGTGTCCATATCTTTCGGTACCCAGATCGACTTCAAACCACCAAACTTTCCATAGCAAAAGAAATGTCGAATTTATCACGAAACAGCGGAAAATGCAAAAACCTCTAAAACTATGAAAAAATTGAAACTTCAGCTAAAGAAAACTAAAAAAAACAGAAATAATTGTACAGGCCAAAAACCCTACCCCAACTCTCGTTCCAGTTCTTGGGTTTTCGTGAAGAGAGAGAGAAAGGATTTAATAAATCCGAGGATATTTTAGGGGGGAGGAGCGGGGGTTAAATTGAATGGTAGCCAAACTTTATACTCTTTGGAAGGAATTTTTGGGGGAAAAATTGATTTTTGAATAGTGATATGATGGGAAATGTGTGGTTAAAAAAGAAGAAAAAAGTATTGATGTGATGGAAAATATTATTTTATTGAAGAATGTGTGGTTGAAAATGAGAATTGATTTACTGTAGAAAATGAGAAGTTTTACCAAACAGGCTCTCAGTGTTCTCACTCACTCATTCAATTTTATTTTATTTTATAATTAGTGGTATCATAATCACTCAATTTGATTTTATTTTATTATGATCACCCAATTTCATATAATATTTCAAATTTCAACATTATCACTTAATTTCATATAACATTTCACAATGACCATCCAAATTTTTTTTTAATCATTTTCACTAATTTTAAAAGGGTTAAAAATAGTAACTTTGTATTATGTACTTGTTTGGTAGAGATTTTTTGGGGAAGAATTGATTTTTGAATAGTGATATGATTGGAAATGTGTGGTTGAAAAAGAAGAAGAAATTATTGATATGATAGAAAATATTATTTTATTGAAAAATGTGTGGTTGAAAATGAGTTCTCAAATAAAAAACAAACACCCCTATATATAAAATATTTTTAAAAAAAAATTAATTTTAAAAACGCTTATTTTAAAATAAATTTTTATTTTATTTTAAAAACTTTTTTTAAATAAGTTTTTATTATATTTTATTTTTTTAAAGAACGTTTTTTTTAAATAAAATTTTATTTTATTTTATTTTTTTAAGTAACTTTTTTTCAAAATAAGAGCTTGTTTGGGAGGAATTAAAATCAGATTAAAATTGAAAATATAACCGTTATTGTTGACTTTTATTAGACGGGTAGGACCCAATAACGGCCATATTTTCAATTTTAATTGGATTTTAAGCCCTCCCAAACGGGGCCTAAGTTTTTATTCTGTTTTTAAAACATTTTTTAAATAAGTTTTTATTTTATTTTATTTTTTAAGTAACTTTTTTTTTTAAATAAGCTTTTATTTTTTTATTTTAAATTTATTTTTTATATATAATGCAAAGTTACCGCCTTACCCTTTGAAAATTAATGAAAATGGTGAAAAAATGTTGGGTGATCATGATAAAATATTGAGTTGGTGAAACTTTATATAAAATTAGATGGTCATGGTGAAATAAATCAAATTGAGTGGCCAGGTGACATTAAGTATAAGTTGGATGGTCATGATGAAACAAAATCAAATGGGTGATCATGATGACACCAAGTATAAAGTTAGGTAGCCATTGGTGAATTTAACCCTTTTAAATGCATACTGATTTGGAAATGATTAACTAAATTTAGATATAATTTTTTTGAGTTCCTCCTGCCAATTTCAATGAAAAAAAAAAGTAAAAATTACACTGCCACAACTATTTAAAGATTACAATTCAAAAAACGTGTGTAAGATTAGCTTATCCAAAAATCTGGTGATAATCCCACATTTTAATATTAACAGATAATATTATAAATTAATTTATATATCTACCCCTAATCCACCCACTCCATCCAAACCCTGGTCATCTCTACACTCTCCCTCACTCTGGACCATCACCGTTGTGCACGATCTGATAAAATCTAGTGGAATCGGTGGGCATTGCTGCGCGGAGCGTCAATCTACCCACCGATAATGTGAGTACTCAGACAAAAGACGACTTCACAAATTTCAAGGATTAGAGATTTTCATTAGTGGTATCTAGTATCTACTGATTTGTAATGTCAATTTGTATGAATGCAAAGAGGAAGTTGTAATTCTACTTTTTTATACTCACATTTCATTTTGGCGGCCGCAGTCCCAAACCTTTATATTTAATTGTAGGCGTGGTCCAAATTACTGATTCCGTAAACAGTGAAATTGTAATTTTAACCCAAATAAACAAATTTAATGAGGGGCAAAATAGTATATTTACAATTTTCATAATAAAACAATTAAATAAAAAATCAGAAGGAACAAAAAAAAAAATCAAAGTTACTGTTCATCTTCCCATGCCTCCCCACTCCTATGGTCCTACTCCCTCCCCTCAACACTTGAAGTCTTGAACCTAAACTAAATCAAAATCTCATCTCGTCATCATCGCTACAGCCATCGCCAAAATCGCATACATTTATTGTCAAAAACCGATGGGCATTTTTGCATACATTTATCCGTGGTCTTTTCATTTTGAGTTTGATCGCTCCGAGGTTAATGTACGAAGAGCTTGCCAAATTTGTACTGAGACTTGGGAATCAAAATGAAACCCAAGGAAATTCATCCTCTTGATGATAAAGGGCTAGGAATGGTGTCTGGGAACGAAACCCAAAATTACATCGAGGGACGCAATGTTGGTCCAAGTGGTGCTTGGGATACTGTTTGGGAAAATAATGCAAATTAACTTTCTGGTCATTTTTCTTTCTATAAGAGCACACAAGGATCTGTTGCTATTTGCTTATCCATATCGAAAGCTACAGTACAAATAGATGAGGATGATGTGAGTATATAGAAATGCATTGTGTTGAAATAATAGAGCATACTCTATAACCCCCGGAAAAGAAAAAGAAAAAAGAAAAGTTAAATGTTGATACAATGTGCTGATTTTGTTGTGAACGAACTCATTTGATTTTCTCGATGGCACAACCGTTGCGATGATGATCAGGGATGGGATTTTGATTTAATTTGGGTTCAAATGTTTGGGGGCAGGGTTAGGAGTGGGTAGGATGGGGAAGATGAACGGTAACTTCGATTTATTTTTTTTCTTTTGGTTTTTTTCTTTAATTTTTGCAATTGTTTTATTATGAAAATTGTAAATATATTATTTTGCCCCTTATTTAATTTGTCCATTTGGATCAAAATTATAATTTCACCGGAAACGGTGATTTGAACCACATCTACAATTAAATATAACGGTTTGGGACTGCGGCCCCAAAATAAAAGGTTAGGGTATAATCTACAACAAAATGAAAAGTCTGGGACCTCCACTGTAATTTTCCCCTGAGAGAGAGAGAGAGAGAGATTTCTTTCCTTTTGAATACTAGCTATTTCTTGTGCCAGCATAATCAAATATGCTGCCCTCTGTTTCATCCCACAAAAAATTATGCAACACAGACTGGTCACAAGAAAACCTACGCTAAAACTCTATCGACTTGCTTGTACATAGTATCGGACAGTATTGCACCGCATAAGGAACAAAATTTTAACTTGTTAATCTTTTTTAATCCTATATATCTAGTACTGTCTAGTCAGCATAACAAACATGCCATATGTGAGACACTGTATCCCCCTGAGCTTGGATCCGCCTTCAAAACCACGAAATCCTATGTATAGGCCATTGATCATTACCAATCAAATCTCTCTTCTGTGCAACCATTCCCCGAGAGCACGTAACGTAATGACTCCTGTGCATCTGTCAGAAATACTTTCATCCCTCGGGAGTCCTCCCGCAATGAGATGGGCCACCATAATTTATGGCTGCTCCCAACCTCAAACCCTAAAGTCGATTCATGTTTTAATATCCGTTGTCACCCAATATCAGTAAATTCAGGTAAGGTCGACCAATCATCTAGTCCGGATATTAGATTAGGTCCAAAGTCAAATGGAACCATCCCTAAACTGTCCAGGGTTGGAACCACTTCACCATCCATGTCAAACACACAATTATTGTCAAAAGAAGGTGTCTCGGCTCCTGGCATGTAGGAGGACACTCCATCAACCGTCACATCTAAGTCAGCAAGTGGCTTCGCCATTGGTTCCAATACTGTACCAGCAGTTATCTGGTGCACATCAGTAGCATCTACAGCAATTTTTCTCAGTTTCGATTTAGGGGGCTTAGTTGAATCAGAAACGGGGTGTTTGTGTTTCCCTATATACCGTGATTTCATTTGAGCAGAAGATCTGGCATCACCTGCGGGAAAAGCCACTGATCCCCACCCTACAGAACTTTCAACACAAGTTCCCGACACAGCCCTGAGAATAAAGAGAGAAGGATTTTGTCAGGACTCATATTCAGATAACATGGCAATTGACAAGTTAACCATCATATCCAACCAAAATTCCGCAACAAATTAAAGAAAAACATAGACTTCACATCATCTATTCTCAACAATAATCATTCCTCATTTCCAGGAATTTTGTTGAAATTGATTCCCATCCAAAACGAAGACAAGGTACAAGATATGTCAAGCCTTCAATCAGAGCCGGACCTGAGGGTAGGCCCAAGAGGCAGCCGCCTCAGGCCCAGGATATCTGAGGGCCCATTTCTTTGGGCTTTTTTTTTTTTAATTTATATGATAAAAATTAAAAGTTCAAACCCAACCTGCACAGCTGCACTCCCCGTTTCTCCACTCCCGTGCGCCGTTTCCTCCCCGCCTCCACCCGTCCGACAGTCAGCTCGAGCCTCTGCCAGTCCGCCGTGAATCGTGAGGAAGAAATAGAAAGAAAACATTGCTTTGAACTGAACTATTACGGCATTACCAAACCAGTCGACCTCATCCTGTGACTCCAGTCCTGTCGTCTCGTCTTCTTCGTCCGGTGTCCAGCGTGACAGGGTCCTCTCCGAGTCTCCATCTCCGGGCCCTTGATTATTGAGTAAGTATTATGTTTTATTGTATTTTTTACATAGCCAGATGTTGAGTTGAGTGACTTGAGTCATTTAGAGCCCTGCGAATCGAGAGACACATTCACGGACTCACTGTGATTTGATAAGTTTTTTTCTGATTAAACACGCCATTGAATATCATTCCATTAATTTGTCCAGACTTCTGTGGATCTTTGATTCTTTATAATGCTAACTTTTTGTTAATCGCTGGAACCTGAAAGTTTGTTTTTCACTTGCAGAATATTGAACAGGGGATTAGGGGAAAACCTATAAATTGGTGTTCTATGTTCATGTTCGTTCAGAAGGATCAATTGATTTGTCTGTGTGACTGTGTCCTACCCTCAAGATCAATTAATCATTTTACTCTTTGATTTGCAGAACTACAGAAGGTTTGAGCTGAGACTCAGACTCTGAATGTGCCACTTCAAACCGGTTTAGATGTATTTTGTTGAGGAGTATCCGGCCGTCCGGGTATGTTTCTAACTTTCTCGATTCTAGAGACCAGAGATTCTTGTTTCCAACTTTAATAGTTTACTGTATGTTGTTTTGTGATTGAGAATTTGAGTGTGGATATTGGGTGATGGATGTATGATTAACTGATTACGGATGATAGGGGTTGAACCGTTGAAGTTTGAAATGGGATTTTATTAATTGAATATGTGATAATGTGATTGAATATGTGTTATTACTTATCCGGATTTGGTGTAATTAAGTGTGAATTTGAATTGGGATTTTGTAAGTTGATGGTAATTGTTATGTTCAATTTTTCAGTAACTGTATGCTGTTGAGTGATTTGAGACAAATACCATGGCTCCTAAATATGCATACAGAGCTCAAAAAGAAGAAGAGAGAAAGAGTAGAGGCATTAATTAAGTCGAATTTGGAGATATGGATAAATATTTTAATAACAAGAAAAGAAAAGAGAATGAAGGTTTTGAGGAACAACAGAATCGTAATGAGGAGGATAATGATAATGTGGATGGATGGAAAGAGAACGAGGAAATGATTGAACAATCGATGTGGATGAACCAAAGCGAGAATGATGAAAATAGTGTTCAAGATGAAGATTTGAATCAAGCGAATTGCTTTACTTTGAATTTTGAGGATCCTGGAAATTGGAAGGATGTTCATATTGATCAAAAAACAAGGGATTTTTTTAGTTGAAATGGGTCCAAAAAAAGTTGATGATATCTTATTTCCCAAAGATAGTCAAGGAAGACATTTTGAATCATCACAATATAAGCGAGTACTTGCAAATGGGCAGACAACCAATAGAAGATGGTTAGTGTATTCGATTTCTTGAGATAAGATCTTTTGTTTTTGCTGTAAGCTGTTTAAGACAGAAAAAATGATGAAAAGTATTGGTCAATTGGGTAATGACCGATACAAAGATTGGCAAAATGTGTATCGACACCTTACAACTCATGAAGTATCTAAGGATCATATAAGTTGCATGACTAGTTGGATGGAACTGGAAAATAGGCTTCAAACAAAACATGTAATTGATGAAAGTTTACAATTGACCATCAAAAAAGAAAGAGAGCATTGGAAACAAGTGTTAACGAGGATAATTTCTATTGTGAAAAGGCTTGCTAAAAATACTTTGGCATTTCGAGGAGATTGTGGGCAACTTTATGTTGAGAACAATGGACTTTTTTTTGCAAATGATAGAAATGGTTGCTGAGTTTGATCCAATAATGAAAGAACACATTCGACGTGCTCAAGCACGCGAGATTCAGTATACATACCTTGGTCCTAAAATTCAAAATTAATTGATACAAACTTTGGCAAGCGAGGTCAAAAGTGCAATTATCACAAAAGTGAAACTTGCAAAATGAGGAGCAAATGTCTCTAGTAATACGATGCGTGGACGATGCAAAAAACTCGTCGATGGTACAAGAATATTGGATTGAATTTTTTAAGGTGGATGATACATTAGGACTTGGTCTTTTCAATGAGCTTAAAAATGTGTTAACGAATCTTGAGCTTGATATTGATAATATAAGAGGTCAAGGGTATGACAATGGAGCTAAATGAGCGGGAGGCATAGAGGTGTACAAAAAAGGTTACTTGAAATTAATCCTAGAGCTTTCTATACTCCATGTGGTTGTCATAGCCTTAATCTAGCAATATGTGATATGGCAAGTTGTTGTTCTAAAGCTATGTCTTTCTTTGGAGTGATACAACCTATCTACACATTGTTCTCTTCTTCTCCCAAACGATGGAAATTTTTTAAAGATAAAGTTGAAGGTCTTACACTTAAGCCATCATTACACGTTGAGAAAGTCATGTGCAAAGTGTTAAGCCGATAAACGAGCAATGTGTACGAATAAGAGACGCTTTACATGACTTGGCACACATTACTCAAGATGCTAAGGCACGAAGAGTGAAATTTGAATCCTTAGCAACATATGAACTTGAGAATTTTGAGTTCTTGCTTGGCATGGTCATTTGGTATAAGTTGTTGTATGCTATCAATACCGTGAGTAAATTTTTTCAAGCTGAAAATATGGATATTGATGAAGCCATCAAGCTTTTACAAGCGCTTATTTTGTTTCTCGAAAATTATAGAGAATTTGGATTTGCTAGTGCCATGGATGAAGCTAAACAAATGGCAACTGAAATGGGCATTGAAGTCATTGTTTTAGAGAAACGTAGCATTCAAGAAAGAGGCATTTTGATGAAAGTGGTAGTGAAGAGGTAACACAATCGGCTGAAGAATCTTTTCGAGTTGATTATTTTCTCTTTATAATTGATCAAGCTCGATCTTCACTTCAAACTCGCTTTGAACAATTTAAGCATTATGAAGAGACATTTGGATTCTTGTTTAATTTGGAGAGGTTAAAAAGTATGCATTTTGATAGTTTGTTGAAATCTTGTATGAATCTTGAGCAATATCTGAGCCATAATGGATATTCAGACATTATTGGTGATGACTTAGACGGAATTGTTAGTTTTGAAGTGCTATTTACCTGAAGAAACAAAAAGAGCTATTGACGTGCTAAATTACTTGAAGAAAATGGATGGTTGTTTTCCAAATGCTAGCATTGCTTACAAGATTTTGCTCACTATACCAGTTACAGTTGCATCAGCAGAAAGAAGCTTCTCCAAGTTGAAATTGATCAAGACTTATCTTCGTTCAACTACGTCGCAAGAAAGACTGAATGGATTGGCCATGTTATCCATTGAAAAAGAAATGGTTGAACAACTCGACTATACAAAATTGATTGATATTTTTGCCTCGAAAACTGCAAGACGAGTTATATTTAAGTGATCAATTAGAACATCTTCGTATTGTTACTTGATTGCAAAATAAATATTTTGAATATTTTAGTTTTATTTGTTGCTTTATTGTTGAATTTAAGTTAACAAATTTAATTTCGTAATACTCTTTTAAAAGAAAAAGGGGATTGTCTTTTATGACTTGGGGGCCCAAATTTTAAAGTTCGCCTCAGGCCCCGCGAAACACAGGTACGGCCCTGCCTTCAATCACGAATGGCATGTTTAGTGGGAAGGATTGAATAATTAAGTTGAAATCTTGTTAGACCATATTAGATTTTAGCTTCATTTTTCTTCTAATTATTGTTAAGTGTTGTCCAATCCACCTCATCAAAAATGCCATAAATGCATATTGACAGGAGTCTCTTGACCATAGGATGAATTCAATTTTCTTTGACTAAGACAATAGGCCATTAAGCCCCGTTTGACAACCATTATTTAAAAACTCTTTTTTTTACACACTCATTTTCAACCTCTCATTCACACATTAAAATATTCTGCACATAAACCCAAAACTTTTTTCTACTTTTAACCACACATTCTCCTAAATATTACTATTCAAAACATTGTTTTGGCCAAATAATGGGCCATTGAACAGGGTCTAAAAGAATGCACAATTAGCCAGATATTTACTCCAGCATATGAAAAAGAGGTCATACCTGAATCTGTTTTCAACTATATGATGGGAAGACTTAAAATGATGATCTTCGCCTGCATACCCCTTAAAAGATGGGGAAGGGTCAGGGCCATTTATAGAAAGTCTCATGACAGAGGGCAGGGGCATTGCCTTGTCCCTTTCTCCTTGAAGTTCAAGGGTAATATCCAACTGCTCATTTACCACCAATGGTTCCTCCTCCGGGTTAACAATGGAGGCTCCATCAGCATTTTGCGTACTGTAGTCACCTTTAAGAGCAGCTGCTACTAACTTGCCGCACTGATGCAAATTAGTCAACCTCATCTTTTCAGATGGTTTCCTCAATGATTTGCGAGATAAATGCTCAACTGTAGAAGCTAACAATTGGCCAGAAGAATAGAATCCATTCTGGGAAAACAATGTGCTTAGTTTGTGGCTATGGCTGGATGAAACCCTCCAGGTAGAAGAGAGCAAGGCAAAAAAATGCTTTTGAACTAGTGATTCGTGATCAGGAATTTCAGAAGCAAGGCCAAGCAACATCCCAATGTTGTCCTAACAAGAACAAAAAAATGCGTACATAAATCAAAAAATAATCTAGTAAATACAAAAAATACAGACATGCAAAAAATATATGGTAAAAACATCCGAGACAGGAGAAAGACCAGTAGCTAATGTGTAAATGCACAGATATAGCACATCTATTAAATTTTTTTTCTACATGCAAGCATTAGTATGTTTGCTGAGACTTGGGTCTATAATGTAATAGTCTACTCTCCATCTTCAATAGGAAAAAGACTGCATCAAAATGATTTTTACAGAAAATGCTCCTAAAAGTGCTTGTGCTAAAAGAGATGGACTTCGACGAGTAGAAGCACAATTGGACCACACAAAAGAATACAGGCTACAAAAATTGTAGTAAACGGACAGTTCTAGCTCCTCATTTCAGAATTGAAGACTAATCAAGTACTAAAACTTCAGATTTAAGATCCATGGTGATGTCTAATAAGATGGCCAGTACTTTACATACTGTGGTCATACAAAGACTGCAAGTCAACCATGAGAAGTTGAAAATCATAATTTTGATATGTTCTACAGCAAATATGTATCATGATGTCTAAGACACTGTATTTCCATTGCTTGTTTCTTTTCTTTTTTTATAATTTTGTTTGTTTTTGTCTTCAGTAGTAGGAGTAAAAAGTTGTTTCTAGCCAACATACCTCAGTTACTTTAAGAAGAGCCTTCCCAGAGCCAGTATTGCCGGCTTTGTCATTATATGGAGCATAAGTGCCAGACAAAACGTATTTTTGAGTGAGTTCCCTAAACCTCTCACAACAATGGACTGGATGACGAAATCTTCCCCTGTAAGACCCACCAGCAGTCATTCCATACAAGATTTCACTTGCTAAGCTCCAATTTGGGCCATACTCATGAACAACAGCACACAATGTAGCATCTTCCTGTGACGACCAAAAGTCAGGTGAAGGGAAACAATCTTTAAACCAAATGTTCCCTTTCTTTTTGAACTTATCTGGTTTTATTGTGAAAACCCGTTTCTGAGGCATGACAGAAATTGAAAGTTTCCCTCCAATATTGCCCTTGCTTGTTTGCTTGGATTCAACATCACCACCCTTTTCATATAGCTGCAAGTCTTTTGGTCCATTCTGCTGCTTGCTGGGAAATTTGGAATGTATAATAGGGGATACATCAGGAGCCTTTTTCAATTTTTTGGACTTTCTTGTACTCTTCTGTTCATCATCATCTGATGCCGGTTTACGTTTCTTCTCCCCAGCCGAGCATGGGAAAACTGCATCTGAGGAGGAGGTTGTCTCATCATCAATGATTTCATCATCTATGGACATTGGTTCTACAGATGATTTTTCTTTTACAACTTTTGTTTTAGAAGCTAGAGCTCCTTTCTTTAAAGATTTGAACTTGGCTTTTTTAGCTTTCTTCTTTGACTTGGGTTTTGGAACCACAGACACATCATTCCTGTTTTACAAAAAGAAGTTATAATCTAGTACAATAGGAAAAATTATTCAAATCATAATTTACATATTCAAACAACATATATCTGCATTCAATAAGAGCTCTACAACCCGTCTTATTACAAAAATAATCAAGTATGTTGCATCCTATTTAGTATCACTAAGAGCAACTATTGCTGCCCTGGCAAACAAGTTCAATATTTCTATAAACAAGTTCATGAGCCTCAGGCATTTTATTCCTATTATAATCCTACTATTCAGGCCAAAGTAGCAGTGTCAGGATGCAATTATCTATGTTGCTGTATTAATACCATGCAACAGTGATTTCCAACAGTCACAAAAATAACAGGCATTGAAACCAATTGTAGCGCGTAAAATCAAGAGAGAAATATTTTACAATCAGACAATCAAATTAAGATGTCCAAAGAGTATAATGAGTGATGTTGTCATTGGATAAACAAATTTCAAAGTTTAATGTCTTGGTATTCCAAGCAGAAAGTAATAAAAGTGATTTTAAGAAACATTTATAGATGGCATTGATGTAGAACTTTAGAAGAGAGGGGGGGAGGGGGGGGCGATAGAGAGAGAATTTAAGAGGAAAAATTATATAGAAACTCAAATCCGTAAGCCTAAGATAATGTTTTATTTTGTAGCAAGTGATTCTTCTTAGTATATAGTGCTGCAGAGTGCAGACGCAAAGGCGCAACAAATTGATAACGAACAATTGAAGAACGAGAAAGAAACGGTGTCCAAGAAGACAAGACTTGAGGGCAAGAGGAAATCAATTTTTATTCATATACTCAAGGGTTGTGAATTAAAATGATTAAGCCCTCCATATATAGAGAAAATAAACTAAAAAGAAACTAAAATCAAACGAACTTCTAACAAACTAGAATCTTATAAAAATATTATAACTAATCTAATCTTAAAAAATATACTTTAAATCATTCTCTACTTTCAAATCTAACTAAAATCTATCTCTATCTTTAGTCTTTTCTTTATCTCCATCAGCAGCCCTAAATGGCAGCAACTGTACAGGATAACTATAGATAAAAATGGCAAGCTTTAATATTATACTCTCACTACTTTAAATTGTTGGGCCTCAAATCTTAATTAAACCATCATATATTGCTGGTCTAAAACAACTGGATTTACATGATTATTTTGAGACATCAGGGTAAAATCCTACATAAATCAATATTCAATACGCTCTTTTAATTAGAGCCATCTAGAAGGTGGGCACAGTATATTAAACATAAGAAAGAAGCTATTTCATAGTAGAACCAAGGGATGAACCAGATATGTCCTTGAACAACTCAATAACCAACATAATTAAAGCTTTTTATGACGCTCACTGACCTCAAAGAATCAGAATTTCCACATTCCAATGCATCATTCTCTTGGGCTTCACATTCTAGCTCTTCCTTCAACTATCAAACATTATCAAAATGAAATCATATCAGCAAAAATATTTAATTAGACATACAGAGGTGAAGAGAAATTCTCTTCTATACTTTTGGGCCAATAGGAACCAAGCTACAAAGTTTAATGAAATTGGGCCTGGGCACGGTTTCATTCCTTCCATTTTAATTAGAATAAAAATAAAGCTAGTTTCACAGACCTGATGTTGAGCCAGCGCCTCAATTTTTTGCCTGTATACCTCAGTTGCAAAATCAGCATCCCATCCTGAAGCGAGAAATTCTTACAATTAACATAATGCCTCAAAGCATATTCATTTCTTCCGATACGTAAACAGATTATATGACATACGCTGGGCAAGCCCAATTATAATAATTATGCAAATACCATCCAAGTTTCAAACTTTACAACAAAGATGTTAAACATTAAAACAAGAATATATATAATGTCAATGGCAGTTAATAACCAAAAGGTAAAAAATTTACTTGCATCTGATAGCAATAAATACAGTAAAACAAGATGACTTTTTTAGAAGAGCTAAATGCCAATACACTTAAGAAGAAATTAAAGAAAGATAATACATACTTTCATATTCAAAAGGTTCTTCATCATCATCAATCTCCGCTTCCATATCCTCTTTTAACTTCTCAATGTGATCCAGCTCCCATTCTGTTTCCTGAAAATGAATGTTTGATTCCACAGCAGCCTTGTCTATAATGGGGTCCCATAACTCGAGAAAACGCATGGCATATCGATCAATGGGACGCAATTGATTCTCGAGGGACGTAATTGCTTGTCCTGCAGCAGCTGCAGCTGCAGCCATCTGTTTGACATCTGCCAACATATCAATATCATCTTCTTTACCAGCAAGTGTGAGTGTCCTTTCCTCAATAGCATCACTTCCATTTATAGCTGCAGCACCTTCATTAAATGGAGTGTTCAAGAAACCATCTTCAGCAGGTTCCCCAGGCTTCATATCGTCTTCGTTAACCAGCTCATCATCTTCCAACTTCGTAATGGCTTCCTCCTCAGTGAACTCTTGATTGTCAACGGCCTCCTCTTGTTCAACTCTCTTCAATGCCATGTAGTCAGCCTCATCTTCGGCATTTTTCAATGCAGCCTCCAAATCCACACAAGATAGAGTAATGTCACCACCATCGTGGGAAACTTCCTCTTTCTGCATATTCTTAGTAGGAATTTTTCTGTGGCCTGAAAACAATTCAATGGGATCCAGTTTTTTGAAAAACTCAGTGTTGTAGCTTCCACTCTGTATAACCAAATCATCAAGAGCACGCTTTTGATTTGCTTTTTTTAAGATATTTTCTTCAATGGTACTCTCGCTGATCAACCGATAGATGTGAACTTCACGAGTTTGCCCTATCCTATGGCACCGATCTTGTGCCTGTTGATCCATGGCTGGATTCCAGTCGCTATCATAGAAAATGACTGTATCTGCACCAACTAGGTTAATGCCAACACCTCCACTGCGTGTCGACAAAATGAAAAGAAATATTTTTGGGTTTGTATTAAACCGCTGCATTAATGTTTGCCTTTCTTCTGGCGGAGTGGAACCATCTAGACGCATGTAAGTGTAACCATACAAATTTATGAAGGCCTCCAAAGTATCAAGCATCTTTGTCATTTGGGTAAATATAAGTGCTCGATGACCTTCATATTTCAAACGTCTAAGAAGAACTGAAAGCTCCTGCAACTTACCACAGTCAAACTGAATAAGTCTCCTATCAGGAAAATAGACTTGCCTTCTCACAATAGCAGGGCGAACAGGGAATAGAAGCGGAGACAAAACTTCAGTGAATCTGGCCTTGTACGTTTCGTGAATAAACACATTTGTTCCGCCATTGCTGCACCAGTAAACAGGGGGCGGGGCACGTGCAGCAGGGATTGCGAACATGAAACTTTCAACTTGATCAACCATTTTTTCAAATCTTTCTACTGGTGACAGCACAATGTGAGCAAGCTTAGAGGAGTGCGTGTAAGACAGAGGATTACATTTCCAATGATGAACATTATTGACAGGATGCTTCACCGTGACAAGCTCTCTTAGACTGGTTGAATACATGGGTTTTCTCTTGCACCTCAAAGAATTCCACCATGCAACAGATCCTGCCCATTCCTTGGCTTCTCTTAATCTTTCATCAAAAAGTGCCTTTTGAATCTCTTCAAAAATGTTGGTCATGTGGGGTTTTTTCTTATTCTTGAAACCAGACCATTGTTCTCCCAAATTTATTAAATTGGTGCGATGCTCAATTAAGCTTGATGGGGTAGCAATAGCTTGAATTTCTTCACTCTCCCAAGATGTCATGCAGAAATCTAAGTGAGTAAAGACAAACCCCAAACCACTAAGGTCAACAGTTGAAAATGGACCACGCATGAGTATTGAGCAAACAGCAGAACTCAGTTGCACGTTAATGCCACTCATATCAAAAGAACTAACAATTGGACGGCCTTCAAATAAATCAGGATGATTGCAGACTTTACGAAGTTGCATGATAACACCGATCATTCCAAAAAAATTTGCACTCGCTAGAGTGGCCTGCGTCTCAGAGCTAGCAATGAAGTCTTCGTACAAGCTACGCTGTCTCTTTGAGAGTCTACAGTAGATGACATGTTCATGTTTCATAGGAAGCTGCTTCTCAACATCCCTTTTCAATCGACGGAGTAAAAAAGGGCGGAGGACATTATGCAACCTGTCGACTACTTCTTTGTTTACCTTTTCTTGTCCCTCAACCATCCCAGATATAGGATTACTGAACCAATCCTTAAATTCTTGGTGAGACTGGAAGATATGAGGCATCAAGAAATGCATGAGAGACCAAAGTTCCATGAGATCATTCTGTAGAGGTGTACCAGTTAAAAGAATACGCCTTTTTGAGTTGAAGTTAAGGAGTGTTTGCCATCTTTGTGACTTCCAATTTTTTATCAGATGAGCTTCATCCAGAATCAGGTACTTCCACTTCTTCCTCTTGAAAACTTTTGAATCCTGAATCACAAGCCTGTAAGTTGTTATGCAAACATGAAAAGAATTCAGTTTCAACCACCCTTGCCTCTTTATTTTTCTCTCTTTTGCACTTCCAAAATAGGTCAATATTTTAAAAGCAGGACACCATTTAAGAAACTCGGTTTCCCAGTTGAGCATGACACTGGTTGGGACAACAATCAGATGGGGGCCCCATATTCCTTTCTCACATGCTAAATGAGCAAGCAGAGCAATTGTCATGATTGTTTTCCCTAAACCCATTTCATCAGCAAGAATCCCATTAAGTCTCTTCTCGTACATTGTTACTAGCCAATCCAAGCCAATATGTTGATACTCACGGAGAGGATACTTGAGAAGAAAAGGGGACTTAGTCCACACTTTCGTTGTTGAGAATGTGTTACCCGTTGGTTGTGCTGACCTGGCAACAGCAGCTGCAACAGCAGCTATATTATCACTCTGCTTATCATCTCCAGATTTCCCAATATATTCAATTTCGTGTTCTGCGTGGCAGCACATGTCATGCTGAAATTCATTAGATTTATCACCAGGCTGCTTACATTCAGAATTCCCCTGCACTGGTGAAGCCAGGGATTCCTCAGAAGCAAAAGCACGTGAAGATTCGGAGTCAACATCCATATCATCGTAAGTGTCACATTCCTGATAAGAGCATTCAGACAATGATGGGATCAAAATAGGATTTGAACCCGGAAAGGACAAAATTGAAGTGCTCTACAACATTACCTTTTTATACCTAGCAAGCAGCTCATGTATAGGAATTTCACTTTCCCTTTGCAGCAGTGCAATCTGGAAAACAGCAGCTTACAATTATCATCTGAACTTTAATCAGATATATTATTTTGTGCACAAATGTTGTTGGAAGTAGAAATTCAGATGAATCTGTGGAGGAAATTAAACTTCAAACTAGAAGGTAGATTTGAAGTTCAAGAAAGAGAAAAGCTAGTAATGAATGATTTTACCTCATTCACAGTGTCATTAGATTCTGCCTTCGCTAGTTCCTCCTCCTCTAACAAGGTTGTTTCATCATCCTGAAAATCCCATTGAAAATTTTACCGCATATGTTAAGGTGAGTCAGCACGTCAATTTACTAAACCAAATTACATTCTATAACTAAAAAAACAAAGAAATTCCATCTCGCCCATCTAAGCATTCAGGTAAACAAGATATCACATTTTGGAAAACATTATAAACCCATGGAACATGCAGCTCCCTGCGACTTCATATATAGCTACAACGGTTGGAATAGAAGTTTTAAATATGATTTTCAAGGCACTGCAAAAAAAAAACCCTTTAGAAAACCAATTGTATTTATTACCATATCAAAATCCTTTTCTTCTCTGGTGGAAAGTAAAAAATCATCATCATCCTACAAGGGAAAAAGATATTATCAAAATTTATGTTAAGTAGCCTCTAGTAAAGAGAATAAATACCCACTAAAAATGGTAAAAAGGACTAAATGAATTTCAATTTATTCCTGCCATTACAAAGGTTATTTAGAAATTTCAGGGAGAAAAATTGCTTGACAAGTAAGAGCAGATTAGCGTATGAGTTAAAGCCACGAACTAAGAAAATACAAATAAATAAATTTACTGATATGACAGTTTCAAGATACAGTAACAAAAATTACAAATGCCGACATGTCAAAACCTCATGAGGAGCTACAATTGCGTAGTAATTAGCACAAAATAAATACACACAGAGAGCACAGCACAGCATGAAGAAACCCTAACAGGCGACTACCATGCTTAACACACAAGTTATCGTCGTTTTAAAGCATATTTGACAAACCATATTTACATCAACAGGAACCAAAAATCTATGGCAGTGTGTAAATGGTGCACCAATCATCAAGCACTTGCTAAAAGCTACTTGGTCAGTTTCATGCAAAAGCGCAGGCGAAGGAACAAACCAGGGCCCAGCATAGTTTCACATGAATACAAATGAATTTATTTCTTCATACCAGTTCACAATTGTCCCATTTCAATCCCACCCAAAATGAAACCTCAAAAAAGAATAATTTTGAGTCATACAAGCTTATACCCTTATTTTAGTTTTTATATATTTTTTTATTATTTTGGGGAGATCATTTATTCCCCTTAATGTCAAGTTTCAATTATTGTAAAGTTTACCCCTCACTTCCTCTTTTAAATTGCAAACAGTAGATCAAGAACTACGCCTTTCTCTTCTAGAACTGTTAAGCCTAAATTACATGCAATAATTATTGGACCTATAGCCTAGACAGAAATCATCCCAAAGATTCTGCAAAATATTAAAATCTTAAGACACGCCACTAAACAATAGAGAAGTTAGAGAACGTTAAAATCATTTGTAGGCATCCAATGCCAAAGCATCAAGAGGAACCCAAATCTATTCCAGCTAGCTTTTGCATGCAAGAACAGTACATAAACAAGTCTAAAACTAATCTTTTAAGACCATTATCAATGAGGTAAATAACATACAACTGGAAAAAGAATATCCATTGGACACAGGATGCCTGCTATGAATTTATTTAGCTAATAAAGCCAGTTAAACAAGAGATATGATGAACATAGAAGATTCATGAAATTACTCTTAGAAAGTTCAAAATTCTTGTCAAATACACAATCTTACTTGTTCATCGTTCAAGTCATCTAACATGTGCTTTTTCTTTGAACTGTGAAATTTCTTTGATCGATTTCTGATTTTCCATGTCTCCACTTCCTTAAAATGATTATTGGAAACAGCTAATCTGCCATTACTTTCAACCTGCATAAACCAAACAAGTAATATTATATTGAGCATTGGACATGCTACATAACTTGAGATGGTATCTAAAACACATACAACTTACACAACGACGACCAGGTATTGCAGGTGGGCTGCCTCTGTCGATATTACATACAGATATAATATGTTCCATTTTTCCTGCACAAGATTGAATACGTGCTAGAGCAAATTTGATGGTTAAGAAAAAGTCAGATAAAAAACTGCTGCGGACGCTAACCATTATCATCTCTTGCTTCAGTTGCTCCAGGTGAGTGATCTTTGTCTTCTATTGCCTCAGTAGCTCCAGGTAAATCACTATTCTCTTGTCTAGCCTCATTTGCTCCAGGTAAATCAACATCATCTTCCTTTACCTCAATTGCTCGAGGTACAATATTCTCTGGGCTATTTTCTTTGATAACTGCAAATATTTATACCAATCAAAAGTAATCAGAAAACAGCTAATAGAATGATGTGCAGACTACTCATTTATGGCAACTAAAGAAGAAACGAGTATATCCCCATACTCACTAAGTTAGTGCAATTGGGATTGCATTAGTTCTTATCCAGTGACGTAAGTTCAATGTAGCTTAGGTAGTAAGGAACCAGTTCACATTGAAGTGCAAAATATGATAAATCCAGGATTCAACTCTTTGGATACACTAACCATTTATGTTAAAAAATTTGAATAATATAATAGTTTTTCTATCAAGATAAACAATATTTATGGACAAGTCTTCAGTACTATAGGAAGTAGAATGAACATTTGAGGTTGTCAAAATTCAACTTTTTAATTTGCTACCTACGTAGATATGAAATGACAACGTGATTTGAAATTTGATGCGGGTTTAGATATACATAGCAACTTATGACTTACCTTCCTCTGCAGCATAGTGTTTAAGTAGCTCCTCAAGAGGTAGATCAGTTTCATTTTGTAAAGCGGCCAGTTCTTCTTCTCTCTCTTCCTTAGTTATAAGGGCCTCATCTTCTTCAATAGTATGCTCATCGTCTTCCTAAAGCAGGATCATCAACATACGGGGATACTTTATTTGATACTTTGTAAGCACAAAGTTAAAATGCTAGAGAATAATAGATTTCAGTATTATAACAAATATTTTCACTACACAAACATTTCCTAAAGCTAGATTTGAACATATGGAAGCACAAATTTTACATATTAAAGAAGTATATGAAATTTCAATATCATAACAGATGCCTTCAGAGCACAAACATTAGCATTGTGCATTACTTGCAGTGAATGAGCCCAAAAACACAGGACTCAATCTTATATTACTCATAAGAAGTCATACATGATTGATATAAAACATAACCGTGTATGTGGAGAGGCAATGCATTTGGAAACAAGGTATGTACACCCTAGTAAATTAGTACCTCATGTTACAGCAACAATAAGCACAAATCAGGTTACCAGAAATGAGCCTATACTCAAAAGTATGAATTTTGGATTGGTACATTAAAAACTAGACCTTCCCTGAACTATCCAAGTTTAACGGAATGAGTGGTAAAATCCACAGGATTTCTTGCAATACGTAGAGACTTTCAAAATTAAACAGAAATGAAAAAGAGAAAGAGAAACTATCAGAACAAAATTAACAGCCACTCACTTGTGAGTGCAAAGAGAGTTAAATCAAGGTATCAGCTGTAAATTATCACATGCGTATCTTACTTTCCACAGCAATAAACATTTTAAGAAAATTTCCATGGCATAAAGCAAGGAGGCTTACTGATTCATCATCAGAATGCACATCGTAGTCTTCATCAACATCAGGAGACTTTGATTGAGATCCTAGCATTGTCAGTTCAAATAAGGGAAGATCCAAATCTTCACATACAGTAAAATAAACCAAATGGAACAAATTCACCATTTCCGTACCAGTCTTTGAATTAGTTGTCTTATTAATACTATCTTCACCCCCTTCTTTCCACTGAATACTCAATTGCTCTTGAGCAGAGTATGAGTTGATTGGTTTCCGAGGAGTTGGTGAGTTTACAAGGTTCTCTGCCAGCATCGTTGAGTACCTAGTAAAATTGCAAAAATAAAGAATGTCAATTACAAAAAGAGATAAAGAAAGAATGTAAAGTTAATTATGTTATGGACAACCACAATAACTTCATGTGATACACAGCTACTATTGTTCTCTAGGTACCATAACTACTTAAAACAGATTCCGAAGAACAGCATTTAACCTTTCAGTTTGCCCTAGCAGAAACTCCAGCTGCTTATCAAGTACTTTTTTCTTCTTTTCATCAAGCTCTAGCTGATGCTTGTACAGGACCTGCAACAACCATGTATAGGAAATTTTTCACTCTCAGAAGGTAGGGATCATGACAGACTTGGAAGTAATTAAAAGCAATTATCCTAAATGACTTGCCAGCTTCTCTATTTTTGTCCAAAATTTCTTTACGTCCTTAGAAATATTGACCGCCACTTTTCTCAACCGCTGTTCCTCTTCCTGATCAAAGCATTAGGAAAACAAGCACAAACATCAGAAGAATGTCAAAATAATTTTGTTCTTGTACAGCCTACATGTATGAATCTTTTCAGGGACAAGAACCAAATATAAACCTTCACTCTCTTCTCTCCCCTTGTGGCCTGATCCACCATGCCCTTGCTGGCCCTTATTGCAACTTTTTTTGCTTGAGCAACTTTCCATTTTCTCTCTGATTCAAAGTCCTGCTAGTAACACAATCGTTATAGAAACCAAAAAATAAAAAAAACATAACACATATCATGCAATACCATATGAAAAGGAATATGTTAATTACCTTTGACAACCACGCCATCTCTTCCAAAACATGATCCCAGTGCGCTTTAGGACGTTGAGGTTCTTTGGGAGCTTCTAGTGCCTAGAGTAATAAAATTACCAATAAAATTAATACATCAGTCCAGCATATCCCAGCACCCAAAGTTGTACATCAATGTGAAGTACCAATGTCAAGATGTTCTATTGCCATGATCCAATCTATATTCTTCAAAGGCTACCGTATTGATCCAAAAGAAGATTAAGGGGTTGTTTGTTTCTGATTCTCAAAATCAATTCTCAAATCAATTCTCATTTTCAACCACACATTCTTCAATAAAATAATATTTTTCATCACATCAATAATTTTTTCTTCTTTTTCAACCACACATTTCCCGTCATATCACTATTCAAAATCAATTCTTCCCCCAAAAATCCCTACCAAACAAGCACTAAAATCCCTCCCATGATGAATGTCCTGATGTAAGATTGAATCCCAACTAGGAAGTCATTTAGCATATGCTTTAATGCTCGAACTCTTCGAAATAGTCGGAGTACCCGTGTCGAACATGACACGATATGGATATGAGAAATGTGTCGGATCCTCCAAATTTCAACCGGACACTTCGTCGTTTTTGTTTTTTCTTCTTTTTTTTTCGTTTTTTCTTTTCCTTTTCCTTTCCTTTTTCTTTTCTTCTTTCCCGTTTCTGCTCTCTATAAACATAGCGTCGCCGCCGAGAGGGGGCCGCCACAGCCGTGACACTAGGTTTTTCCTTCTTTTCTTCTTTCTTTTTTCTTCTATTTTTTCCTTCTTTCTCTCTCTGTATCGGTGGTTTAAGGTTTTATTTGTATAAAATAAAAATGGGTTCTATATAATGCTACTTAATGATCTACTAAATCTAAATTGCAATCAAGTCTCTCATTCTCTATTTTATATAAAATTTAGTAATTCCTATAATTGGAAAGTAAACCCCAAAATTCCATTTTATTCGTCTTAACCCCTTATTCAATATTCATTTCTTTCTTTGTGAATAATTGATTTTGGTATATTCCATCTTGAATTATAAAAAAGTTGAATTTTGAAAGACGTACTCACATACCCGTGTCTGAAATTTGAATTCTTTTTAGCCATATTCCCATATCCTACATTTTAGAAAATAAAAAATCTGACACTTAGAAATGTACCCGTACCCGTGTCAGGGCATCATAGAGCATATGTACAAACTGGCAAGTGGCAACTATATGAGCTAAGAAAGACAATGTCTAAGGGTGCTTTCTTTTAAACAATTTTATGGATATGGTTTTGAATTCAGGTTTGAAATCCAAATACTGAATTTGGTTGGACATCATTTCAAGAATTAGCAAATCATTCCAAATCCTACAATTAGCTCTACTCCTTTCTGTGGAAAGCTATAATTCAGCAACGGTTTAAACTCTACCATTGCTTAAGATAATGAAAATAAGTTATGGCATAGAAAGATAAATGAGGGAAAAGAAAAAAAATATTTAGATCTCGAAAGCAAATCTTTTAAAGAATCTTGGGATATCCAAACAACAGGATTACATTTACTGCTCTCAAGTTGAAGATCTATATTCTCGAATATATAATTCCATATCTCAATCCAGATTTAGAAACGAAATATATCTTTCCTTCAATATATTTAAAAGGCATAAATACACATGGTAGATCTGACCAGTGAAAACATCAAATAAATTTAGAGTTACTTCAGCCCAGGAAGTATGATCATGGTTAAAGATTAATGTAATTTGTACACATACAAAAAATGTATGTAATATAAACAATGATAAAAAGTGTGATATGAATTTACCTTTTGCCGCCTAGCCCGCGTTTCATGATCAAGCTTGGACCGTGGACCTTTGGAGGCCATAATTACACCCAGGATACCTATCTCATACTAAAAGCTAGAAGAAAAATAAAAAATCCAATAATGAGAATTGCATGCTAGTACACTCTATGTATCGCAGAAAATGCACCAACATAAAGACAGCAGTAAGAAGTAGAAACACGAAAGTGTGCAAACCATAAAATGAGTCAAAATGGATTGTCCGACACTAGCACCAACTAACAGTAAAGGACAATAAAACATTACAGATATTAACTCAAGAACATCTTTGAAATGGGATTTTTAAAAAAAAGGCACAAAATTCAGGTCTTTGAGTTAGGGTCAAGTTCCCTTTTTCTTTAGTTCAGTGCAGGCAATTATTTGTACTTTTCCGCCTCTAGCTCAGTTAGGTTTACCATATATGTGTACAAGTTAAGCAAGCTTATTCATACTTTTTTTCATCCGCGGAAAAATTTAATCAATGGTGCACCATCCAGGTGGAATCCATGTAAAAGAGAAAAATGTTTAGCATTACTAGTCAAACCAGTAGAAGATGTCAAGGTCAACTACACCGAGCTAAATGGATAGAATGATTTCACTCTTGTGTAAAAGAGAGTAACAAATTCACTCATGTTTACACAACTACAGTAGAACTAGACATGGACATCGCAAATTCCAACACAATTGTAACGATGCTTTCAATTTAATAACAAGGCAATCTCCTTCATTTCATACATACTGACACATCACATTCCAGAGGTGTTCTAAAACCATGCCAAATGCTTTATTTCCTTTTAACCTAGTGACACATCCTATCCTTTTACACTCCAAAGATATAATGTCCTTAAAGATATCCCATACAGCACTCCCCTTAAAATAAAGCCAAATATCCTGAAATTTTTCAAACCTTCACATCATATGCCCAAACTGTAATCAAAGATATTGAGATTTTTATCAGAACAAAACCAATTTTAAACTGTCAGTATTTCTGATTCATAGACAAGTATTTGCATTCACTGTCTTCTAAAGATTCGACGTCTGCTTACTCATATTAGACATCAAAATGGAGAGATAGAACAATTGTTAACACTTGAAAAGGCAATTGGTTTTATAGCATATTAATAAAACTCGATCTAGAACAAGTAACTCTGTAGACAAAACCCCAGAGCCCAGTATAAAATAAGTGATTGTGTATAATACTCTCCAACTGGCAGTCTCAGAAGATTACTTGTATTGTATGTTATATCCTTTCATCGATGGCAATCTACAGTTGCCTAAGGATATTGGCTCCAATTTGCCACACCTGGGAGCCTTCAAGGACGTGTTTAGCCTTTCCATCAGATAGAAATAACCATCTCCACGGAAATAAAGGAAAATTTATTAACCAACTCCATTAAGAATGGCTTCCAATGTAAATCGCTGCTCTAGGTAGAATTGCCTTTCATAAACAAAAGCTAACTATTGGCTTAATCTGATCGTATTTCAGCCACAGATGATCACTAATCTCTCTCTGCCTGCTGCCCTGCTTGTGAAGTGTCTTTCTTCAATTGTTCATCTCTACAAAAACTGACCTAATGGGTGCAAATGGCACAAGGCATATAAACCTTTCTCCTGTTTAAATAACCTTACAAACTGGAGACTTAATTTGGCAGGGCATTTCAAAAGAGTGAAAATGCAACAGACTCAGTGCAACTTAAATGCCCCAGTTCATCCCCTTTGCTTGTATAGTTCAAAAAATTGCTTCACCAGAATAACAAATTTATTGAGGACAAAATTGCTCCTTCAAAAAGGAAAGCAATAACGAAAAGCTGACAGTAAATTAAAGTAGAAGAATCCAAGAAATTTGTAATATTGCCCAATGCCAGTTATATGGTGAAGGTAAATGTACCATTAGTTTTTAAAAAAAATACAAGAAAAAGATTACTCTACTTCCAGAAAACAGTGAGTTCATCAAATCCATAAACCCTCAGAAAATAAAAATACAAAAGGCCCATTCATTTAAATGCAAGAAATGATGAACATAGTTTTTGTTCCGGCTTAATTTTTCAAGTAACAAGCACGGCTCTAAAATTACAAGTTCAAAACCTTGCGCGCTATAATTCTAAAAAACGAACAAACAATTCTTAAAAACACGCGAGCAACAAAATAAAGCAAAAAAGTTAACAAGATCATTTTTTTTCCACCAAGAAAAACAACTGACAGCTAAACTCTAACCCATAAACACATGCACGAGCAAACAATAAAATAAAATAAAATAAAAATGATTTCCACATGCAGAAGTATTAAATAACAAAAAATTCAAACTCACCAGCTAAAATCTCTTTGATTTTCAAGAAATGAGAAAATTCCACCTTTCGCTTCTCAGAAATAGATAACCAAATGAATACAAGCGTCACTGTTTATATACACAGAAAGATCTAGGCTTCCAGAGAGAGAGAAATGACTCCGAGGGGGTGTTTTAGGGTTGTCGAGAGAGAGAAAATTCAGGGGGTTTTAGCGCCGATGGGTTCCGACGAGTCTCAGATCCGGAAAATACATACAATATATGTGTGCGTATATATACGTATATCGATGTTTTTTATTATATAAATAAAATTTAATTAACGAAAAAAATTACTTTTTGTGGGACTTCTTTGAGAAGGCTAATGGAGTGAAGGGCGAGACTTTATTAAAAAGGATTGAGCCAATCCCCGTCCCGCACCTGGAGCATTGTGGAAGAGATAAATCGCGAGATGTGTCTCAACAGGTCAGGTACAAGAGCTATCATACTGGTACCTACAAATAGTCCAATTTCATATTTTGTAACAGCCAAGAATCGAACCCTCATACTGCGGCTACCAACTCAACTGAGACTACCTCGCTCATGTCCTTTACACCACTGAACTATGTCCCGGGGGCAAGGCGAGACTTTATTATTACTGCGTGGGATGACATGTCAATACATGAAATGTGTGTTTGATCTAATGGCTACGAATGGAGGATGGATATGATTGACGGCTATGATTTTTATTTTCTTTCAGTTAATGGTAATTATAAGGAGGTTGCGTGATGGACAACAAAGACAGAGACACATTTTTTTTGATTTTGCTATTTTTGGGTCTATTTAATCTTAATTAGTAGTTAAACTTGTTTTTAAATAACCTCTATGTATAATTAACGCAAGACATGATGTTGGCCAAATTTATTTACACAAGTCGACTGATATTTAAAAGGATGACATATAATTCTTAAGAAAGGTAATGCAAAAGAGACGTGCTTTTTTATTTTATTCAAACAAATTTCTTAAGATAGACCACTTCTTTTTCTCTCGAATGTCTAATGCTTTCGTTCTATCTCTCGCGTGTTTAGGCACATGCACTCCACCTCCCCTATTGCCCCATCCCTCGCCTTATCTTTTTTCAGCAATTCTCTTTGTAAATAGGAATTGTTGCCAGAATTCTGGTAGCCCTTTTTTTGTACACCTAACAAAACTCATCTTTTTCTCTTTTTTTATTTATTTTTCATAGAACCGTAGAAATGACAAAACTTGATTAATTCAACAAAACTCAAAAAAAAAAAAAATGATTAAACCTACATAGATAAATATAAAGGTCAAATTTGATCCAATTGATGTCAACTTGGTGTGTTTAAAAAGAAAAAGAAAAAAAGACATTCTACAATAAAAAGGATTTTAGACATTGCATGAAATTGTGGCCTTTTATATTAAAATAATATATTAATATTTTTTATTTTACTTTTTGTTAAACAGTTTATTTTACTTCTCATTAGTCAATTTGCACCTTATGTAGAAAACTTTCTGAAAAAAAATCATTATTTTTTTTACGATTAGATTTACTTTTGTTAATTTTCGTAAACTTGTCAATCTCGCCTAACTCTAATTTTGCATCTAAAGCATCTAATATAAATCATTTTACCCATAAAATCATCACAAAATTACGAGACAAGAAACAAACTGCAAGAAATTTGAGATGAAAAATTATACCAACGTTAATTTATTTATTTATTTGCTTTTTTTATTGGTCTATTTTCCTCTTTGGCCCTTTGTTTTCATTTGTTCTGTTTTCTTTAGTATTAAGGTTGCGTAATGTGTGACTTTTCGCGTTGTTTTGTGGAAATATGATTTTGATTGTAGTTTGGTATAACGTTCTCAAAATTTACATTGCTCGATCAACTTGATAAGTAATTAAGTCCTTCTACTTGTTATACAAAAAACACGGATAATACAACAAAACACTATTTTCAATAAAATTAAATTGGTGATTTGACCTAAAGAAGGCCTTCCACATGAAACAATACCTTTCTTTTTAACTTTCTTGATTACAAAGGGCTGTTTACAAATTTACTTGAAATTTTCTATAAATTTTTTAAATAATTTTTTATTTTATTTTATTACGCGTCAATAGCAATAAACCTTCCACAAGCATGCCAACCGAAAATATAAACTTTAACACGTGCTTCTAGAAGTCCTTGCACTTCATTGTCAACCAACAAAAAGGAGCTTGGTTTGCAAAGTTCTTAAAAACAATTGACAAGCGATATAAGCGCCGTTGATCTATACGAGTCCTTACTTCAAAAGTAAATGAACATATAGGAACCATATTCATATGAATACTTGGAATTATAGAAAAGCTACCTCACGTCCTCAAGCACATAAATGAAAAGAAACTCGCACACGCAAATGAGCTTAGTTAGTGCCGCACCTCCTACAAAATAACTGTAGAAGTTCTACGAGGCATAAACTACAATCAGACTTTTAAAACAACCGATAAACCAAAGCATGCAACAAATCAAGTCATTGCAAGCGGTCAAAGACCTCATTTCAAACTAACCTCGAAGATAAATTCAAGAAAGCTTGATCTACATAGAGGACAATCAAGATAAGAGAGATTAGTGACTAGACCGTGCTTCTTCAAGATCAAGCACAACGGGACATGTCTACACAAAGACACACTATATTCGAGTAAATGCAATGAAAAAACTAAAAATCAAAACAATTCCCGAAAGAAAAAGATTATTTAACTAGTCCTATAGGATGGGTAGAATAAAATTTTGAATGCTTAAATGAGCATAATGTAGCTAACTAAGGAACTTAAGTCAAACCTTTTGGTCCTAACTAGGGAAATTAGCTACTCATCACCCAACTACATAAACACTTTGAATTATAAGAAAATAAGTTTATTGCCCGGAATTAATCATGAAAAGATCTTCACCCTTTAATCCCAAGCTTGAAACCATCGAATTTTTATATATAACTAGGTGCAAGCAACGTACAATGCACGTTTGTCTAGTTTATATTTAATAGTTTTGTTTAAGAATTAATTTGTTATTAATAAAGATGTAATTTTTTTGGTTAATTAAATAATTAATGATGTAATGTTTATGTAATTGATAAATAATTAGATGTGTGATTTTGACGTCGTGATGTAAGTTGGTGAGATCGAAGAAAATAAACAAAAGTGACAAATTTGGAGAAATGGCTAAATTGTAAGGGATCCAAAATTCAAGGACTAAAATGTAAATACTTAAAAGTTGTGCCGAACCTCACGATGAAGATTTGAGAGTGTTCGGAGTCAATGGGATAAAGGAAGACGTCAATGGAATCAAATTTAGTCAAAAGATGATCACAAATCAATTTCCAACCGAAAAGTTATGCTCCGATGTTTTAGTCTCATATTGAGACCTATTTTTGGCATAGAAAGTGATTGAATTGGAGAATGATGTCTGAATCAAAGTCGTAGCCAGATGAGCTAGCTTTCCAACACATTTTGAATCGCCTCAATCGAATATCGGAATGCAAAGTTATGATAAAAATACTGAAAGAAGGTGCAGCTACCTGTTTAAAACAAGAAATTCCGTTACATAGTTCGTTAAAACAACAAATTCCGTTAGTTTTTCCATTAAAAACAAGAAATTCCGTTACATAGCCACTTTTAATATATAAAAGATGTAGTTTTCCTCTCTACGGTTGCATCCCCTTTAAATGAAATTTTCAACCAAGTACATATATGGGGCCTTAAAAAGTCCCAAAGAAATACGAAAAATACCCTTCAAACACCAAAATCGAGCACTCCAGCACACTTGCTACCTATTGCGTGCGCCAGGTTTGCCCATGTAGGCCCTGTGTGCACGCTATCTACCTCCATTCCACCTTTTATCCCCTTCCATCTCTTCACATCAACTCTTACCCAACTCCAAGTGTTTTCGTTTCTCCATTCTTACTTCGAAACACGTCCCCACACCATAATCCGTCGTACAAAGCAAAAACACAACCAGATCAACACAAATTCAAGCTAAACAACCAAAAAAAGCACAAAATCAAACAATATGTTGATTAAATATTGTATTAAGAACAGATTTGGATCTACGTGTCTAATCACATGAGCTTGTAATAGTAAATTCATCATCACATGCACTAGCGGTTCCCTTGTTCCAAAACCTTCAATTAATAAAGAACGAGGTAATTAATTAATTAATTGGCGATAGTTAAAAATACACAAGTTACTTATTTTAACAATAATGTAAGAGTCACTTTAAAAGAATAAATTTAACTTTAAATTTAAAATGTAAATTATCTAAACATGTCGAATATCAAAAATTATTTTAAAGTTTTCGTACTTTTTTTAAGCTTAGCCAAACATGCCTATTGGTTGTGATTAATTACTAAACAGTCTGAAGCTATAATTGGTGTACCATCTTGAAATACTATCTTTATAACTTCGCAATCAAATCCCTTTCGCATTGAGAGTACTATCACTGACATATGCACCGGTACCCGTTCTTTTTTACGATGTATGATACTCAATGCTTGTTTGATAAAGTTTTTTGTATATCATAAGCAGTAGATCTCACGAATGTGTGAATACAAAGTGAATGGAAGATGTAAGGCCCTGTTTGATGGGCAACAATTTTTCAACTTTTGTAGTGTTTGATACGAAAAAAAATTCTCACTTCCACCTTTTTGTTGAAATTGTTTTCCCACCTTTTAGGTAGGTTTTCATTTTCCAACTTTTTTTTTTTTGTAATAGGGAAAAATTCTAGACCCAATGGTAAAAAAAAATTATCATTTTTATTGACAATTTCCATGCAAAACAAAGTCGAATGAATGGTATTCGATATGATAATTTTTTTTATTATTATTATTTTGGCAAGTTAAACAAATTCTAGACCCAATAGTAAAAGAAATTATCATTTTAGTGGACAATTTCCATGAAAAGTAAAGTTAAACGGATACCAAATTTTCAACATTTTTCATGTGAAAAATTATACAAATCAAACAATTAATTACAGTTCCCAGTAAAACAATTTCTAGACAATTCAATTCCCTATAATTCATTTTCTTTCCATCCATTTTTCACATTTACAATCAAACGGACCCTAAGTTATACGAAATGTGTGTATAAAAATAATATTTAAACAGCTTATACGCTTAAAAAAACTCATCAAACATGCATTTTTTACAATGTAGAAAAGTAAAAATACTTCTCGAGAATAATCAAAAGATATTATATTAAACAATAAGTGTATCACATGAGAGTTGATGTTAGAGAGGGTTGCACTATTGATCCAGAGTTCACTATTCGTGTAGTGAATTAATTTCAATACTTAAACACGAGCATATTACTTATGATTTAGGGATTTAGGAATTTTTGGAAATTGATAGGTAATTGTGAACTTGATAATTAAGTGATTTATTGATTGAGAACGAATACCATGTTGATTGCATATCAAAGTGGTTGTTGCAAAAGAAAGTTTGCCCCATCTGCAAAGCTGAAGCATTAGCGAATGGAAGGAACAGTTGATGAAATAAAAGCTAAATATTGTTACCTATTTTCTATTGTTTCTTGAAGAGTAATTTGGTGACTATATTCTATTTCTTAGTTTTAGTTGAAAGTGTATAAAAATAAATACATGTAATAATTTTGTTCCACTTCAATTGTGAACTTGCTAATTAATTGATTTAGAAAGATTGAAACTTTCTTATCTAATGTGATTGATTTTTTTTATTTGTATCAATTATGGACAAATACTTTAAACATAAATCTATGTTTTTATTGTGATGAGCAAAATACCGATGAAAGGAATGTTCGAGACAAATGTGATAAAAATAATGTTGATGTTGGAGAAGTTGGGGATGTCGGAGGAGTTGGAGATGTTGATGTTGCAAATTTTATCGGTTCCAATACAGAATTATGAGGTTAATGATCAAGACGTGATTCGAAGAGCATATATGCAAATGGGTCCTTGTCAGCCTCGCAATCATGTGTGTTCCACCCATAAGAATGGGTAAGAAAGAGAGGCGATTTTGTGTTATGTAGTTTTTTTTTTTTTTGTTTTTACTGCTATCTTTTCAGTTTGAGTGGTGGTTCCTTTCTTATCGATGGATTCTCAAATTGGAAAAAGAAAGAATACCTTAAAAAACATGTTGGGGCTTCAAGTAGTGCACACAATCAGGCTCGAGTCAAATATGAATTGTTCAAGAATTAAGAGCAGAGTATTCGATCATGTCTCGATAAGCAGTCACATCAGCTCGAACATATTATAGAATTCGATTGAGATCATCAATTGGTTGTGTTCGATTTTTCCTACAACAAGGTATGACATTTTGTGGACATAATGAATCCGAAGATTCAAACAATCAAGGAAACTTTCTCGAACTACGCATTGGTTGTGCAATCATAATGTTGAGATTAAGGTCGTTGTTTTGACGAATGCACCTGAGAATTTCAAATTAACATCACCACGAGTACAAAAAGATATTGTGAGTGATATTGCTTCTAAATGTCTAAACGTGATTATGAAAGATGTTCGTAATAGTTTTTTTTCAATTTTAGTTGATGAATCTCGAGACATTTCAGTTAAGGAGCAAATTACGGCTGCACAAAAAAATCGCGAAACCGCAAACCGAACCGAAATCGTTGGTTCGAAACCATTGATTTGGGTCCACGTGGACCCGCGGTTTTTTTTCCCTCAAACCGAACCAAACCGTGTCAAAATGGTTTAGTTTAGGTTTCAATTTTCAAAAACCGAACAAAACCGAACCGAACCGCACTTTTTTTAATTAAAAATATTTTATTAAATTATAAATTCTCATATATATTTTATCAAAATTTTGGATTTATTTTTTATTTAATATTTTACACTTTAGTAACTTAAGAGCAGTCCACAGCTTAAAGCCCAATTCCAACAGCTTATTGATTTTTGTCCAAGATAGATAGATATCCTCGTGTTTCTTTATGTTTTCATGGTGTAAAATTTTATTATTCCGTTTTGATGTTTATATACTGTTATATGTGCATAGAATATCATTCTTCTTGAGACACATATTCCAACTTGTTTATTGGGTATAGTAGCTAACTTTTCTTTCCCTTTTTGATGCATAATAGAATTTTGTTACTGATGATATGTAATTGTAATTGTAAGCAAAAAATGTCATCTGCACAATCATCAGATAGAAGAACGTTGAATAACCTGTACTCCGACTCCTCAAGCTCCTTGGTAGCTATTTCCTCTGTTGTTAGACCCTCCTGAAAAAAATTGGCCAGCGAGAGGAGTTAAACTATGAGAGTTTAGGGCAGTTCCATTTTTAGCCATTAATTTTTAAATTGAATTCATTTTAGTCAATGAATTTTATGGTGAATTTCATCCAGAGTCTTTGGACCTACTTTAGTGAAATCTTAATTGAGTTAGTATAAATGAATTAATGAATATAGTACAGAACTTGCAACATTTGTTCCATTTCACATTTAAATAACTGCAAGAGTTTTGTTTTCATTTACAGATCTGTGTTTTCTTATGCTAACCTTAGGAAGATCTATATTGTGGTTTTTTCTTTTTTCAGATATAGATCCAATTCTATAAGAAGCCGGGGAAGCAATTCCAATAGAAGATGACAGGTTACAACACGGGATATTGCTCCTATTTTTATCAAATGATAGCTTAGTACTCTTGTACATATTTTGATATTGTTGCTTTTAAAAGTTTGAATGGAGTTCCTATTACTAGATGCTAACTTGATCCTTTTTTTTTTGCCTTTTTGTTTATAAGTCGAATTTTAGACATATATGAATGTAATTTAACATTTAACGTCAGTAGTTCTCGTTTAAATTTATATGTTAATGCGTTTTAAACATATTACTATAATATCGATAAGTAAACCGTGGATTAAAAATCGAACCAAACCGCAAATAATGGTTTGGTTTGGTTTGGAAAAATTCCAAACTACATTAAATGGTTTGAGTTGAAAATATACCCCAAACCGCCCAAACCGAACCGTGTTCACCCCTAGAGCAAATGTCGGTTGTCATTCGTTATGTGAAGAATGGGCATGTGTTGGAACATTTTGTTGGTGTCCATCATGTTTCAAGTACCACGGCTATCTCACTTAAGACTACAATTGATCAATTATTCTCAACATATAGGTTAAGTATATCTAATTTGAGAGGTCAATGATATGATGGAGCTAGTAACATGCGAGGTGAGTATAATGGCCTCAAAGCACTTATTTTGAAAGAAAATCCAAGTGCATACTATATTCATTGCTTTGTCAATTAACTTCAATTAGCTCTTGTAGTTGTGGCACAGAAACATCCGAAAAATTGAAACTTTATTCACTATAGTACACAAATTGGTGAATGTTGTTAGTGGATCGGCTAAATGGAGTGATCTTATTCGAGAGAACCAAATGTTGAAAGTTCTCGAATCACTCAGTGTCGGTGAATTGTCAAGTGGACGAGGTCTCAATCAAGAAACTTGTAACGACCCGGGTCCCACTTAACGGGCTGTCCCGGCCGGTAGATCGACGACGTACTGTCCTCACTGTACCAACATGGGTCTTTTCAGCATGCTTTGTCCTCACTCGCACGCTCCCCGAGAAAACTTCCCAGGGGGGTCACCCATCATAGAATTGCTCCAAGCCAAGCACGCTTAACTGTGGAGTTTCCAACGATGGACTTCCGGAAAAGAAGGTGCACCTTGTTGGTATGAGTAGTACCTATCAAATCTCTTAAACTTTCTTGGTCTGGGGTATTACAATCACCCCCCGTTAGACTCGCGACGTCCTCGTCGCGCTTGATCCATCTGAGGATCCGTTGCCAGGCGTTGGGATTCTAGAGGTGGCTCCTACGAGTTCAAGAGGTGACTCTCGTCCATGGCGTAACACTTTGTCACGCATAGCACTTAGTTCCCGATTTTCGGCTGGCAATGGACTCTGATACCATTTGTAACGACCCGGGTCCTACTTAACGGGCTGTCCCGGCCGGTAGATCGACGACGTACTGTCCTCACTGTACCAACATGGGTCTTTTCAGCATGCTTTGTCCTCACTCGCATGCTCCCCGAGAAAACTTCCCAGGGGGGTCACCCATCATAGAATTGCTCCAAGCCAAGCACGCTTAGCTGTGGAGTTTCCAACGATGGACTTCCGGAAAAGAAGGTGCACCTTGTTGGTATGAGTAGTACCTATCAAATCTCTTAAACTTTCTTGGTCTGGGGTATTACAAAACTACTCTTCAGCGTCCTGATGATACATGTTGGGGCTCTCACTATAGTTGTTTAATTAACTTGATTGTCATGTTTTCAACCATAGTCAACGTTGTTGAGATGATCGCTACTGATACTACAAGTATCGGAACAAGAGGTAATGCTTGTATTTCATTTGAGTTGATGTTAAAATTTGAGTTGATGCTTGTACTATAGGTCGTTCGTGGCGTTAGACAGTGACAAATTTGCATCATTGTCGTGTGGAAATATTTTATGCTATCATTAATGTGCAACTTGAGGAGCTGAATGATCGTTTTTTTTAGGTAAATATTGACTTGCTCATTTGTGTTGCGTGTTTGTTTCCAAATAACTCATTTGATACTTTTGACAAGAACAAAGTGATTTGATTATGTCGGTATTGTCCGGTAGATTTTAACGCAGCAGATATCTCAGAACTTGATGATCAATTAGATACATATGTTATTGACATGCGCACCTCCGAATATTTTAAAGGATTAAAAGGCATTAGTGATCTTGCACAGAAGTTGGTTGCGAAGAATAAACATGAAGTGTATCAATTAGTCTACAAGCTTGTATCATTAACCTTAGTTCTTCCAGTGGCTACTGTTACAGTTGAGAGATCATTTTCTGCGATAACTTGTGTCAAAAATCGTCTATGCAATTGAATCAGAGATCAATGATTGAACGATAGTTTGATTGCATATATTGAGAAATATGTATTTGACAATATTGAAATGATGTAATTATGGAACGTTATCAAAATATGAGAACAAGTAGAGAACAATTGCAATAAAAATATCTCTTACCTTAATTTTTTGTCACTTTGTAAAAATTTGATTGTGTCCCCCTAGCTTCAAAAGTCTGCGTCCCCCTAGCTTCAAAAGTCTGCGTCCCCCCTCCTTGTAAATGATATGGGCTACCCAGTTTCTTCTTCGATAACTTTCCATCGTATATCTCTTATAAAACTGAGGGGGTGCAACTTAAGACTTTCATTTTACAAATGGCTCATAGATGAAAAGGCAGCAGATCAAAACTTGGAATTTTATGTAAGGACCTGAAGTTTTGGGAAAGCTGAGAAAAGAAATTTGTTCAAATTGAAAAAGAATGAACAATTAGAGGTGATTCTTTTCGTGTTTCAGTTTTTAGTTTTGAATTCATTTTGAATTTTGTGTTTTGAGTGTCCATTTTGAAATTGTTGAAAACGCGCTCTTTTTGTTATTTTAAAAATATATTTTCAAAGATAAAAAAATGAAAAACGCGTTTACTTTCTAATTTTGAAAAATTGATTATTCAATATATATATAGTTATTTTACTTATATAACAAAGCAAAAATGGCTGTCATTGTGGTTAAAGCATTGAAATTCCATACTAGTGACCCATGTTCAAATCTTAGTCACCTATCGGAATCGAACTTGTAACCTTCAAAAAATCCATGACTCTCCCAACTAACTTATCCCTCTATTAGCAAAATTTGGCTTTTTCTGCCTTTTGAAGTTTTGGCTTGGTTTTAATTGAAAATAGTCAAAACGATTTTTTTAGCGTTTTCCGTTTTCTTTGTAAATTCTAAAATCGTTTTTGGAAATTTGTTTCTGAAAATAGGTAAGTAAACGTGTTTTCAGTATTTTTGAATATTGAAAACTAAAAATGACTTCAAAACAGCAAAAAGAACTGACCATTAGCGTCTCATAGATTTTCTTTTTACCGAGTTGGCTTGGAAGATGTATAATTGTACTGAAGCTGGCAGCTAAAGAAGTCTCTTCTTAAGTTATAAAATGAGATTTCAGTTTGAGCTTCTTTTTTCTTTTACACATTCATGTACGTAAATAGAAACTGGGATGGATTGCCAAAATTACTTCAAAAGACCTAAACAAAATGCAAGATTACACGTGCATAATGGCAAAATAGATTCTCTTCGTCTAGTTGGATTCAATATTGAAAGTTTGGGGACTTTTAAGAAAAAGTTAAACGATGGCTAATAGATTTACTCAATTTATTGTATCACACATTTGTATCAATTTTGATCTACATTCCATTGTGATTGCATTGTACTTGTAAACACAATGTATCATTAAATTTATTTATATATATAAAAAAAGGGTCTTAATCGTCATGATAAAATTGCAAATTTGAAGGCATAAATAATTCCTTTCTCTATGCTAGAACTTGACCCCTTTTCTCTTTCTAGTTATATAATAATTACACTGACACAAACGCATACATAGGGCCACTGCAAGTAAAGATTTCAATTTTTTTTACAAGTATAAATCATTTTCTCTTCTTTTAGCCTTTATTTGGTAGGAATTAAAATTAAATTTTAGTAGATTTTAATAGAAATTTGTGATTGAATAATTGTGAAACATATAAAATACACAGTTAAAATTAATAATTTACTTTAACTATATTAAAAATCTAAATTTTAATTTCTATCAAACAACTCATTTTCATCCCTACCCCACCTCGCAAATAAGAGAAATAACTTCTAAAAATAAGTGAAAACCAATAACTTCTATATTCAGGGCATATATGGGTATATGTAGATTAGATTGGTGAGGTATGCACCGAAAAAGTTTATGTAAAGCAAATTTAAAGTCGAAGTCTTCAAATTGTGAAATATGGACGTTTAGGTTCTTATTTGCTTTTCGATGTTTCTTGAGAGTTTTTTAACTTTCAAATTTCGATGAATGTATATTTTTATTAGATATAAGTTGTCTATTTTGCTGTTTAAAGGCATGTTAGATTATGCACCTTATAAACTTAATCAAACACATTATTATGATAGAAAACTTATAAGTGATTATCGATCCAAAACATCAATAATCAAACATTACCGAATTAACCATCCATATTGAAATCAATGAGAACATCAAAACAAAATTGGAAACATACCTTAGATCCATAAATTATGATTCTTTGCATGATGGGGTTAGATCTTCCAATTGATTCATGGTCTCCTCTACAACCTTTTGATCTCCATTGATGGGGAATATAGAGAATGCAAAGTACCACTAACAATTGGGGACCATAACTATATATTCATAAGATAATGACTATTCATTATCTTTCATTTATTTAAATCGACCTCAACAATATAAAACAAACATCCAGGTCTCTCTACACTTTAATTCCATGAAACTTTAATACGTTAGTCAAAAATTAGTCTTTTGTGGATCACTTAATGACTATACTTTAAATAATAGCACCACACATTTTAATTTGTTACGTGTGGCCCCAAATATTGTTAGAATATTCCAACAATCTCCCTTTAGGCCATACATGTAACCTTTCAAATGTGCATAACATATGAGCTCGAAATTTTGCTATCGTTATTATGGGTATTTCCAAACAACCTCGTCCATCGATCGTATTGATATAGGATCAAAGCGATTTTCGTCACATTTAGCGTGACTAAACCCATCAATGGTCAAGTATACCCATACAACCAAATGACATAGATCAATCATGGAGTGTAGCACGGAAATTACATGTTATGTGATCCGAACATGTCTATTTCAATGGTCCACCTTATTTCTTAAGTGAGATCAACCATAAACTTCAATCGAGTGGCTCGAATACTTTATTTCGAAATAAACCGAATATCCATGGACAAAAATATGTGTCTAAAATAGACAACATCAAAATACAAACTCCCACTAAATGGCATATCATCAAAAGATGCAACACCCGTGTGAGCATTATGCTCATGAAAGACCTTAGGTGGTAGCCATTTAGTAAATGGATCCATGATTATGGAGTTTGTCTTTATATGCTTTATTGAAATCTAACCACTCGATTTCTTTCCTTAACAACTAGGAATTTAATGTCTTTAGACTTTGACATCGTCATGTTCCCGTTGAAATACAATTATTGTCGCGTAATAACTTAACTTAAATGGTCTTTCAATTCCATTCAAAATATGCAGCCCGAGTGACAATATTTTGCCGGTCATATTCCATGATCGGAATCGAATATCAATGATCTCCAATTGGTCACGATTTTTTTGAATGTGATCATGTAATTCTTAGTTCTCTATAGATATTTGAATAACCTCATTCTTTGCTTTCCAAATTTCCATCCCAAATTTAGTTAAATATCTGTCTAGCATTCCAGTGAATGCTATATCAGAATCTGTATAAACATACACAGTATACATTAAATTCTCAATTCTTTGGAAGCATAGAGAATTTCTCGTATTTCCTTTTCTTTTAAATTTATCTCTGAAACTTTAATTGAGACTAAACTTGTCTCCCTTAGCAATAGGGGTGTCACTTGATTTACAGTCCTGCATGCCAAACCTTCTAAACACTTTATCGATATAGCTCTTTTGCGACAATCCATGAATACCTCGAAAGTAATCCCGATGTATCCAAATCCTTAATACAAAAGAGACGTCACCAAGATCTTTCATCTCAAAACTCCTTGATGAAAATCTCTTAGTTTCGTGCAACATGCATATATCATCAGTATGTCATCAACATATAAAATCAGAAATATTTGTTTACTCCCACTGAACTTGTGATACACACAATCACCAACAACATTCATCTCGAAACCAAATGAGATAATTACTTGATGAAACTTGTGGTACCATTGACGGGAAACCAACTTAAGCTCATAGATGGATTTCTTTAATTTTTTTAAACCATATTCTTTGGGTCTCCTGACACAAAGTTTTCTGGTTGTATCAAATGGATCGTTTCATCAATGTCACCATTGAAAAACGTCGCCTTAACATCCATCTGTAGTAGCTCAAGATCAAAATGTGCAACAAGTGCCATAATTGTCCTGAAAGAGTCTTTCATTGAAACCGGAAGGAAAGCCTCTTTATAGTCAATGTCTTCATTTTGAGTAAAGCCTTTAGCTACAAGACGAGCCTTATATCTTTCCACATTACCAATCGAATCCCTTTTGGTTTTAAATATCCATTTGCAACCAATGGGTTACTTCCTGTTAATGGGACAAGATCCCAAACTTTATTGTCTTGCATAGACTAATACTCCTTATTCATGGCATCAATCCACTTTTAAGAGTAATTCCTTTGCATGATTTGATGAAAGTTGATTTATCAGGTCTTCTTTCACTAATCCATGCCATCCTTATTTTCTTGGAAAAGACTACAAAGTCATCCAAAATTGTCTTTCTCCCTTTTATAGTGGATTTCCTTAATGACTTTGTACTTGAGGTTTTTGAGTTTGAATTCTGGAACAATCTCTTGATTGTTTATTGGGGATTGATAATTTTGTCTTGATCCGAAATTGCTTCTCGAACAAGATACGGAGCAAGAATTTGTCCTTGAACTTTGATTATTGTCAATTTGCAACGGAAAATTATATACATATTCTTCATTCAAGACAAACCTTATAACACTTATCTCCCCCACCAAACTCTACATCCTCGAAGGAACCGAACATTTCTAGTTTGAAAATTGACTTGATAGTGGGATCTTTAAAAAATATTGTAACCCCTTAAAAATTTGCTTTATTTGGAGTTTGCAGGTCTTCCTTGATCTTTACTAGAAAGATCTGATGTAATGTGGAATAATTCCACATTCCTCTAAAAATTTACAGCAAAAAGGCCTTGGACGTTGTTCTCTACGATTCGTCATATCTTTCAAAGTATTCACCACTAAGGTAGATCGACTTAATAGAATTCTTCTTGAGTTGATTTTCAATCTCGAGTCTTTTATGTGAACATGTCCAATGTTTGGGATTCCTCATAAATGAGATATATGTAGCCATATTGAGAAAATTCATCTATGAACTTAATAAATGATTGTTGACCATTCCAAGAAACCGAAGGAAATGATCCATGAGATAACCGTATGAATTAGTTCTAAGGACGTCCAGAAGTCATATGGCACTTAATCTCCTTATGTTTGTTTTGATTTCCTTCTAATACAAGATTTTTCATTTTTCTTTTGAGAGAAGTGACCTTATTGCTTGTGAAACAAAGTAGAATTTTCATTGGTTAATTTATGTTCAATACCATGCGGATTCATATACAAGATTTCTTTATAAGAACAAGCTGTATTAAGGCGATATAAGTTATCGAATAAAGCGGGTGCCCACAATATTTGAGGTAAGAAAGAGATCATCCGACTATTTCAAATTTAACAAGAGTAACCAAATTTGTCCAATGTAGAAATAGAAACCAAATTCCAGTCAAAAGGCAGTACCGCAAATGTCTCTTTCAAATTCAAATAATAACTGACCTTTAATGAGAACACTAAAGTCCGTATAGCCTCAACCTTAAGCGATTTGCCATGCTTCCGCATAGATGAATCTTTCGACATCAATTGGTTTTAGCGGATCGGACAACCCCGCATATACACACTTATTTGAATAGTAGTACCGAAATATAGTCACTTAAGTGTGTGTCTAGGTATTGACATTAAATTTACGAAAACAAACCAAAATGAGAAGTGCACTTTTCTTTACACGCCAAGCGTGATATTTAAAATGCAGTCTCTCTTTATATATCCCAAATTTTACACAAAAATTACAACTTAATTTATCATTTTCGGCACTTGTCTTTGTTTATTTTAAATCGAGCCAAGATGCGACTTTGTTATTCTTTATTATCCTTAGAAGTACTTGCCAAGTGAGTAATGCCGTTTTATTTTGCTTTAGCATTTCTTCTTATTGCACATAATATGGAAATGAACTCATTAAGAGTCCACTTTCCCTTTTGACGATTGTAAACTTGCCCTTAATGAGAATTGTGCAAGAAGCGTAATGTCAATACCAAATGTAAGAGCAAGTCATCAGACATTTCGAGCTTTAGTGCACTTAAGCTTAGAAAGCAATGTGAGACATCTTCATGATGTACTCCCTTATATTTGCTTTACCTTTATACTTTATTGAAATCAAGCTTTGCAAAAGCGTGCTTGTTTCGATCTTATATCGTTTCGCAAAACGTTTCTCATTTCGACAGAAATCAACGGCATTAGTTACCTCTTCGAGATATTGTGCCTCCAAAGGCTTCGAGAATGCAGCTTAATGATCATTAGACCTCATGCGATTTGAGCGATCCACTTCTCAAAGTTCCCTTTTCCATTAGATGAACTTTCTTAGTAAGAAAAGCGGGTTGCTCAATGAGCGCATGATCTAGATCTTTGCGGCAAAGAACAATTAATATGTTCTCTTTCCAATACTTGAAGTTTGTTCTAATTAGCATTGGAATGGAGTTGATGTTGATAGATATAGCGAGAAGTGGATGGATTAATTTGAATAGAGAACTTATTCCCAATTAACATGTTTACATTGGAATCCGTATAAACAATTAAGTTATTCAAATAATGGTACGTCCCATCTCAAGATACCTAGCACATCATTAATATCAAGTCTTTGGACAGTAATATTAACTGTAAGTGGTACTCTTGGTGTAGTGATCAAACATTGACAATAACTCATGTCAAATAATAAACCCATCTTTGGATTGATTTATTATTCACATGGAAACCTTATAATTGTCACACATTTACCACCACAAGTGTGCATACAATTCGGCCAAATATTAACATTCCTTTGGGCCGGCTAATATCCGCATGAACAAGCATACACACGAATTCCTTCTAATATTCTAAGTTAATTAATTTCCACAAGAGAGGTTGCTTTGGCAACATATTGCTTCAATCAATTCACTTTTGAATATTATATATACTCAAATGAGTCGTTTATACCAAAATTTGAAAAGCGGAATACTTAATTGTATTTATCTTGAAACTTTAAGAGCCTAAGGGTTAATAATTCAATACTTTAGGGATTGAAATTAATTAATTCAAAACTTTATGGGTCATAAATAAATTATTGGAAACTTTAGAGACCCAAAAAACTTAATAGTTCAAAACTTTAGGGGCTAAATGTTAATAATTTGAAAGTTTAGGATTCAAAAAATCAATTATGCGGAACTTTAGGGGCCAAACTAAACCAATTATGAAAATTCAGGGCTTAATTACAAAATTCAGAACTTAAATGGCCCAAATTAATTAATTTCAGAACTTCAGGGGTTGAATTATTAAACCCAGAACTTTAAAAAGCCCAATAGGATGAACTTTAAACTTTAGGGGGTTGAGTAATTAAAACTCATAACCTTAAGGCCCAACTTGAACTAACATAAAACCTTAGGGGCTAAAACATAAATTTTAACCCTAATCCTTAAATTGCAGCCAAGGACCTTAACATATCAAATTTACACAAGAGGTCCCGCCCCCTCAAATCCTCCATAACTCCAAAAAAAAACTACCAAATTAATTCTCAAATTAATACCTCTTTCAACTCCCATAACCGAAAGCATTAATTATGAATTAATCCTACCTTCACCGGCGCCTCGAAAAAGCGCAGGCGGGCCTAACGCAGCTGCGTTAACGGCCAGTGAAATTTGCTATACAAGTCTTGTTACGGCCAGCGAGGAAACCTTTGCGGCCTTGCAGACGCCACGGCAACTGGCTTTGTCAGACTTCGCATTTACAACGACCGATCATTGCTCTCATCAACGACACGCCAGTCTTTAGCTTTAATAAATCCGTCTTAATAACAATGACCAATGAGTGCCTAAATGATAAAAATTTTTTTTTTTTTTTTTTTTTAAACTGAAACCTTAATTCCAAAAACCAACAGATCCAAAAATCCAATCTTTATTTCAAATCCGAATTTTGAAGGAAATCATAGATCTATATAATTATCTCAAAAATCATATTATAACATGCTCAAAAAACATGTAATATTAATCCAAATATTAGATCTATAACATAATATGCTTGAATCCATAATATCATGCTTAGATCCATAAAAGTAACATGTCAATTTCATGAATTAAGATACCAAAACTCTAGATCCATAACAGAAAGATCAAATAACCCAAATTATTACATGCTAATTCCATATAATGATTTCCAAATTCTAGATTCATAATATAAAATCAAAAATCCATAGAATTCAGAATTTCAAAATTCAATTTCTCAATGATTCAACAATGGATCGGCTACGATCTGCTTGATAGAAAACTTATAAGTGATTATCGATCCAGAAACATCAATAATCAAACATTACGAATTAACCATCCATATTGAAATCAATGAGAACATCAAAACAAAATTGGAAACATACCTTAGATCCATAAATTATGATTCTTTGCATGATGGGGTTAGATCTTCCAATTGATTCATGGTCTCCTCTACAACCTTTTGATCTCCATTGATGGGGAATATAGAGAATCTAGAAGTACCACTAACAATTGGGGACCATAACCTATATATTCATAAGATAATGACTATTCATTATCTTTCATTTGTTTTAAATCGGCCCCTCAACAATATAAAACAAACATCCGGTCTCTACACTTTAATTCCATGAAACTTTAATACCCATTAGTCAAAAATTAGTCTTTTGTGGATCACTTAATGACTATACTTTAAATAATAGCACCACACATTTTAATTTGTTACGTGTGGCCCCAAATATTGTTAGAATATTCCAACATATTATCTTGCACATGAGTTATGTTACAAAGGTAACTTTGGATGGATTCTAATGTGAAAATCGACGAACGTTGAAATTGAAAGTTAAGAAACTAGTGTGGTGTAAAAAAAAAAAGTAGGTTGCAAGTGAATTTCCATATGACGGATCGCATCTATTTTGCCGTCAAACCTAATATCATACATGTGGGTTACACTCCGAATATAGTTTAGTTAAATTCTATAATTATAAAGACATCATGATTTTGTACATGATAACTAGCTTTTTATTGTTAAAAGATGGATTTTTATAAGAAGGAAATAGGTAAATAGTAATCTTACACGTTGTCTACATATTCTTTGGGGGGAAAATGGGTGATTTACTAAAGCAACCCCTCGAAGTACTTTATTGACAAAATGAATGGTGTAGAACTCGTATGGACCAAAACTCAAAACTCGAGTACTCATTAAGTTAGAAAAAAATTGTAAAAAGGTTTAAACATCTTATTTACAAAGTCTAGGGATCTCGACTGCAATTTTCTCCTTTCAAAAATAACAGTTGAATTAATGACTGGAACAATGAAGTTGTGTAAAGCTTCAGAGAGAACTCCAAGAAGTACTTAAAAGTTAAAACTTAAAACACTTCTCTCCGCTTTTGCTCTCCATTATAGATCAGAGTCGCTTAATAATTTGAAAAACTCAGCACAATCCCCGAGCTGGCGTTATGGCCCATTATCAGGTGTCTACTTTACACCAGTACACTTCCACCGCTAACCTCTGAAACCCAAAACACGCACACACGCACACACCCAAATCAAGATAAAAAAAAAATCGCATCTTTTATATATATAATAATATAATATATATATATATAAATATCTACACACTTTTTTATATGATTTCTGTCTCTAAAGTATTGCGTTTGTGGTTGTTATTTGACTCGCATGGCATGGCAGTGATGAATGGGTTTTAGACACCGAGAATGGAAAAGGGTTCAGCTTCTGGTGCGCAAGACTCACTCAATGGTTTGAACTTTGGCAAGAAAATATATTTTGAGGATGTAGGTAGTGCAGTTCAGGCTAAAACTGGATGTGGGCCGTCGCCGGTGGTGGCTCCCGGGCTTCTACCACCGGTGCCGTCAAAGAAGGGGAGGGGTGGTGGGGTACAGGGTGGCCAGCCACCCAGGTGTCAAGTGGAAGGGTGTCAGATAGATCTGAGTGATTCTAAGGCTTACTATTCAAGGCACAAAGTCTGTGGTATGCACTCCAAGTTTCAAAAAGTCATTGTTGCAGGCCTTGAGCAAAGGTTTTGCCAGCAATGCAGCAGGTCAGATTTTCTTTCTCTCTCCTCTCTCTCTATATAGCTTTATTCCAATCTATATACATGCAACAGTGTACAAATTTTCAAAAAATAGCTTCATATATTGTATAGGGATTTTTTATATTATTTTTGTTGGTCAGGTGTGTTCGATGATGACATGGTGTTAATTCATCGTGTCGGTTTATAGTCTCTGTGCGTTGGATTCGTAGTTTATCATATTTTGTTTGGATGATTATATGAGAAATTTAGTATCCTTGAGGGAGTTTTTACCGATGCTGAGGATGTCTCCTTCTGATTTCCCATTGTACAGGCCTTTTAAAGTTCATTCAAGATTTTGATTGGGATTTTGGTGGAATTGGGTTTTGTTTTATGATATATTATGTAGATTGTTGATGTTTAGTATATGGCTTTCGTGTTTTAGTGAATGCCCCAACGCAAAATGAAAAGGCAGTAAATTCATGTTCTCAATTGTTTTCTTGTAACATATCGAATTGGTTTGCGGGCTTTCAATAATGAGACCGAGCTTGGTTCTCCAGTGCCTGGCTATTTCCTTTCCAGTCACTCGGTTGGGCCAAGCTAATGAGTTCCAGGCTCAGCACATTCGTAGTAAACGAAATAAGGAATTTGTTGTAGAACTAGAAAATAAATATTAGTGGATAATTTTCTTATTCCTGCCATTTCATTAGCTAAATATGTGACAAATTGAAGTGGAGCAACCAGTTGGAAGGCAGGACGGCACACACTTAAGAATACTAAGAAAAAAAATTGAAGTAAAAAGATATGCTCTCTTGAGCTTTGCTCAAACAGTTTTAAACGACTTGTTTGAAATGGTATTTTAATCTTGCAAAGTTGAGAAATCAGTCAAGTACATATATTTATATATTAATACCCACTTCCCAAAATCAGTCATGTATTTGGCGAACCGCCACATGAAGATCCTCTTATATCAGACACCCTTTTGTGAACTTAATATTGTGACACCAACTAACAACTAAATTGCTCAATATGTTTAGCAACTCAACTTTTGTTCACTTTATCTTACTCCTCGAACTGTATTTTGTGATAAATATCCTTGGGTTACTTTGTCATTAACTAATTTGTCCATATGGGCTAGCATATCTTTGTTTTCATAGGTATGGTTTCTCGCACCAGTGTCCAGAAACCAGTCATATCTTCTTAAGATTCTTCTTCTTTGAGAGTATACAAAAAGGTTGAATCCACTGCATTTTGGTCATCTTTGACAAATTTGACATCTCCATTTTAAAACATAGGATTTATACTTCTTCCCCATCCTCTTATATGTGTGTAATTGTGATCTTTTTCTCTTTTTGTTTGCTTCTCATCCTCCTTGGTTGGGTGCATGGTTATATGCACACCCTTCAGGCACTAGCACAAGACATAATAGGAAAGAAGGCAGAAGACGAATATTAGGTCTCATAAACTTTGCTGAAGATTTCTTATTTTTAGACGACTTGTTTACATGAGTATTTATAGGTTTTCCAAAACATGAATATGATTTTGTGCATTTATCAAGAAATTGATATTTATTTCTCCCTACAACGTACACGTATATTTGCAACTATTTGAAATTAATCTTATCTCGTAAATTTTTAATCCATGTAAGTTGAATTAATCTATTGAGGAAAATTAGTTCCACTTTTCAACACAATGTAGCCAACTTTAGTTACCTTGAGATAGGCTTTGTGGAGTTCTATTACTAATGTTATGGAATTAAGCTATTTTACAATTAAATGAATAAATGTTGGCTGTGAGTCGCTATCCAACATCTTGAGAAGGATATAAGTTCTAATATTAAATTAAATATATGGAGATACAAGGGCGTATATCTCGTGGTTGAGAGTTTAATGATTTTGTGCTTGAATTTGTTGGGAAATGACATGCAGTCACAATAATAATTGAAAGAACTAGGAAAATGAAGAAAAAGGCCACTTTAATTACATTAAGAACTAAATGAAATGAATCATTGGGTCACACATATTGAATGAAGTGATGGAGGCAGAAATAGGAAGGGGAACGTTTTCTTCAAGATTATGCTATGTATCATACACTATATATTCACTTGATGATATTTGAGTGGTATATATCCGTGGACCCTTAGCTATGGTATTAGGTAGAGGGAAGCATGAAAGATGGTGGAGTTTTGGAAATCTTACGATTCACTGCAATAGGGCATCTGTATAAACTTTATTTCAATGATAAGACAAAATTTCTTGTCATGATTATGTAAGCAGAGATGCAAGAAATGCACAGAAGGGTTACTTACATTGTTTTTCTTGATTATTATAGCTAAAGCACGTTTCTGATAGTAAACATATGGTAAGTTGATTCAATATCTACTGTAAATGTCAGGTTTCCATTCAAGAAACTGAACAAATGATTGCCATTAGAGGATGAGTTTTCTTATGGCAACTACAGCTGTACTAGTTAAATTCTCTGTACAAACTAAGATGAGGACAATCTTAGAAACAAATGTCTTTCTGGAAATTTTTTAAAAATCAAAATACATGAATAAGAATATCCAGATTGTGCAGTTGATGTCCTAACATCTAAGGGTTGTGGACATATGCACGCACTTTTAAAATAACTCAATATCACAAGAACTTGTGCAATTTCCTATTATTTTGTTTCTTTAAGCCTAGCATCTGTAATTTTGGATTTGTGTATCATTGCACGTCGTACATCCTCTGGCTAATAATGAATATTTGCAGAGTTCGTTCACTAAATTTGGGATCAATTAATGAATTCTAAGTAGAAAACACTTTAAAATTATAGTTTTGGTTCTTTTGAAGGACTGCACACATGAGATACTTTCATCTATGATATTATGGAGATGCCATAGGAGGTGGTAGGAGTGGGACCGAACAGATTTCCAAAGAAGCTAATGCTTGCGGGACCAGAATTTACCCAGGGAGATTTTCTCATTTTCTTTCTATCGTTCCTTGTTGTTTTTTCCTTCTCTCCCCCTGTGGATGGTGTTGAGGGAGAGGGTCAGGTTAAGGTTGAGTTTGGGATTACGCCTGATTGCATTCTATAATACCCGATTCAACTTATATATTTTCGTTTGAGAATATAAAAAATAAAAAAGGTTTATCGAAATAGTTTTGCTAGAATATCTTATTGACCAAAAATTAACTATAAATTTGCAACTTGGGAAGCATTGAGCATAAGATTTTCCGGCACAATTCAATACAGATATATTAGATTTGGAGAATAAGTTTCAAGATGCGAAGTATGCAGGATATGTCATTAAGATGAATATATACTTCTAAAACCTTGTGCATACACAGATACGTGAATGTTCTTCGATTATTAGTGCTTCCTAGTTTGCAACTCGTAACTGTTAGATTCTCTCTCCGAATCGACTTGAAAAAAAGTCTGCATGGAAGAACATGAAAGAATTACAGGCGGCAAGGTTACCTGTGCTGTACAGTATTGTGACATTGAAATTACTAGTGGATCCAAACATTTCTGTTACAGGTGATAACAATTCTCTGACTTATTAGTTTTATACGATTGGAATTTATTAGTGGTGGATCATGAGGGAACATTAGGCCAGACATGGTTATCTGTTTGAAATTCATGTGCATGCAAAGTGTGCCAAACCCTTGTTTTAGCTCTCCAGTTGTTTTGAGCTCCAAGTTGTAGATTATTCTTTGGCAATTCCTTATTATTCTAATTAGTGTTGAATGAGTAATGATCCTGCCTATAATGGAGCTAAAGACTAACGGATGTTGAAGAATTTCCAAAATAAAGGGAACTTGGAGGGATGATGATGATGATGGGCTTTGATGCAAATAAGGTAAGATAAATGTATATACTTATCCCATGCGGAAAATGAAGAGCTGGAAGACTACCTTATCAGTAATTATGTCTGTTAGACATTTGTGTTGTAAAAGTGCACGAGTGAGGACCACACAAAGCACCATCTGAGCCTGCGCTGCACGAGATGTGGGCTGTAGGTTAGACAATCAGGTTATAGTTATTTTTAATTAGTAGTGTCTTAAACTGTAAGAAGGAGAGAGGGATCAACTTTGTTGATATCCATCTGAAAGGATCACCTCTAACAGCTTTATAGGATGATTAAACTTCGATAGGTTGTGATTTCAAGTGTTAACTGGAGCAGGAATTTGTTAGAAAGTGATAAACAGGCTGGATTTTAATATATTTTCAACAGTCGACATTCTTGAATTTTGTTTTAGCTAAATAACAGTGTCTTAAGTCTCAAGGCCTTCATTGTTGTTGGAATGAGATCTTTTCGGGTAGCCTTTTCCAGGTTTCATCAATTGTATGAATTTGACCAAGGAAAACGAAGCTGCCGCAGAAGACTTGCCGGACACAATGAGCGTCGAAGGAAGCCACCACCTGGATCTCTATTGTCCACTCGCTATGGAAACTTTTCTTCATCCGTCCTTGGTTAGCCATTACTGATTAAACTCTTGCTGAATTCTAGTGCTAATATTTTTCACAAACCCTCATTTTTTAAATTTTGATAATTTCTTTTGTACTGGAACTGAGTTCAGATGTTTGATATTTCCCTTGACAGAAACCCATGGCAGAAACGGAGGTTTAATGATGGACTTCTCTTTGTACCCAAGTCCAGCCGAGAGGAATTCATGGCCAAATATGTTGTCATCTGAACGAGGACTGGGGAATCAAGTTACCGTCACTGGGAAGTTTCTTCGACCATGGCATAGCAACCCAGAGAATCCTACATCCTTTCTTCTGCAAGGTTCAACTAGTGCCAGCTATTTAGGTCCGGGATTATCTTCCGGAAGTTTCAGTGGAGTCTCGGACTCCGTCAGTGCTCTCTCTCTTCTGTCAAATCAGCCCTGGGGCTCTAGAAACATACCCTCGAGTCCCGGGCTAAACACCTTATATGGTGCCAATGGGGCATCCGTGGTTCAGCCATCAGTTGCACATGGTATTCCTGTTGGCAACTTTTTGAGTCTTCCATGGGGTTTCAAAGACAACCAAGCTAGTACCGGTTCCCAAGAGATCCCTCCTGATCTTGGCTTAGGTCAGATTTCACATCCGGTCAAAAGTCAGTATTCCAATGAGCTTGAGACTGCTCAACAGGGTGGAGGACAATTCCATGAACTCGAGCTCTCGACTGGTTATACTTCCTCGGTCGAGCATATGCACTGGTCACTTTGAGTGTCATTTCTTCTCTGAAGTCAAGGTCCTTGAATCCTCGTGTGTTCAATAAACTAAAACGTGCTGCTTTAAGTTCTTGTCAGCTACTGCTTTTGTGTGATGTATATATCTCTGTTCTGCTAAGAGAGAGACCTAAGAAGACTTTTACGCGTGCTTATGTTTTAGGTTATTGGATGACAGATAAACTTTTGGTACTGTTTGTTTAGGCAGCTGAATCGCCCTACTGACCTAGAAGGAGCTGGGAAAACTGATACTCCCCATTCCCCATTTCATTGCCTTTTTATCACAGGCTGCAGTGGGCATTATCGTTGGGTTACCAGAAACAGGACTTTGCATGCTTTACGGGTAATCACAAATAGAATAATCAATTACGCAAACCTGATTTTTCGGGTGAACCGGTGGTAACAATCTTCATTTAACAGTGCAGTTTTCTTTATGTAACTTGACTAAATTTCAGACTCAAAACAGGAAAGGGCAGTGTAGCATGCTATTGTACACGATGAATGTACAGCTGGAAAGCAGCTACTTCTAACTTTCTAATGGTTATTGATTTTCTAAATCAAATCGGGTTCATTCCGACTCTAGTGACATTGGTATCACGTTGCAAAAAGCCAACAACCAAAATTTTCCCTATGCATAAGCAAAGTTTCCGATACAAGCGAAACAAATTTCTAATTCTAATGCTATTCAACTCATCTAAACAGTGAGAATTACACTCTACAGAAGAGAAACAAAGGCACTGGCTAGTTTCCGATGTTTGCAAGGGAAAGTTCAATCATTATTATCAAAAGCAATGGACTTAAACGCCAATCTGTCACTACTCGACGGAGAACGTCAATATAAACCAAAGCATCAGGACTTTGACACATTAAAGCTACTGCTCAATAATGCACTAATCTCTCCTATGATATTGACGGGTCTTCCATCAAACATCGATGAAAGTGTGCTCTCACAGAGTTTCTTTAACTCCCGGGTTTTTGCAATGGCTGCTTCCTGCATATCGAATGAAAAGAACATTATATCTGAGAAATTAAGACCGTCATACCTACTTCACTAGCAAATACAGAACAAACAGGTACTATGTTACTCGCTCTATTGAAAGAACTCGTGTTACTTGTATTCTATTAAAAGAACTTTTCTTCTCTGACTCTTAATTCATTGTATTCCAGTTATTTAAAAATTTCATATTACAATATTACTGTATATGAATAAATATTTCCATCAAATTTTTATCAGTAAAAAGGCCACGGTTAACAAATATTCTGGGAGATACTTGACTAGACAACTTATGTTTTGAAAGGAAACTTTCCTGTCCTTAACCCCCCTTCTCCCCCAAGAAACACACACACACAGAAGAAGCCCTCCATAAAAAAATTTCTCGTGCCAAATGAACTCACTTGTTTAGGCCAGGAAGAAGATAAAGAATTCTGCAGTTCCATGCGTTTATACGACAGGTCTTTCAGTGACTCCTTTAACTTGACTTCATGACACTTCTTTTCCTCCAGTGTGCTTACTAAACGATCTAAGAATCTGAAATTTAGAGAATATAATGGAGTCAATATTCAAAGTTTAAATAAAGGAAACCATTAGTTGCAAAATACAAGAATGATATAGTGTAGAAAGAAAAGAGTACAGATGCAGTTAGGACCAAAAAAAAAAAAAAGGAGTGTTAAGATTGGGGTGGGGGGGACTTCTTGTCCATGCAATTCATCAGGACTGTAAAACCCAAAATAAATAAAAGTGACATGAAAACAAGTTCAACTAACACCTTTTTGAGTTGAGTATCATAATCAGGTCCCGAGTTTTTCGATTTGTTAACAATGAAATAGCCAAGGAAATATCAGATTGCATCATCTGAATTGAGTCAGAAGTGTATTGCTGCAGCACAAATGGAGCAACTGCCTGAACTTGATGTTGCAAAGACAATGTTTCTGAATTTGTCAATTCAATCACGCGCTGATTCAGAAATGCTTTAATCTGATGGATGTGTCAAACCAGAAATAGAAGATAAAATATTCTGAAGTCAAACATGAAATAGAAATTAGTCACAAGTAAAAATGATAGAGCATGCATAGACCTCAAATAAATCGTCCAGGATCTTATTCCGGTATTCTATTTCCAACAGCTGACTCCTATCATGGTTAGTGTCTGGAGCTTTGGATGAATCATTAAGCACATTTGAACCAGGTACTGAAAAAATACGTGACAAATCAGCTTCTTCAGTTCCATCAACCTGTGGATTTTCAACAACTATATCCCAAGGGCTCTCTGAAATGGAGACATCTGGAGCTTCAGAGTTCTCCGGATTTGACACCACCTGATGAGACTCGACAGCACCATCCTTATGAGGGGAATTTTCCAAAATGTCACTAGCATTAACAATTTCATAAGGACCCAAACCATTCCCAGTATCTTCTGTCTCTTCCACTGTGCCAATGTCCCAATCAATCTGAGAGCTGTCCATGGTAATATCCCAGTCAATACTGTTTGCCCCGATGTCTGTTTCCCCAGCCATGTGTGCTGATTCATCATTGCATCCTTGAGCAATAAGAGTATCAGAAACTTCTGGGGTCACGTAAACATTAAGAGAAGGGGGGCTTTCACGAATATTCCTCAAATTTGGTAACAAAAACCCAGGAGTTACCTGCAACGCAATTTATTTTATTTTTTTTAAAAAAAGAATAAAATTATAGTAATGCATTTCCAGCTTTCATCAGCAGCGAAAAAAATTCGCTATAGCCTTACTTCCTTTTCTGTATGAGCATCTCTGACAAAGGTTGAGTAGAAGTCAAGTGCCCGTGAAACAGAATCACCATTAATTACTTCTAAAATCCTGTTAAAAGTGCTTGGAAGAGATTTTGTAGCTGTTTCTAATAATTCTGACCTCACGTTAATCCCCTATAGAGCACAACCTTCAATGCGTGAGAATTTGTTTTTTAAAGGTACATCAAGAGAAGCCGACAACTATAAACAGTGTGACAGAAGCAAAACCTGCAATCCTAGCTCCTGACAAGCCTGATCATATTTTGTTGCTGAAAGAACTGCATTCCTTTTTATATCAGCTTCCTTGCGCTCTAATTCAGCAAGCTGTTGTTGAGTCTTCTGGACCTGCTTCTTTTGATATGGGCTTCAAATCAAATATGAACTCAATCAATTGAAAGAACAGAACTAGTGAAAGAAACTAACATAAAAGACACATGCTAATGTATCTTTAATACTTTACATGCTTTCTTACATTTCATAATTAACATTTTGGATCATTATCTGTGCAGCCTCACCAAGAAAAATATGATCTTTTTCATATGCCCGCACTATTGTTTCCCAATTGCCCTGTCAAAGATTGAAACATGTTTTACAACCTGTTGTGAAGCAAATGCATTGAGCACCATTACACTTGGAGATATAAAGAGGCTGTTTTGTAGATCTTACAGCAGCACCTGAAAGCCGGCCAAAAATGTTACGGCTTTCAGGAGTCGACTTTAGAAGAATTTCATATATTTGCTTCGCTTCAAAGTACCCAATTCCTGAAAATTTATTGTGATCTCATAATAAAAATGGACATGACGAAAGAAAATAACTCATATTATAATGATATTAAAATTTAAAATCCAAGTCAAGTTCGTAAAGTCACACATTCATGCACTAACAAACCTTCCCTTTGAAATGATGTTCAAAGGTAGTATGTTCGGAAAATAAATTGTATATAACCATGAAAATTGATAAAAAGAATGCAGATTTTCAGGTTTATGCAAAGTCAAAAATCATTTCCAGCACCATTATTCTACACTAAAATTATATTCTACCTTTAAAATTGATTGAACAGTCACTATTTATGAGAAGTTTTTTATTTTTTTAATCTAGTTGCGACTTATATTTTATTTCCCTCCATTAACCAAAAATGAAAAATTTTCAACGTTAATACTAGTCTGAAAATTATTAATATTCAAATTCAAACATTAAACTGCTTAATCTTGCAAAAAGAAAAAGAAAAAAAAGGATCAATTTCCCTCTGCAATTAAGAACTTAACACAATACTCATTCCAAATCAAAAATGAAAAGGAAGAAAGCACATAACAAATCAAAAAAGGTGCATGTAAAAGGCGCCTTTCGATCAATTATTAAATTACGGATAGTAAAATAGTACCTGGCACTATGCACATGTATATCTATTCGACTGGTTAAAAAAATAGTGAATGAATTTTTCCTAGAAAAATACAATTAATTATGTATTTAATCAGTAATTCACGATAAATTTACGTAAATAAAAGAACCTTCAAGGTCCAGGGTTAGGAATAAAGGATCAATGTCTTTCGGCAGTGCAGCAAACGCCGCCGAAATCTTCGCTTTCACCGCCGCCAATCGCTTCCTCCAATCCGATGGAATTCTCTTCCGATCCACCAACCATTCTTCATTTTAATTCAGAAAAAAAATTTAAAAAAGTAAATAAATAAATTTCTGAAAAATTACTAATCGAAAACAGCAGCATAAACGTTGGAATTTGAAACAATTTTACCTCCGAGTCGACCGAATGAAATGTCGATTGGAAGGTTTCTGATTTCATCTGCATCCGGCATTTTCGATAGCAAAAATTTAGGTATTTTCAGAATAATTAGATTTTTCAGTGTTTTGTGTATTTTAACATGGGTAATTGACGCAAAACGTCCCTATGGAGGTGCTTGCGGAAAACGTCCATACCTTCCATTTTTTGGTGCAAAACGTCCCTACCTTTCACATTTTCTGTGCAAAATGTCATTTTTACTAATTTTTAACGTTAATTGACCATTATACCCTCTTATATAAATAAAACAAAAGATAAAAGAAAAGAAAAATAAAGAATAAATTGTAAGTATAGACCCAATTTTTTTAAAAAGCGCAAATAGCTCGCCAAACTTCACATTTTTTAAAAAATTATAAATTTACCTTAAACCCATAATTGCATGAGGGTCCCCACAATTTAATAAATTGCAGGGGAAGCCCCCGTCCCCAAATTTGACTCCTGCGAAGGAACTAGCAGCTTGAGCCGGCTGCTTCTCTAAATTCGACCGCCATACCGTCGGAAAAAGCACCGGATTTCCACACCACCAACATCTCCTCATCCCACTCTACAATCCCATACTAAAAATCGGCCATAACAGATCCATAATAAGATGAAATCCCGGCTCAAAAACACGACCTCACGCACAGTTTAAACATCAATTCTGGCCAACACTTCAACACCCACGACCAAACTCCATTACAGGCTTCTAATACTACTTAAGGTGAGCAATTTCATGGTCCCATATCACCAACAAATAGTTTAATTCAGATTCAATCTCATCCCCATTTGAAGGCATTTCTTCGTCCCTGTAAACCCAATTCTTAAAACCCATTTACACAGTTTTCAAAAATGGCTTCCATGACTTTTTCTTCAGTTTACTCAGCACCTTTGCATATGTTTACACAAGCCAAACTGCACTCAAGCTCATATTCTTCTTTTATACCTTTTCTAAAAGCTTCATCCAACGTTGGGTCCTCCAAGTCCACATTTTTCCAACATGGGTTCTCAATTCAATCCTCAAATATTTTTGGTTTGGTCTTGAAATCTCGGTACTTTCCTTTGGTTTATGCCTGATTATGTGTGTGCGTGGATATTCAGTTATGTTTATTTTGAATTTTTCTTATGGGTTTTGATTACGATTTTTGTTCGATGTGGAAGAATTATTTTTGGAAAAGTAATTTTGGCGGCGGGGTGTAGAAGGCGGAGGGGGTGGAGGAGAAGAGAGAGGGAGAGTTTTTGTTAATTTTTATAAGTTTTGGACTGATTTGTATTTTTAAAAAAATTCGGGAGTAGATTACAATTTATTCTTTATTTTTCTTTTCTTTTATCTTTTATTTTATTTATATAGGAGGGTATAATGGTCAATTAACGTTAAAAATTGGTAAAAAGGACGTTTTGCACAGAAAATGTGAAAGGTAGGGACGTTCTGCACCAAAAAATGAAAGGTATGAACGTTTTCCGCAAGCACCTCCATAGGTAGGGACGTTTTGCGCCAATAACCCTTTTAACATTTTTGACTTGTTAATCGGTTGCTGTATGCGAGCGTACGCCTTAGAGTTGTGGGCTTATCGACGGAATGGGCCAGTTTTAGGACTGGCTAATTTCCTATGGGAAAAATTCATAAATAAGGTGTATTCTTTACACCAATTCAAAAATAAGGTTTATAGTTTGAAACTTCAAAAATCAGGTTTTTTTTTTTTTTTTTTTAATTCTAATATAATATAATATAATAAACCCACCCCACATGCACCACCCCCCTACTCCGGTGACTATTCCGAAGACAATTCCGACCACCACTTATCTCCGGCTCCGATTCCGGCGACTGCTCCGATTCCGGCGACCATTCCGACGAGGTCACAGATTTTTAAAGAGTCACGTATTATTATAGTCACCGGTCACATTTTGGTCACAGATTTACAATTTAGTTAGTCACATATTATTTTTCATCGATAATAATTCTTATACGTCACATATTATTTTACGATCATAGTTCAAAAATTTTGTAGGTCACAATTATTTCTTTGGTCACATATTTCAAATTTAGTTGGTCACATATCAAAATTTATAGGTCACACGATCACATATTTCAAAAATGTTTGGTCACGATTATTTTTGAGTCACATATTACTAAATTTTTAGGTCGGTTAAGTAATCGATCATGATTACCAAATATTTGGTCACATACCCTCAAATACTTGGTTACATAACCAAGTAATTGGTCACATACACCAAATAGAGGTCACACATCACATCACATCACACCACACCATACCACCCGTCACCAACACCGCTTATCACAGATTAAATATTTGGTCACAGATAACCAAATATTTGGTCACACACCACCAACAATAACCACCAACGTGGCCGCCCCCACCACAAAATCGCCACCACCACCATAGATCCACCAACAATAACAACCAACGCACATCACACCACCAACAATAACCACCAACGTGGCCGCCCCCGCCACAAAATCGCCACCACCACCATAGATCCACCAACAATAACAACCAATGCACAGCACATCACTCAATAGCCAAAAAAAAAAAAAGAAAAAAAAAGAAAAAAAAATAATAAAATGCAAGAAATAAATCGGCACGGCAACATTTCATTGGGATGTCTGACGATTTATTTCTTCTTTGGCAAACGACGAAATCGCTGCTCATCAGCAGCGAAATCGCTGCTGTGCCGAGGAGGGAGGGAGGGGAGGAGAGGAGAGAGGGAGGCGGAGGCGCCGCGGCGGCGGCGGTGGCGGTGAGGAAGAGGGCGGCGAGAGAAATGTTGAGAGAGAGAGAAAATATGGATTGAAAATGAATTAGGGTTTGAAAAATTAGTATTATAATATTATTTAAATATTTAATTTATACCTGATTTTTGATTAGATAAATTTTGGACCTGAATTTTGAATTTGAAATTGAAAGTTTAAACCACTGGTTTTTTGTAATTTCCTCATTTCCTATACTGTCATTGCACAAACTGGGGTGGGCCTAATAGAAGGCCCGGAGTTGGGCTTTGAAGCACGATCCTACCAAGTATTCTCTCGTGTACTTCATTCTCTCTCTCTCGCTCTCTCCACGCAGATCACTGCTAGTTCAGGTAAGCATCCTCTTTCCTTTACGTGCATTCGTTTTTATACATAGAGAACGGCGTATACAAAATATATGGCCACAAATATTTGTATTTTCTTGCATAATTTAAATCGTTGAAGGAAATAATGTTGAATTCTCAAACGTATTGGTATATAATTTATAGTCTATTCATGATCGGGTTTATGCTTTAGACTATTTTTTCCCTTGATTGGATTTTACGAACTGTAAGTTTGGCGGAGTTTCTCGTACAATGCAGCTAAAAATAAAAATAAAAAATATGATTTTTGAAAATTTGGGCAATATTAGTTGGAATTTGGGAGGCTGACTTTTGGATAAAATTGTGAACCGGGGGTTTATTCCTTTTGTTGAAGTATTTAATTTTGGATTTCTTAACCCTATATGGTACATAAAAGGGTAATGGTGTTTTGTGAAAGGGAATACTATTTAGTTTTCTGTATTTAGAATATTTATCCACTGAAAACAACACTTCTTGCACGTGTAATGGAGGATTAGTGTTGAATATTGAGTTGGGTAAAGTTGTTAATAGTCAAGTATGTGTGTTGTATTAGCAGAGACATTTTCTATAGTTGTTTTGTACTCCTTTAAACATGTTTCTAATAGAATTTCTGTTTTTCTATATCTTTTAGAAGTTGTCATGCCAGGCTTGCCATAGTAATTCTTTTGCTTTTATATTTTGTTCTGGATCTGTCAATATTTTACTGCATCCTCACATTTGCTTCAATTAGCTTTATTGAGAGAGAGCACTTGTTCAGGACTGATTTTTCTCCACGACATACTTTGTTATCTAGTTTTGACAAAGCAATGGATCAGATGGAGCTTAGACAGATGGAAGATGAAACAAGTCCATTGATTAAAACCATAAAGGGTGCAACTGCAGGTCTAGTTGCAGGCACTATTTGGGGTACCATTGTTGCTACTTGGCATGATGTGCCTCGAGTTGAGAGGAGTATTGCACTTCCAGGTCTAATTAGGACATTGAAGATGATGGGTAATTATGGGATGACTTTTGCTGCTGTTGGCGGAGTCTACATTGGCATCGAGCAGCTGGCTCAGAAGTATAGGATGGAAAGAGACTTTGTTAATGGAGCTGTTGGTGGATTTGTTGCTGGTGCTTCTGTTCTGGGTTATAAAGGTGAAATCTTTTTCTACACTAAATAGTATGGTTCTTCTTCTCGATAAATACAATTTTATAGTGTGAAATATCCCATGTAATATTCCTTGATGTAAATAGAAGGTGAGCTTATAAGAATGTAAATGGATTATAGACATTGTGAAGTCTCTGGTGAAGTTATCAAAGATGATTATATGTAACTTTTGTCACTTATAAGCGCCCAGAAACAAATTTGGTCACCCCCAACTTTTTTTAGGTATCTATGAACTTTAACCAACAAGATGTCAGGTGCATCTACATAAATTTCACAAGCATGCCTCCTCTCATGCCACTCATAATCCTCTTCTCCAATCCATCCCCAAATCAATCTCCCCTACGTAGCCCTACCCTGTCAATGTCTTCATCCACCCCAACAATCACTCATCAGAACCCTCACGGAGCTTGCCTACCTCCCAGTCACTGAAGGACGAGATAAGCACAAGATGCTCATTTCAATTAAGCAACAGTGTGCTTAGAGGCACATTTTTATCAGCCATCTCAACTGGGCTCAAAGATAATTTCGAGTGTTTAACTTATATGCGTGCTGGTTTGTTGTTATCTGTACATTTATTAATTTGTGGTTACGTCCCCTTACATGCATATTGAGAATATGATCGCTAAGTTTTCTCTAACAGGAAGAGCGACGGTCATTCTAAAAAGGTATTTCTGCTGTTTTCATATTTTATTTTTTTTCTCACCTACAAAAGACGCACCATTTATTGAAACGCTTCCAGGAATCATTGCTGAATATTTATGAAGATAAGAACTGAATCATTTGTGTTACTGGCATATTTGGGAGTTGGCGGATATTGTTAATTGATTATAGCTATTCGTCATGCCAATTATGCACTCAATAAATTTTTTTTTTTTTTTTTCGGAAAATCTAATGCAAGTCCTTGCAGTTCAGAGGATAGTCGTGTTAAACTTTTTTAAGACCATGAAGATATTTTTGAAAAATATTTTGGGAAAAGTTGCAAAGAAAGAATACTTTTGGGTATTGTTTTTACCATTAGAGTGGAAGTACACAGAATAAACTAATCACATTTGTGCTCTCTCTCTCTCTCTCTCTCTCTCTCTCTCTTAATTGTATTTTCTATATGGTTTTCTCATTGTTTTTCTTATCAAGCTTGGATATTTCCTAATTTATTAAAAAATTAGATCAACAAAATTAACCAGAATGAGTTTTTTCTAGATCCAAAAAATTACAAAACTCGAATGCTGTGAGTGTTTTCCAAGTGTACATAATGAATGATTCAGTTGTACATGATAGGCCCCCAATCTGGTTCACGTATGTAAGAAGGAAAAAGGGGCTTGCCAAGTCAGCATAAGTTAGTTAGAGAGGGGTAATAGTGTAATAGTTTTTGTAGTAGGATTGGAAATAAATATGGAGGGAAAGGGAGCTGGGAGGGTAACAAATCAGTAGTCAGTTAAAGGGAAGTGGGGGAGGAGAGACCAGCCTCTCTAATAGCCTGGAACTTGTTATTTGCTTGGTTGATTCACTGATTGAGTAAAATCAATAAATACATTCATTGGTCCTTGGTTGTGCACAAAATTTCTCATTCAATTCCAGTAGCTAATTCCTAATACTTCTTCTACAATTACAGTAGGGGAACCTATCAGTACAATTCCAAAAGCATATCATTGATGTTAATAATTCAAGAAACTGAAATTAGTCGTTAGTTTTGATATAAATAAATAATGTAAACTAGATGCTCGAGGATGAAAGTGGTAGAAAAGATGTATGTTCAGGTTTCTTTTGTAATATTTCGAAAAGACTTGTATGCCCTGAAAAGTTTGCTTTTGAAGTTAAATGTTACTTCTTTTTCTTTTTTTTGAATTTTAAAACTAGACTTGTATGTACTTTCTCAGTTTTTAGTGTTTGATGATTATGTGTAGAATTTTAATACTTGACATTGATGTCCGAATCATCCCCTAGCCAACTATTGGCACCTAAAATGTACTAGATTCTGCAAAATAGGACATTTAGAATCCGCTTGACCCCTGGAAACTGAGGATCGGGTATTGCATTTCATTACTCGACAGATTTTACTGTTGAAGAGTGGTAAATCCAACGTAGTGTTTGTAAATTTTGGAATCTCTCTCAGTCTCACCTTCCACCATGTGAAGGGCCTAGTATTTTTCATTGAATGGTTTAGTGGGTCTGGTAAATAAGCCATGTTATACAATTGCCGAGTTGCTATATCCTGGAGCCAGTAACGTGTCACGTCCTGTGATGCATCATACCCTGTTTGGCATGTTAGGCAAGCTTGTGCTAAGGCCAGTTCTGCACAGATGCCAAACTGAGCAAGGTTGAACTGGGCTTCCTTGTCCAAGCTCTTCTATGCAGCCTGAGGAATGCCTTACACGTGATGTACGAGTTTGGACCTCTACAGGTCCAAATTTGCTTACAGTCCTTGTCTCAAAAATGATGGGCCGCACCCTTTCCTGATCGTTCCAAGATTCTATCGTCCTTCATTTTAGATGTTATCAAGCAGAATGATTTTACTATACCATATAGGAGAGATATACTAATACTATACCATATTGGAAACAAATGCTAATATCCTGCCTGAATAAATCTCCATTGTTAAAATAATAATTTTAACAAATTTATGTGCTGATACAGTCCTGATATTTGGAATTGTCCATTTTTCCCTTCTCATTTTGATTTGAAAAGGCAGGTCTAAGTTTTACTGTTTTAGGATTGAATTCTATTTCCCATGTAGTGGTAATACTTTGGTAATGGTGCTTATAGTTTTGGCTTTTATCTTTATCATCCTTCGCAGGAAGGAGCATATCCTCAGCAATCTCTGCGGGAGCAGCACTTGCAGTGACGTCTGCTGTCATTGATGCTGGAGGTCAGACCACGAGAATTGATAATGGCAAAGAGTACTATCCTTACACCATCAAGAAGAGGCCAACTGTTGATTGACTCTTTTACCCTTTTCATTGTTGCTTCTTTGCAAGGAAAGCTTTAGTTGGGGCACTTGGTCACTCTTTCTGTCTCGCTGTTTCCTCCTTTAAGATGTTTAATGTACTTTAGGCCTTTGTTTTCTGGCTTCTTACCTTTGTTTCTGTTCTCATATTGTGAATTTGAATAAGTTAACTGTTATTTTTGAGTTTCCACCATGAGAGAAACATCTCCATTTGGATACATGTAGTTCTTGATTATGTTCATATAACTTGGAAAAGCTGTGAGGCAGTGTTGTTGAGCATTTTCTTGCAAAATGCATTCATTGTTGATGGAGAATAATCGTTATAACTGGTTCATATATACTTCCCGTTGTTGGTTTCACGATTCTTCTTGCATAATTGTATTCTGCACACTGGCTAAAACTTTCCTACTTTTTCATTTTCGTGAACAATTATTGTAACATGAAAATGGATTTGTTGGGCTCAAATTTTAATCCCAATTTGTCATACAAAAGTTCTGAAAGTGCGTTTCCTTTTGCATCTGAATTGTGGAATGAAGTTATCAAATTGAATAATGGAAACAGGTGATCAAAGTGAGTGAGAACAGATCTGCAATCAAGTTGATCCTCTCATTGTTTTGGAAGAAATGATGGGAGCATAAGAGTAAAACCTTACCTTGTCTGTGTCTATGAAAATAGTAGCTGACATAAAAGTTTGACCTACTTTTAGTAAGAAAAAAACTATTTGTACATAATTTTTCTTACTGAAAATGTTACACCCTCTCACGTGTGCAGGCCCGCGTGAATAAAAAACTCCAAAAAACATGGTCCCCATGCCCTACTGTGAGTGTAGGTAAAAGATTAGGTAAAAAAATAATGTACATATAACATTGCTCTTTTAATAAAGTCAACTTTTTATGTTGTCTATGAAAATAGGACATAAAAGTTTGAACTACTTCTAATAAAGTTGGCTTTTTAAAATAGAACTCTATGGCCCAATATATAGTTTGTTTATTCATATCACGCGTGCGCGCTGCGCATATTGCATGAAATTTTAAATTAAAAATAATTACAATAAAACTCATAAGAACACTAGAAGCATAGATTCTCCTGCATCTCTCTTGGATGACCAAAGCGAATAGTGAAACATCGCCATTTGTTGGTTCATCTTGAATAGTGGTACAAATTGGGCTGAGCCGCCCAGAAGTAAAAAACTCGGGCCAATTGACAGTAAATCAGCAAGGACATCTGACTATCCATGTCATTAGGAGTGTGTTTGGTAGGAATTTTTGGGGGAAGAATTGATTTTTAAATAGTGATATGATGAGAAATATGTGGTTGAAAAAGAAGAAAAAAGTATTGATGTGATGAAAAATATTATTTTATTGAAGAATGTGTGGTTAAAAATGAGAATTGATTTACTGTAGAAAATGAAAATTGATACCAAACGGGCCCTAGATTGGAGAGAAACGATAAGAAAGATCACACTTCCACTTAGATCCTAAAAAAAATCCTCTACTTGAATACAACATAACTAGAATAAAAGATAATACAAATTCGTTTATTCTGAAATACAGCTGCAAGTAAGCAAATGTTTTTTTTCTAAAAGCAATCTGCACAATAGTTCAAAAGTCTGAACTGACTGGATGTAGTTAAGTCAACAGTAGCACTAAAGTTCCAGATGCCCTCTGACTCCAGCACCAACAAAAATGGCAAGAGGAGTCTGAACTAGTCAATACTCGAAGCAAAGCGAAATACGCAAGCTTTAAGTTTTGAACTTTATCGTTTCGATTGTGATCAACCAGTTTCACGCTAGCTTAATCACCTTGTAAGCAGTAAAGCTGCCTAATATTTCCTGATGCTGTCAAATCATACAAACAAGAGTGTTAAAGCAAGTCACTTTTACTAGGTAACCCTTTTTCCCTCTTCGGGTGTAATATGATAGATTGAAATAGGCACCTACAGTGAATAGGATGTATACAATACAATTAATGAAAAAAATAAGTTAAAATCTTGTGCGTTGTCATGTGTCCTGTCTGGTTCTATCTAACACTGTACACTAAACGTGTATTTAGAGTGGTGTTCATAATGGCAAGTTTTAGTGTCTTACATATGATCAATATACATGCACTAGATATACATAACCATCTGAAGGAAAGCTGCTTAATATGCCAACTACAAACTCAAAAAGGGAACACATAATTAAGGAAACAATCACCTCTGCCCATAAGCTAGTATGAAAAGCTAGCCATAACTTCGAGAATGAAAAAAAATTGTTACTGCTCAATTGCAGATCCTTTATAATATGATTAATCTAAAGTTGAGGCAGGCTGGAATCAGAGATCAAATGCAACCAGAAACATCAGCTGCCATTAGGGTTTTATTGGCGGTGTTTGGGGTGGGCTTTTTTTTTTTTTACTATGTATTATTTTGGGGGGTAGTACAGAAAATTATTCTTGGGCACAGTTTCCGATAGCATAAGCCTTGATTTCTGATATAACAAGCTTTAAGAAACATTAAAAAGAAAATACGAAGTTCAAGAAGCATGCATATAGCCTGTATGGATAGGAGATAGAATAAGCCTTGATTTCTGATATAACAAGCTTTAAGAAACATTAAAAAAAAAATACGAAGTTCAAGAAGCATGCATATATCCTGTATGGATAGGAGATAGAACTGACTACGGAAGAACAGTGTTATAATAAGACATTACCATATAACCAGTCTTTGAAGTATACATGGAGAGCACTTGATAGTTCCCGTTTCCTGCTGTCTTCAAGCGAAGTTTCTCTCAAAATTTGCTTAATTTCCTCCAGGTTTCTGTGCTGAAATTGCAAGAAAAAAAATGCTCAAGACAATTTGAAATTCGACTTTAACAATTTAAGGATGATCATTGGCATTCTAAATAACACAACCTCACCCCCAAACCCCAAAAAGAGAAAAACAAACACAAGAAAAAACAGAAAATTGGGCGTGTAAGGGGAGTGGGGGAGCTTTCAAAATGTTTGCACAAGTAATATTGGGGCGTCGACATACATTTCTCTGTTGAGATGCCAGGTAAGCATCAGGTAAAGTAAAAGGGTTTTCTTTTGTGGACCCTTCAAGTTCACCTCCCAACCAGTTTGGAATCTGCACATAGTGAACATGTACATTAAAGCAGAAACTTCTAAAAAACTGAGAAAAGCTGACATCAATGATACCCCAAAAATGAAATGAACTAGCACATCGTAAAAGAACAAATTAGAGTTCATACAGTTGAGATTCAAGGTTCAGCGAACATTCATGTCAAATACAAATGATAAGTGAATTGGCATATCGACATCACACATACAACATTAAATCCATTTACAACATCTCAGAACCAAGAGAATGCACAAAATAATGTACATACCAAAAAATTAGTGTACTGGTCCGGGTCTAGGCAGGTAGCAGATTCAGCTTGAACATCTGAGACACCAGCAGGATGAGATAATGAATCGTGGGGATCAACCACTCCAAGTGCCACAGGTTCATCCCACCTGTTGATACTAGGGTCAAGGCCAACTTGATTCATGTGCTCCTCCAATTGTAAGTAAAATGTATTATATGGAGCAACCTGTTGAAAATTTAGGAAAAAAGGGGAGAGAAGAAATTTGATGTCAATATTCATTGACATATGACACATAGTACGACCCAACATTATTATGAATTCTATAGAGTATTTGAGCTCAAAATGTTTGGGAGCATCAAGGGGACAGATTAATATGTCCAGAAATCCTCTAGCAGAAAACTTTTACGCAGGTTCCAGAAACTTCAGGGGCTATCAAGCTGAATATTGGAGAAGAATAAGGTGTCCCAAGTGGTGAGGGCAATGCTAGCATGATGCAGAGACGTGTGCACCAAAAATGAAGTCAGTCTCACCTGCAATTTATGGTTATCACCAACCATTAGAGGTTGTTGATTTACCCCAAAGAAAAACACACATTCACGACAGTTGGCAATACAGATACGTTTTGCTGCTGTGATTAGATGAACACGTTCACAATGTTCCACTCTAACAGCCTGTAGGAGAAAAGAATCCAGGATGTATTCAAATGCTCTGAACAAATCAAATTAAAAATAAAATTCAAGCACAGCAGAAACAGATGGAAACACATTATCATAAATCGCATGTATAGTCAACCATAATCTTAATAACTCGTAGCATATCTAGTAGACCGTAGTGTTTTATCAACATCATAGCTAGTAAGTAATCATTAAAATGCATCACTGGTATCAAGATACCAAAACAAGGGATCCGAATTCACGCATTAATGTCAAGCTAGGAACAAAAGAGATAAGAGTTCTTAAGGAAGGTTAACCGTCGAAGTACCTTGCCCACGGCTCCCAGAACAATAGTTGCATCAGAACATCCATAGACTGTTGCATATCTCAGCGGTGCTAAAATGTAAATTACTGATTCGTGGCAATTTACAACCTGCCAATATCAAAAGCCAAGAGATCATGAGATAAGTTGCTTAAACTGACATGAGAATTTTACTTGAAAACGTGTATGCCCAAACAAGGACGATATAAACCAGGCCACAACGAAGCTGAGTGTACATTAATTTTGACATACACTGTCAATTTTGAAAGAGGCTTCCCAATGCAAATAGTCAAGGTGCGGTGGCTAGAAAGTAACTTATCTAGCTCACATTTTTTACCAATTGACATACATCACCAATTTTGAAAGAGGCTTCCCAATGCAAATAGTCAAGGTGCGGTGGCTAGAAAGTAACTTATCTAACTCACATTTTTGACCAACTGACATTTTCTCATGAAATACAATTCATTTTAACTCTGATAAATTTCACATTTTTCCTCTTTCTGTTAGGATGGAGATTGAAGTTGCTAGAGAAGGGTAAAATTAGCAATGCCTTACAAACCCACACCCACTTTCTCTCTTAAACTTTCATCACATACATGACAAAAGAAAGTCTAAACAATGGCCAGATTATAGGAACATTAATTCCAATTCAGCGCAGATTGGTTCAATTATCTGGTTGAGCCAACAAGATACCTCAAAGCTACATAATACAAATTCCAAAATACTTCATTTTCAGCATGGGTTTACAGTTGACTAAAAATCATTCATATTTAATAAAGCACCGAAATACTCATACTTATGAATCTAGCAATTGAAAACACGTGCATCAGCCTGGGAACTCGTTTCAAAACTCAAATTGTTAGACTGAAAACTGTTTTTTGAATCAAAATTTCTGCTAAAACGAGTAAGAAAAGAAGGGCAGACGCATTGGAACACAAGTAAAAAATTTCACCTTTACAGAAGAGCCTTTAAGATCAGATGCTTTCTTTAGATATGATGACTTAGAGATCCCTTCAATGAAGCTTGGACCTCTAGCACTGGTTAAGGTCTTCGCTGGACTTGTGCTGACATCAGCCATTGTAACATCTTGATCAGAGGCACTGGTTGGCCCATTCTCTTTTGAAGAAATTCTCTCAGAAATATGTTCCAATGCAGTGGCTACATTTTGTAGAAGCCAATCAAGAACTTGTGATGCAGGAACAGGAACAGCAGGCATGTCGGGATCTGAATTGGCAAAAAATGGAGAATTTTGGCTCAGGGAGGTCCTCTCTGATCCCTTTTCCCCAAAGTACAATAGAAATCCAATATGCTCAAATATATCCATTGATACAACCTGGAGGATATATGAGAAAGCTCAAGCTGACACAAATGCAAAGTAAGAATGTATGACAATTGCATCTCTACCATGAACAGTCCTAACTTGCACCAACAACAGGAATACTGCCAAGAATAAAATTAATCTAGCAAAAGGATGTTATAAGTATAAAATAAAACAAAGGATGCATGAAATTAAATATAACTATTAAAAAAAAATGAAAAATATGCCTACAGAAGCTAACCTAAAATGCACAAGTGTTAAGGCAGCAAGAAAGTTAGATACCAGAGAGTCTTCCACTTCCCCTTCTACACAGTCTGCCAAGAGGGACACAATATTGCCCAGGTGCTTCTGTAGATAGGACAGCTGGTGAGCCTCTTCATCAGCTTGAGATGGCATAAATCGACGATTGTTGCTGCGCACAAGCTGCAACAGATAGAACCGTATTTGTTAGTGATGACACTGTAGTATATAATAAATAATTCCAACAACTGTGAAAACAGCCAAAATTACTATGTTACTATCACGTCACCAAATTACTTCACTGCGGAACCAATTTTAGTATACTACACTTCAATCCAGAAAGCAATGATATATTCATCCATTAATAATATTGCGGTGCATACTTTATAAAATCATATAAATGACAACAACAATAATCCAGCTAAAATACTCAAATTCAACAATACTGCACCAGCATACTCAAAAAAAATTCAAAACTAATCCAAAAGAAGATTACAAAAAAATTGGCACCTGTAACGGTGAAAGGGCGGACAAAAACCCGTCAAAAGCAGAGGTGGAGGGCCAAACATCAGCAACAGCAGCAGAATCCTTATGCCCTTTGGGAAGCAACCTCTTGTAACTCTGTATATACAAATAAACCAGCAAATCAAACACGTTAACTCCAATCGAATCGATTTCCTGCGGAGTCTTGGCATTGACCAAAGGATCAGAGTCATCATGAAGGACGGAAGACAAGGTTTCGAGGATAAGCCGAGAATTGTCAATAGAGATCTGGAGAGCTCCGGCGAGGGTTTCCGGATTGACCCGGTTGGACGAATCGGCGGCCAGAAGGGTGGATTTGAGATGGGAAAGGGTTTGCGTGGCGTCAGGAAAAATTAGTTTGGGGATGGGGAGAAGGCCGTGCTCGAAGGGCTCACGGCGGGGGTGGAGGTAATTGGTGGTAGACAACGCAGATATCGTTGTAGAATTTGATGATGTTGATGGAGGTTCGAGATGTGGTGGTTCTTCGGCGGCGGTGTCCGCCATTGCGGTGGCGATTTTTCTTGGGCAATGAGTGAATGAGATTCTGTTTTGGGGAAGAAAATAGTAGCGTGGCAAGATTTGTGTGCCTGCGACCACTGAATTTTCATTTATTTTACAATCATATCAGAGTTGCTAATACACAAGTAACGCAACAACACCTTACTCGCCTTTTCAACTCGTCGGCATACTTCTTCTCAAAACACGTATTAAAATTGCTTTTCTTTCATAACTTGTATCAACAATCCTATCCAAACTTGAGTTCATCCTAAAACATCAAAAAACAATGTAGAATCGACTCAAAATACTAGCAATTGCATGCAAATAGGCAATCGATAAGTCACATTTGTCATCATTGCTTTGTAAACTACAGTGCAATATAGCCCCTGTTTGGTGAACATTTTGAGTTCAAGAATGCATTTTTTTGTTTGATGTGATGGAGAATATGTGGTTGAAAAAAAAATTATTGATATGATAAAAATATTATTTTATTGAAAAATGTGTGATTGAAAATGAGTAAAATAATGAAATCGAAAAAAATAATGTGGCTCAAACAGGGGCATAATAAAACTAGTTCATAATCATCTTGTTAATAGAAATCATTCAAAACTTGAGCACTATAGGTCTTGTTTGAGCCACATTTTTGTAGATTGAGAATGAAAAATATAATCGTTATTGGGGCCTACACAAGAGATAGAAAATTTGAATTTAAATGTTGATGTAATGGATAACAATCATATTTTTCATTTTAATGAGAAAATAAGGTGGCCCAAACGGGGGCTATATATATCATTTTGATCATAATTTTGACAGACTAGCGTTGAGATCGTAGATCAAAACGTATTCTTGGTATTGCAAGACTCTTCTGGTGATTTTTATTATTGTTTTGAGTATCAACTTGAATCTTCGATGTCCACTCAACTATATTTGTCACGGTAAGAGTAATAATTCTGTTTTTTTCATGGTTATCGTCATTAGTTATTAGGATCATTACGAGAAAATACAGTTCTATCTATTGTAGCTCATGCTAATGTTGGAATATTCTAACAATATTTGGGGCCACAAGTAACAAATTAAAATGTGTAGTGCTATTATTTAAAGTATAGTCATTAAAGTGATCCACAAAAGACAATTTTTTGACTAATGGGTATTAAAGTTTCATGGAATCAAAGTATAGAGACCGGATGTTTGTTTTATATTGTTGAGGGGCCGATTTAAAACAAATGAAAGATAATGAATAGTCATTATCTTATGAATATATAGGTTATGGTCCCCAATTGTTAGTGGTGCTTCTAGATTCTCTATGTTCCCCATCAATGGAGATCAAAAGGTTGTAGAGGAGACCATGAATCAATTGGAAGATCTAACCCCATCATGCAAAGAATCATAATTTATGGATCTAAGGTATGTTTCCGATTTTATATTGATGTTCTCATTGATTTCAACATGGATGGTTAATTCGGTAATGTTTGATTATTGATGTTTTGGATCGATAATCACTTATAAGTTTTCTATCAAGTGGTATCAGAGCCGATCCATTGTTGAATCATTGAGAAATTGAATTTTGAAATTCTGAATTCTATGGATTTTTGATTTTATATTATGAATCTAGAATTTGGAAATCATTATATGGAATTAGCATGTAATAATTTGGGTTATTTGATCTTTCTATTATGGATCTGGAATTTGGATTGTTATTACATAAATTTGGCATATTATGTTATGGATCTAGAGTTTTGGTATCTTAATTCATGAAATTGGCATGTTATTTTTATGGATCTAAGCATGATATTATGGATTCAAGCATATTATGTTATAGATCTAATATTTGGATTAATATTACATGTTTTTGAGCATGTTATAATATGATTTTTGGAGATAATTATATAGATCTATGATTTCCTTCAAAATTCGGATTTGAAATAAAGATTGGATTTTTGGATCTGTTGGTTTTTGGAATTAAGGTTTCAGTTTAAAGAAAAAAAAAAAATTTTTTATTAATTTTTGCGTGATGGCTGCTGAGGCAAAGTAGGCCGGCTGCATTGCGCGCCGCAGCAGCTTATCATTATCAGACCAGAGCCGTGTGTGCCGTAATCTAACGGGGCGCCGCTGTTGAAGCACCAAGCTGGTGGGATGGGCCGCGTCCGTGTACCCATTTTCTTGGAGATGGAGGAGCCTCCATTAAGTGTTTTCAGTTATGGGGAGATGAAGGGGTTTAAGGCCATTAATTTTTCAGTTTTTTGGGAAGTTTTGGGGACGGGACCTCTTGTGTAAATTTGAAGTGTTAAGGTCCTTGTCTGCAATTTAAGGATTAGGGTTAAAATTTATGTTTTAGCCCCTAAGGTTTTAAGTTAGTTCAAGTTGGGCCTTAAGGTTATGGGTTTTAATTACTCAAACCCCTAAAGTTTAAAGTTCATCATATTGGGCCTTTTAAAGTTCTGGGTTTAATAATTCAACCCCTGAAGTTCTGAAATTAATTAATTTGGGCCATTTAAGTTCTGAATTTTGTAATTAAGTCCCTGAATGTTCATAATTGGTTTAGTTTGGCCCCTAAAGTTCCGCATAATTGATTTTTTGAATCCTAAACTTTCAAATTATTAACATTTAGCCCCTAAAGTTTTAATTAATTAAGTTTTGGGTCCCTAAAGTTTACAATAATTAATTATTGGTCCCTAAAGTTTTGAATTAATTAATTTTGACCCCTAAAGTATTGAATTATTAACCCTTAGGCCCTTAAAGTTTCAAGATAAATACAATTAAGTATTCTGCTTTTCAAATTTTGGTATAAAAGACTCATTTGAGTATATATAATATTCAAAAGTGAATTGATTGAAGCAATATGTTGCCAAAGCAACATCTCTTGTGGAAATTAATTAACTTAGAATATTAGAAGGACTTCGTGTGTATGCTTGTTCATGCGGATATTAGCCGGCCCAAAGGAAGGTTAATATTTGGCCGAATTGTATGCACACTTGTGGTGGTAAATGTGTGACAATTATAAGGTTTCCATGTGAATAATAAATCAATCCAAAGATGGGTTTATTATTTGACAGGAGTTATTGTCAATGTTTGATCACTACACCAAGAGTACCACTTACGCTAATATGCTACTGTCCAAAGACTTGATATTAATGATGTGCTAGGTATCTTGAGATGGGACGTACCATTATTTGAATAACTTAATTGTTTATACGGATTCCAATGTAAACATGTTAATTGGGAATAAGTTCTCTATTCAGTTAATCCATCCACTTCTGCTATATCTGTCAACATCAACTCCATTCCACTGCTAATTAGAACAAACTTCAAGTATTGGAATGAGAACATATTAATTGTTCTTGGCTGCAAAGATCTAGATCATGCGCTCCGGATTGAGCAACCCGCTTTTCTTACGGAAGAAAGTTCATCTAATGGAAAAGGGAACTTTGAGAAGTGGGATCGCTCAAATCGCATGAGTCTAATGATCATTAAGCGCGGCATTCCGGAAGCCTTTGGAGGCACAATATCTGAAGAGGTAACTAATGCCAGTGATTTCTTGTCGAAATGAGAAACGTTTTGCGAAAAATGATAAGACTGAAACAAGCACGCTTTTGCAAAGCTTGATTTCAATAAAGTATAAAGGTAAAGTAAATATAAGGGAGTACATCATGAAGATGTCTCACATTGCTTCTAAGCTTGCAATCAAGCTCGAGTCGTCGATGACTTGCTCTTGCATTTGGTATTGATTACTCTTCTTGCACAATTTCGCTTGATTAAGAGGCGATTACAAGCTATCACAAAAAGGGGAAAGTGGACTCTTAATGAGTTCATTTCCATATTATGTGCAATAAGAAGAAGTGCTAAAGCAAAATAAAACTGGCATTACTCACTTGGCAAGTACTTCTAAGGATAATAAAGAATAACAAAGCTGCATTCGATTCGATTTAAAATACACAGCACAAGGCTGAAAATGATAAATTAAGTTGTAATTTTTGTGTAAATATGAGATATATAAAGAGAGACTGTACTAAATATCAAGCTTGGCAAAGTACACTTCTCATTTTGGTTTGTTTTGAGGTAAATTTAATGTCAATAACTAGACACACACTTGGTGACTATATTTCGGTACTACTATTCAAATAAGTGTGTATATGCGGGGTTGTCTGATCTACCAAAACCAATTGATGCTGAAAGATTCATCTATGTGGGGTGATGGCAAATCAGTTAAGGTTGAGGCTATATGGATTTTAGGTTATCATTAAAGGCTGGTTATTATTTGAATTTGAAAGAGACATTTGCGGTACCGTCTTTTGGACGGAATTTGGTTTCTATTTCTACATTGGACAAATTTGGTTACTCTTGTTCAATTTGAAATAGTCAGGATGATCTCTTTCTTACCTCAAATATTGTGGGCACCAGTTCTTTATTCGATAACCTATATCAGCTTAATACAGTTGCCTCTTATAAAGAAATCTTGTATATGAATCCGCATGGTATTGAACATAAATTAACCAATGAAAATTTGACTTTGTTTTGGCACAAGCAATAAGGTCACTTCTCTCAAAAGAGAATGAAAAATCTTGTGTTAGAAGGAAATCAAAACAAACATAAGGAGATTAAGGGTCATATGACTTCGGACGTCTTAGAACTAATTCATACGGTTATCTGTGGACCATTTCCTTCGGTTTCTTGGAATGGTCAACGGTCATTTATTAAGTTCATAGACGAATTTTCTCAATATGGCTACATATATCTCAATTATGAGGAATCCCAAACATTGGACATGTTCAAGGCATAAAAAAGACTGAGATTGAAAATCAACTCAGTAAAAGAATTCATTAAGTCAGATCTTACCTTAGTGGTGAATACTATGAAAGATATGACGAATCAGGAGAACAACGTCCAAGGCCTTTTGCTAAAAATTTTAGAGGAATGTGGAATTATTCCACATTACATCAGGATCTTTCTAGTAAAGATCAGTGAAGACTGCAGCTCCAAATAAAGCAAATTTTTAAGGGGTTACAATATTTTTTAAAGATCCTACTATCAAGTCAATTTTCAAACGGGAAATGTTCGGTTCCTTGAGGATGTAGAGTTTGTGGGGGGAGATAAGGTTATAAGGTTTGTCTTGAATGAATTATATGTATATAATTCTTCTGTTGCAATTGACAATGATCAGGTTCAAGGACAAATTCTTGCTCCAGATCTTGTTCGAGAAGCAATTTCGGATCAAGACAACATTATTAAATCCCCAATAAACAATCAAGAGATTGTTCCAGGAATTCAAACTCAACAACCTCAAGTACAAAGTCATTACGGAAATCCACTATAAAAGAGAGAAAGACAATTTTGGATGACTTTATAGTCTTTTCCAAGAAAATAAGGATGGCATGGATTAGTGAAAGAAGACCTGATAAATCAACTTTCATCAAATCATGCAAAGGAATTACTCTTAAAAGTGGATTGATGCCATGAATAAGGAGTATTAGTCTATGCAAGACAATAAAGTTTGGGATCTTGTCCCATTACCAGAAGGTGCGAACCCATTGGTTGCAAATGGATATTTAAAACCAAAAGGGATTCGATTGGTAATGTGGAAAGATATAAGGCTCGTCTTGTAGCTAAAGGCTTTATACAAAAGGAAGACATTGACTATAAAGAGGCTTTCCTTCCTTCCGGTTTCAATGAAAGGCTTTATACAAAAGGAAGACATTGACTATAAAGAGGCTTTCCTTCCTTCCGGTTTCAATGAAAGACTCTTTCAGGACAATTATGGCACTTGTTGCACATTTTGATCTTGAGCTACTACAGATGGATGTTAAGGCGACGTTTTTCAATGGTGATATTGATGAAACGATATATTTGATACAACCAGAAAACTTTGTGTCAGGAGACCCAAAGAATATGGTTTGCAAATTAAAGAAATCCATTTATGGGCTTAAACAAGTTTCCCGTCAATGGTACCACAAGTTTCATCAAGTAATTATCTCATTCGGTTTCGAGATGAATGTTGTTGGTGATTGTGTGTATCACAAGTTCAGTGGGAGTAAACAAATATTTCTGATTTTATATGTTGATGACATACTGCTACCCACCAATGATATATGCATGTTGCACGAAACTAAGAGATTTTCATCAAGGAGTTTTGAGATGAAAGATATTGGTGACGTCTCTTTTGTATTAAGGATTTGGATACATCGGGATTACTTTCGAGGTATTCATGGATTGTCACAAAAGAGCTATATCGATAAAGTGTTTAGAAGGTTTGGCATGCAGGATTGTAAATCAAGTGACACCCCTATTGCTAAGGGAGACAAGTTTAGTCTCAATTAAAGTTTCAGAGATAAATTTAAAGAAAAGGAAATACGAGAAATTCTCTATGCTTCAGCAATTGAGAATTTAATGTATACTCAAGTTTATACAGATCCGGATATAGCATTCATTGGAATGCTTGTGATGGAAATTTGGAAAGCAGCAATGAGGTTGTTCAATATCTATAGAGAACTAAGAATTACATGATCACATTCAGAAAAATCAGACCAATTGGAGATCATTGGATATTCTGATTCTGATCATGGAATATGACTGCAAAATATTGTCACTGGGCTGCATATTTTGAATGGAATTGAAAGACCATTTAAGTTAAGTTATTATGTGACAATAATAGTCTTGTATTTCAACGGGAACATGACGATGTCAAAATCTAAAGACATTAAATTCCTAGTTGTTAAGGAAAGAAATCAGAGTTGTCAGATTACAATAAAGCATATAAAGACAAACTCCATAATCATGGATCCATTTACTAAATGGCTACCACCCAAGGTCTTTCATGAGTATAATGCTCATACGGGTGTTGCATCCTTTGATGATATGCCAGTTTAGTGGGAGTTTGTATTTGGATGTTGTCTATTTTAGACACATTTTTTGTCCATGGATATTCGATTTATTTCAGAAATAAAGTATTCAGCCTCGCTTCACTCTGATTGAAGTTTATGGTTGATCTCACTTAAGAAATAAGGTGGACCAGTTGGAAATAGACATGTTTGGATCACATAACATGTAATTTCCGTGCTACACTCCATGATTGATCTATGTCATTTGGTTGTATGGGTATACGTGACCATTGATGGGTTTAGTCACGCTAAATGTGACGAAAATCGCTTTGATCCTATATCAATATGACTGATGGACGAGGTTGTTTGGAAATACCCATAATAACGATAGCAAAATTTCGAGCTCATAAGGTTATGCACATTTGAAAGGTTACATGTATGGCCCAGTGGGAGATTGTTGGAATATTCTAACAATATTTGGGGCCACAAGTAACAAATTAAAATGTGTAGTGCTATTATTTAAAGTATAGTCATTAAAGTGATCCACAAAAGACAATTTTTTGACTAATGGGTATTAAAGTTTCATGGAATTAAAGTGTAGAGACCGGATGTTTGTTTTATATTGTTGAGGGGCCGATTTAAAACAAATGAAAGATAATGAATAGTCATTATCTTATGAATATATAGGTTATGGTCCCCAATTGTTAGTGGTGCTTCTAGATTCTCTATGTTCCCCATCAATGGAGATCAAAAGGTTGTAGAGGAGACCATGAATCAATTGGAAGATCTAACCCCATCATGCAAAGAATCATAATTTATGGATCTAAGGTATGTTTCCGATTTTATATTGATGTTCTCATTGATTTCAACATGGATGGTTAATTCGGTAATGTTTGATTATTGATGTTTTGGATCGATAATCACTTATAAGTTTTCTATCAGCTAATTGATTTATGTCATCTCAAGCTGATGAAAAGACTCATCAGTTGTCCTATTTGCAAAAGCACCTGGGCAATATTGTGTAGAAACTGTAGAATAGCATAAGACTCTATGTTGTGTAAATCTCTTGCTTGCCTTTATGAATTTATCAATTAGGAGTTGTCACTGATTTTGCATTTGTTATGCTGTAATTAGTTTTGAAAATGCACTCCTGCATCTTTCGTCGATTTTATTGTAAAGCTACTCTTTGCAATATCCTCACTTCAAAATCGGGTCACACTGAAATGCTAATATATCTCGTGTTGTATCGATCGGTAAACCGTAAACTTGAGCACATCTTGAATTTCTAATTTACTTCGGGGAAAGGGAGCCCTTTGAGTCAAAATGTTCCTTATTCTCGACATGCCTGTTGTTCGTGTTCATGCATCACTAGTTCTCGCTTGTCTTGTCAAAATTTAGCCTTTGCACTGCAACATATTTTCAAGAGAATTTCTTCAAAAGAAAACATAGGCGAAATCTGCACAATTTGTGCAAAGCCCTTCAACCAGTGCTTAAGGTTTAAGCTTTATCAAGTGGATCTCTAAGTTTCAAATGTAAAGCGATCATTTTATCTTAAAGGTAAAAATATTTACTAGTGAGCACGAGCCCTTTCTTTTCCAACTTGTACGTTTATATTGGTACCTTTTGCACCTTAACTTTATATAAGAATATATGGGCATACGAAATAGAGCGACCTTGGCCAACATGGAGAACAAACTCGGCCTATTCTTAGCCCATCCTAGGAGAAGAGCTCTGGCCTAGCAGGTTAACGATGAATGTGTCACGTTTTTCAGCAGTGTTATTCAAATCTACTTGCGCGACACTAATAAACCATGTGAAGAATCATACTAGGATGCGTCAACAAATCTTAAACTCGTTTTGAGACTCTCAGTTTAGCCAATAATTTATTGCCAAGGTGGCAATGAATTCAATGCATGTGCAGGTAGTTTTTTCATTGATTGTTCATATCAATGATGTAACAAAAGTAAAAATGTATAACAAATTGTTCAAGAGATGCTAATTATTTTTCTCTGTATTCGTTAGGAGAAACAGTCAGTCTTGACAGGTTGACCACATAATTTTTAAAAAAGGCTCTCAACTTAAAAAATAAAAATAAGAAATGAGGGTAGCTCTCATTGAATATTGACTTACAGGCTAATAATCAGAGGCACCAAATCCTTTATCGGCTACACCAGATTCTGACGACCCGTCAAGCTACACTCTGTTTTCTGGCTATAGCTGAGTACTTCCACCGCCTCGATCCACGCCCTCAGCTCCCTCTGGTTGGTCCTTCCCCGGCCGGAATAACGAAGAAAAGACTCGACCCCATCTAATCTTGATCATGATCTTGATCTTAATTAATTAATCAGTTTCTCCTTAAAAATGTTTTTAGCTTATTTTCCATTTTTTAATTTTCAGTCAAGTTCTGTATAGATAGACATGTAATATCTAAATTAAGATGATTATAGTAGAAAACGGACCTTTTTTATTCTGCATTTCTGCTCTATTTTCTTATCAGATTCTGAAAATTATGCAGTCATTTCTGACTGAGAAATAGAGAGGAAAAGGAAGCAATTAAATCTTATTGGCATGTCGTGATAAGCACGTCCAATGACTAGTTTGAAAGATGGAGATCGAAAGATGAACTTCTGGGGAAAGGAAACGAATTTACTGCATCTGGTTTTGGCACCTTCGTTTTTATACCCTTTGGGTTGGATTAGAATCATTTTTTGAATACGGAATTGACATGTGATTATGATATTTCACTCCTCGATTTTCCAGCCATTTTAGTTAAGAATGTATTTCAAAGTTATGTTATTTCACTTCTTTTAACGAAGAAACGTAAATCAAGATATATAATATTATGACAACACATTTATATTCCGAAGGCACATACATGCCTTTTTATTTTTAGTTTTTTTCTAAAGTTAAATAAACTAACTAAATAAAATAAAGAGTTTAATATTTAGAAAATAAGAAAAGTGAAAACCCACAAGTCCATAATATATACTTTAAAAAAATATTATTAGTAATAATATCTAAAAATATTATAGCAAAGTTGTAAAAAGCGCAGTGCATAATAAGTTGAAAAGGAGCCTAGATATTATTTTAATTAGTTTGATACTAAATTTTATTTAATTATTAGTTTGAAAATTCAAAATTTGTTCGAAAATTTACTTTTTTGGGTTTATAGTGTAACCAGGTGCATTGTTATAGTTTACACGTCGATAAATTCGTCAAGTTCTCATTGTGCAAGTAAACGACTTAAATTAAAGTTCACTTAATTACTACCACACGAGCCGAACCCAAATCTAGACGTGCATAGGTGAAGTTGAACGTAGTAAGATTATTAATGTACTTCATTTTATTTGATTAGTTTATTTAACCAAAATTTGTTCAAAAATATACTTTTTGAGTTAATGGTGTAACGAATTGTACGTATTGCTATAGTTTACATGACCAAAATTAAAGTTCGCTTAATTAAGTACCACACGAGCCGAACCCAAATCCATTCTATAATTTTGTTTATTTTTCTTTCAATTTACTGAAAATATAAGATAAATGAATAAAATATTTAATTGACAGGTGGATCTTAATCTAAGCTGAAGAATGGTTGCAAAATTATGACGTACATATTGTGTTATGCTTTTTAAGATTATCGAACAAAAAGAGAACTACATAAATTAGATAATACTCATAAATCTTCTTAAACACTTAGATAGAAAAACAAACATCCCACATAATATTATTATTATTCTTCTTCATGGAGCTGCTTCTTCCTCTTCCTCGTCTTCTGAGGGAACATAATCTGGGTCTTCAACCCATTCTCCTGATTCTGAATCAATCTCAGTGTTGCATATTTTGCACAAAACCCAATCCTTCTCCAACTGCAAGATGTGAAAATTTATAAACTCTTTCAAAACCAATTCACTGTACACCTCATTCTCAACTCCATTAATTGAAAAAAAGTAAAATATATACCTTGGTTTGTCCTTCAACACGACTGTATTTCGGGGGCAGAGGATCAATAGCTCTAAATTCATGCATAATCCAAGATGTATTAGTACTGCTTTCAGGGTGTCCCTTGTAGAAGTGAAACGTCTTTCGAAATCCAACAATTTCACCATTTTTTTCGACGTTTTCATCTTCTCCTACTACTTGCCAATACCCATCAATTGTAGATAGACTTATTTTCTCGTTTTCGCATTTTCTATCCCTTAATGTAAACAAATACCAAATTTTCTCTATAGTCTGTCCATATTCATCTGGGAATCAAATAAAAGAACTATTATTTTCCTGACATCCTTGTATAATAACACAAAATTTGAGATGGAAAAAAATAATTGTACCAGAAACAATTTTTCAAGAAACAATGAAGAACAAAAATATATATATATATATATATATATATGAAAGGAAGAAGAGATGATTTCACCAGCAAGTTTCTCGGGGTCGATCTCGTATATATTAGCAAGTTTAATCCAATGGAGAGGCATCTTCTGGTTCTTGATTTTGTTGATCAAGAACAATACAAGAATTTGAGCATCAGTAGGGTTGAAAACAAAATCAGGACCGACTACCCTATAGTAATCATCATAATAAAGTTTTTCATGCGAATAATCCTCAGGTCGATATTTTCTGATGGTTTTAGACTGCATCGTAAAATCCTAGATCTGGGAATCGGTTGTGAATTTGAACGAAAGCAAGAGATGAGAAATAAAATATAAGGTTTCTGAGTTTTTATAGGGAGGAAGATTTGTGTTTATGTAAGTGTATGAGAAGTGAGGTGAAGGTGAAGGTGAAGTGAAGTGAAGTGAAGTGAGGTCTCTCTCTCTCTCTCTCTCTCTCTCTCTCTGAAGGTGAAGGTGAAGTGAAGTGAAGTGAAGTGAAGTGAGGTCTCTCTCTCTCTCTTAATGCCAAATCCATTTTTACGTTGCTTTGATCACAATAATTGTCAAAAGCATCAAATTAATTGATTCTACAAATTCAAATTTATAATTATCTGATGGTGACAGATTTTATTTTCTTAATTATGAAGATATTATTCATACAATCAATTACATAAATAATTAGCTTACATTTCGTTTACCAATTTTCATATTTTAATCTTAAGTCCATTCAAACAATCTACAACAAATAAGTCAATGTTTTGTTTAGGTTATAGCTGATTATTTAAAGGATTCTCAAGTCAATAATAATATACTCAGTTAGATCTGAACTATTTGATCCTTGATTATTTATATTTTATTTCATCGAATTCTCCAATTGAAGACAATTCTTTTGAAATGAATCTTTCATGTCTTGTTTTCAATCTGTATATCCAACCCAAGAGTGTACCGGAGCGAGAACTAAATGAAAGGGGTGGAAGTTCCTCCACATTTGATGATCATGTACATTCACGCGCGAATTGCGTATTATATAAGTGTTGTGCAATTTAAGTTTAACTGCATAAAATTCTCTCTTTTTTGAGCCAAAATTTATATTCAACCCCATCCCCAAATAAATTTTTTTTTTTAAGTAATGGGCTAATTTTCAGCCCAAAAGGAGTGAAGCCCAATCCAAAAAAAATTAAAACCAATTCAATTGAAGTGAAGTGACGTGAAGTGAGGGAAAGTGAGGTGAGGTGAAGTGAAGTGAAGTGAAGTGTAAGAGAGGTGCATCTGTATCCATCAAGGGAATAAAATAGATAATTACTTCAAGGCTATTTTAATATTTTTTTAAATGGAGACAGAGAAAGACGAAGATACTTTTAATTAATTTAAAAGGAAAACTGCAAAGTTAGTCCTCGATGTGGATACTCATTAGCAAGTCAGTCCAACAAACTATTTTTCTCGGAATCGTCTAATTTACTATTAAATAGACAATTTTGCTTTTAAGTATTTCGAAATGAGAGAAAATTATCTCAATTTTCTCTTTATTAATTTTTAAAAGTATCATGAACAAATAAGTTGTTTTGTGTCCTCTCAAAAAACCCATTTTTTTTTTATAATGAAAATTGTTATTAGAGACTTAACATTCTAATAAATCAATAAAAGTTTGAAATCAAGAATGCTAGTTAAAATGTAATATAATAGATAAAAATTAGAATTCAAAAAAAAAAACTTGTATCCCGTCAAAAATCTAATTTCCGAATATTTTTAGCATCTTTTCCAAAAGGCGACGTGAATTGACACAATATAGCCCCTGTTTGGTTGAGATTAAAATTTATTTTTATGTGTCCCCTAAAATATATAATTAAAATTAATTGTTGATTTTAAATTTTATCTATACCAAACGTGGATGTATTTTGATCACCCAATCCTTCGTAAATTTTGATTCTTTTTAGGCAATTTTTTCAACAAAAAAATATTTATTTTTCTAAACTCGTATTAAACTTGTTAAATAATTAGTTTTTGAGTTAGTAGTGTAATCAAATGTATTGTTATGAATTCATCAAAAATTTCCAATCACGTGCAATACAAAAATTAAAAATCTCAAATTACTTCTTTTTTCGTTACTTCCACTTCTTTTCCTTTCCATTTCATTACTATCTCTTCCTTTTCGTTTCTTCACTGTCGTCAATTCTTTTTGTTCCTCATATTCCTATCTCTTCTTGTTCTTTGACAATGGCAAATCCTGAGCATGCATAGAATTTGGTATTCAACAGTCCTTATCTGTTGATTGCCAATCCCCTTTACAACAACCTCTCAAATCGTAGAAATAATTTTGGGCCTGATTTCAATGGAGATGGGCATTCCCCAGGTGGAAATCTTTCCAATCTGAACGTGGAGTTGGGTCCTGGTGCAGGACATGCTGGTGGTGCTGGAAGCAGTGGTGCAATGTGGGAAGTTTTGAGCACCACACAATATCTGAGAATCCGATTCTGATCGACAATCCGGCCGTCGGAAATGTGGACCCTACTCTGGTCCTCCCTGAAAACAACGCTCTCCCTGAAAATAACCCTCCCATTGCACCTGTGGTTGCTGGAAATGAAATGGCGCCCATCGTTCACCCTCATTTCAACCCTGATGAAAGACGGTTCGTGATTGAATTTGTTGCCAAGAGGCTCAGAAATGAGCCTCTGGAGGAGGAGCATCGTATCCATGAAATCAATTTCTATGACTTTCCACCACAACACCTAGCAGGTACCAATAATATTAATGTAATTGTATTTGCTATGATCCTTTGAAAAATTCGCCTCAACAAAGTCAGATACGACTTGCTCGTAATGCTATTTTGCTTAGTAGTGCAACATAAAATTCTAGCACCTGGACTGGAGATTACTTTGAATAAAATGAAAAGCTACTTTACAATGGCAATTTCGTCTGTTTCTTCATATGTATTAGGATAGGTCATTAAAAACAGCTTAGCACCGAGTTGAAGTGGGAACAAGTCTCACAGGGAGAGAATAAGTGGAAGTAAGAGTAGCAAGGTAAGGACTGCATATAATAAGGGGGTGTGAAATCCATTCAATTCCCCAGAAGTTGGGAAAGATAATTTGCTTTTGACTAGCTTGAGTTCGGCCCGCTCCTTTGAACTAGTGGAGTCATAAGTTAGGCAGTTCATCTGTCATACATTGTGCTGAAAAGTTACTATACATCCATGCTTCTTGAATTTGTTATTTCTCCAACCTCAAGATTTCTTCCCTTTTCGATTCATCTTTCAACTATTGTCTATTTTAAGTTTTTTCATGGCTCTAATTAGTCTTGGATCTGTATTTTAATCTTGTTCATTAATAACCGATATTGAATATGAATTTATGATTAATGTTACTGGAAGTCGTAAATTAGAAAGCAACATAATTTTGGACTCATAATTGGTAGCAATGAAAAGGATGATTATGCTTCAATATTTTTTCTTTTTCTTTTGCTAGAGGAAATAAGATGTCAGCAAATCTCCCCAGCTTTGTGTAATACATAATTAATTCGTCACTGGCTTTTCTTTACCTTTTTCCTTCGGGGATCAAATGAATTTTCTCTAACCTCCATCCTATTTTACATTATGAAACTCTGATTTTTGCAATCACGAAGACCCATTTTGAGGACATTTGTAGGTCCACTTCCTCACTTGACTTCCAGTTGACATTTATATGGAAATTGTTGGTATTATAAGGTTGGTGAAATATTTTAATAAGATGTTAAGAGTGAAAAAAGATGCTAGATGCAGGGGTGGACGCAGAAGTTTAATAAAATGAAAAGCTACTTTACAATGGGAATTGAATGTATTTTTCATTTGCAGTAAATTATATTCACGGAAAGCCGGGCATACTGTACTTTTTTACCCCGGTGCGGCGCCGTTCTAACGGTCAAGCCATTCGATCAATTCCCGCAGAATGGGGCGGCAAGTGGAGCCGTGTAGGTGGATTTGTGCAAAATATCAAGAGCAATGACGGTGTCGTATTCAGCATAAAGTCGTACAAATTTGTTCCAAAACATCCAAGTCCTTACGACATATCTTTTCTGATGAAGGAGTACAGCCTATCTACTGAAGAGATACAGCCACATAGTAACAATGTGAGAGGAGTATAATTTTTATTTTTTTCACGTTGTTCATCTTTGTACCTTGGATTGATTTCTTGTTTCTTGCAGATACATGAATGTGTTGCGGTAAAGCTGTACCGGCAGTAGCTGCACATGTTACTTGATATGATGTTTTGGGCCCCCTTTTTGGCGTTTAATGAAGCCCCTTTTGGCGTTTACTAGCTAGATGTTTGATACTGATGCTGAAGTTTAGTTCGTGAAGTTTCTTTTTGATTGTTGATGTTGAACATATGCTAACACTTTAAAAGGAATTGAGTTCAGTGGCTTTATGAATTTTTACAGCTAATTTTTTGTGTATCTGTGTGGGCATCAGCTAATTTATAAAAATTGATGAAATTTATGACTAGAAATTTGATATTTATTGGTTCCTTTTGCACAAAGACATCTTTTTGTGTTGGATTCTTGTTTCTAATGAGATAACAAGTTAGATAGCAGGTTCCATTAGATAGCTCGGAGTCGAATCTGATGTTTACCATCTGCATAACAACTGGTACATTAGGCTTTGACTTCTAGTGTAGTTGAAGCATAAGAAAGACACAAGAACTAATCAGCAAAGTTGATTCATATTGAATGCTTAGAATCGGGTCGAAAGAGCTTAGGAACCGTATTTTGGGACCTCCTCTTGGTCGTGCTTTCATTTCTTGTCTGCCTTCAGGTGGTCTAGTCGATCGAGAGTAACAGGATATTAACAAGCAACAAGCTTAAAAAGGACTCTCATAGAGGCAGATGAAGCTAAAAATTGCATAACAGGCAAATTAAGCTTGAAGAATTAGAATAAAGGAGATTAAACCTGTACTTATAATGTGTAATTCTTCAGCACTATTTCTGCTTTACAATCTGAGAATTGTACATCACCAGCACTTGGTTTATTACTTGTACAATTTTCACAATAATTCAAGTGACAATATGAATTAATTTTTTATTAACTGATAGATTCACTTGAAATTACAAGTTACGAAGTTTTAATCTACTCCCTTTTGCTCTAGTGAGATCTTGTCACTCCTGTGAATAAACTCTTCCACCTAGTTTCCATAGATTATCCACATAATTCGACCCAATCGTTTCCTACAACGATAAGAAAAAGAATAAATTACAAAGATTAGTAAGAACAGATACCATAAAGTCCCAAGTAGTCTAACAAGCATGTGAACAAGTCCCCATAAACAAGTAATGCCTTTTTAGGAACATCAATCAGTATCTGCATGCAAGCAGCAGCCAATTCAAACTACAAACCAAAACTTATTACTACCATCAGATTATGCTACATAGTAGAACTAAGGGTATAAAAATATATCATCTAGTGAAAACTGGGATTCTGATCATCAAGATATGATCATATCCATCCAATGTAGACTCCTTTCCACTGAAATCCACCTTAACCTCAACATAATATATTCGCCAAATATATTTGTCAAGGATATTCCATAAAGCTTCAAGTCTTAACATAATCTATTCTATTTTTTTTTTCACATAAAAAGCCAACAGGTCCACACTTTGTCAACAGTTTCAATTTGCAGAGGCTTTGATTTATATTTGTCGTTTTTTTAGATTTCAGTTGATTTATATTTGTTGTTTATGATCACTAATTTTCCCTTTTGTTTCTAACTTCCTTTTTGTTCATTTGTGTATTTTTCGTTGGAACTTTCAAGTTTTCTATTGAAGAAGCTTTATTTCCACTATAAAATTTACAAGTACTCTTTACGAGAACTTCTAATATGAGCTCTTAGATAGTTGTTGTTATCACTATCCCTACAATACAAAAGATCCTAAGGAACGGCTATTGTTCATCCATACACGTCTCGCTAAGTGCTATCATCAATCGTAAACATTACAAGTTATTACTACAGTTTTTAATTTAGCATCTACAATAACTCTTATCACTGGGATGATGCTCTTTCCCTAACTGTAGGTTCAATCTACTTCCATGTTATTCAAGTAATTAGGTAGGGGGCTTTTCAATGAATAGAAAAATTAACCAAATTTGTAAGATTCAAAATTCAAAGGCCTAAAGCGTCTTGCATAAGTGTTCAAGGTACCATCTCCGATTTGTTTGTCTCAGGCATGTTCAACCAGTTAATTGAGTGGGTTTGTTTCTGCATTAAAATTTAAGCATTGGTTGGAAATTTAGTTTTATTTGGAAGTCACATAACTGAACTACATCGTATTGTCTCCATGTGGTTGATAGCTCATCACAAGAATTAAGTTGACATTATTTGTTGCCTATATTGGTTTATTGTATTTCGAATTCATAACAAGATTTACTTTATTTTTATTTTTATTAGAAGGTACTGAGAAGCCATTATAGTTTGGACTCTGCAAGAACTTTTTGGGAAATATAATGGTGGAATTGGATGAGCAAGAGCATTGAGCAGCAGGTAATTGAATTTTTTCAGCCTTCTTTAAATATACTGATGTTTTGCCTCTGATATTATATTCTTCAAATATAATGGTGGAATTGGATGAGCAAGAGCATTGTGTTCATATGGTCATGTAATTAATGGTCTAGCTGACAATATTTGGGATTTCTGATAGAAGTAATATATTTTTTCCTTTTTTGGGTACATTTTTCAAATTTCGATTTTTGATTATTGGTTTGGTATTAGAAATTATTGTAATTGAAAATTAATGGATTATGAGCTCTAGATTTTTCACTATTTTTTTCTGTATGAAAACTTAAATTGAGTCAAGTGGAATTGGAGTTTCTGTTTTCTGGCTAAATTTTATGCTTGATTTTAGACCTATCAAGTGGAACTGGAGTCAATGACAGTGAGACTAGAGGAAGAGAATTAGCAGCTTTTGAAAGAGAAGGTAATATAAATCTTCTCCAGTTTATAATTTGAAAAATGAAGATAAAGATATATTCCATGAATACACACACCTGGAATATATTTGAAATGCTCAATCGTGACTGCTCTTACAGTAGCATCAACTCACAGGGTCTATCGAGACAAAATCGCTATTTTTTAGCTGCATGTAACTTCCCTCTGCTCTCTTTTTTTTTTCTTCTGTTGTGTATATGTTTTTGCGTTTTTCAATTCTCTCTTATTTTCTTTTCCTTTGAAGTCCGGAAAATTATTAAATTGTTGGTCAGTCTTTTCATTTGTTTTAGACCTATTTTTACATTAATGGTTTTTTTACGTGGCTACTACTTTGTTGGTTTATTGTTATTCTTTATTGGTATTTTAGAAGGAAATAGTTTGTTTTTGAAAAAATCTTGGCCTTGTCACTAGGGAATACTCCATTATTACTGGAAAAGCCCTTAATAGTTGTCTATAATTTTCAGCTGCATATATGAGAGCATATTGAGTGTTAATATTTTTGTCATTGCAGTTTGATCTTTAATGATGTTGAAATAAACGTGTATAAATGTACGTGAGATGTTATGATTGTGGTGATCTTCACTTCTTGTATGCCAATGTTAGTTTGTGGATCTTGCAGGTGCTTGATGTGCATGCTTATGAAGCTCGACAAAGAGAGTATGCTTTGAATGGCCATAAAGGAGCAGAACATAAACGACAGTGCAGAAATATGATCTTTTGCCAATGATCTTTGGGATTTTTTTACGATTTGTACATTTGTTGTCTTTAATATGATCTTTTTTTTTTTTTTTTTTGCTATTTTGCAAGTCAATCAAGATGGGTAGATCGGATGATAACTTTCGAGGCTTGATTAAGCCTTCAAGCATTCAAGACAGCTGCTGTGTCATTTCTTCTCTCTTCTATTTCTTTTTCTTTTTCCTACAATTTTGTCTAGATGCTGTGTAATTTCGCCGAAGCTTTGCTAGCCATCCAAAAAATTGAACCATCTATTTTTGTTTTCTTTTGCAGAGTTTGAAGTTTTCATCGTAGATCAATTGAAAGAACTATTGAAACAAGATTTTTTGGTAAGTAAATATGGACTTTTGCTATGAATCAAAGGTATGGTAGTTCAATTTTATTAGGGTGTTGCTAAAAGTACAGGATTTCAAAAATCCTATACTCACAGACACCACACAATGGGGGGTGGGTGGGAGAGTTTTGGCAATATTTCATCTCACATGGGGCCCACCTCCATGTGAGATAAAATTCAAAATTCTGTGAAGATTCTGTTAAAAAACATTCTCTACTTAAAAGGTTTTTCCATTTTATTATATGGATCCAGATCTGTAAGAATTTTTTTTTTTTTTTATGAAATGAAATTTTATCTGGTTTGTTTGTTTTGATTATTTGGAATCTAAACTTGAAATGTAGAAAAGAAATTAGAGATACCCCTCTCTATTTCATTTGTTGAAGTTGAAAATACTTTAGAAAATGGAGGAAAGTGGAATAGCAAATAGAGTGACTCGAGCCATACTCGCCGTCCTTGACTTGAAGTCCTCTCCCGAGGCTTACAATGTTGCCTGTTGGCTATTCCTACTTAGAATTTGGAAGTTCATCATGAGTTTTAATTTTCTTTTGTTATCTTAGTTACTTTGTCATGAATATCATTTTGCGGTTTCAATCTGTGCTATTTTCCTTTTAATAGTTTTAAGGTGAAATAAATATAGATTATTTAACAGTTCTTTTGTTCATATGCTTGCTGAAGTTTTGGGTTTCTTATTGAGGAAGTTCAATAGATGAAAATAACAATTACTACACAACTTGCATCAAACCAAATGTATTTTCTTTGATTGATACTCTTGCTAATATTAAGCAAGTGAAGTAAGATCTAGTCTTAATCGGATTGGGTATGACATTAATTTTATCCATGAGATGGTGTCCGGCTTCATAAGCTGTCACAGAGCTTTAAAATTTAAATTCAACTGATTTCCTGTTATGCAAAGCGAAAAAGAGTTCATATTGATGCTAATGTGCGCTTTTTATCCTTTAGCCAATATGGTTACGTAGTAGACTTGTGATGGTAGATGAAAGAGTTATGTCATTAAATATTTACTGAGCACTTTGGTTGAATTTGAATTTTCGTAACAATAATATATTTTAATTTACTATGATCACATTATGTAACACTTTTACCAAACTTTATACCTTGTATTTCAAGTGCTGCACTTTCTACTTGAAATCTAATAATGGATTTGAATTTCTTCATCTTCTCTTACCGATTAAATTACCTACTTTAAACATTCTTATTGTCATATCTTTCAATTTTCTTATGAATTATGTTTTTCCAATGTAACCAATGTTTTCCTATGATAGCTATAAAATCTTGTAAGAATTGAAGTAGATGTATTGAAACAGTAGCTATAAGTCAAGCCGCTTTTCATCAATCTCAAGCATAAGCTTAGTAATATGAATAATTACGATATTAAGTGTGAAAATTATCTCCATCTTACAACTCATTCTACATAACCGTAAGAACAAATGGTAACGTGCTACGGTTAACTGTGGGGTACGTTACAAAAAAAAGAACTTCAAATGGGTGACACGTGCGTATTCGAACTTGTCAACGACGAAATCTCAATATTCATGGTGTACAAAGTCTCTCCAACCGATGGAAGTTGGATAATAACATAAATTATACACGCTCCTTTATGTTTATATTTACTTATTATGAAGGATTAATTAAACTTTTCTTCATTTTGTGTTATTTTGTACGAATACTACACACTATATAATTAAATCTGTTGCGATTTGTATTTCTATCCATCATTCGAAGCTATCCCACGCTATTACATACTCAATTAAACTGAAACACGTGCATTGCACGTGCGTAAACTAGTATGTATATATATATATATATATATATATATATATATATATATATATATATATATACAGAAATGATCTAATGAGCACCGGTGCTCATCTTATCCTAAGCACCGATGAGTTGGCACATTAATTCATTGGTGGATAAAGATTTTGTGAGTTCCAATCCACCAATGAATTAATGTGCCAATTCATTGGTGCTTAGGATAAGATGAGCACCGTGCTCATTAGATCATTTCGTATATATATATATATATATATATATATATATATATATATATATGTATATATATATAGTTGAGATTCCAGTTAATATATGGTAATAGAAATACTAGTAATTTGAAGACATCAGGCAGTGGACACCAAGCTTTGAGTTGACATGTGAGATGGAGGAAGTGGAACGACAAATGGAATTTATTTTAGAAAATACACTAGGCAATAAACTCTAATTAAACCATGACGAAAATAACAGACAAAAGAATCTAGATGCTAAACATTTTTCATTGCAGATATAATGAAGAGCCAAAACTGTACATCTTAGAAGCAGTGATAAGAACCAGATCTAGAGATTGCATGACCAAGAAGACACTTGGGAAAAAAGTACAAGTACAACAAAGATGAATCAAACGCTAGAACTTGTGTTTCTTGTAAAATGGCAAAAATGGGGTAAAACAAAGATGAATCAATAGATAGTATATAATTCAATGCTCAGAATTGAATTTCTCGTCCGCTATAACTAGAGACGGCAAGCCAGAAACATAAGCTTTTGAGGTGGCATAAATTTGTCTTAGACCAAGTAATTTTATTTATTGGAACCAAATTTATCTAGTAGAAGGAAAGAAAATTCTCTCTTTTTGAACCAAACTTTACATTGAGGTTAGCACATTTTTATATATACCAAGTCTTCGTGTGCTTAACAAATTTTCTAAACATAATAAAAATAGTGTTTCTTGAACAAAATGATAAGACAGACAGTACAGAAATGCATATACCAACTTTTTCTGTATAGTATATATACATGGGTGGCTAGCTTCCTTAGGAGAAACAATCAAAATCTTTGCTGGTTGACCGCATAATTTTTAAATAGGCCGTCAACTTAAAAATAAAAAAATAAAAAAAAAATGGGCGTAGCTCTCATTGAAAGGGTCATACAAACTAAAGGCTGTTCTTGTTGCTAGAGTATTGTTTAATATAGGGAATATTTTAACTCCAAATTTAAAAGAAAAGACTGCTATTTTTCAATTTTTCATCTTTCAAAAGATGGAGATTAGATCTCTTCGCGTATATATATATATACACTCTACCTTTGATGATTGGATTTTTTAGTGAAAGAAGAAAAGTATGAAATTGTAAGTCAGTGCTCGTCTGTCTGTGTTCTTTTGTTTTACAGCTCGTGATGAGATAGAAAGTGAACGCGCAAGGACAGAAAGAGAGAGAGATAGATACATAATTGTGATGATATGCCACGTGGAGGGTAGAGTAGTCTAGAGCCTTGAAAAATGTCTTGCCTGTCTATGAATTGTTGTTGAGACAACCACAGCCATGTCCAGTGTCCTTTATTTGGACTCACCGAGGCCTCCTGTTCTTCTTTCACCAAAATTCTTCTTACCATAAGATACAGTCTAGATTCATTGATTCTGGGTTTGAGTAAATTTAGGATCCTCTCTTTCTCTGACTCTACAAGAACAAACCAGACATTATAGTACAACAACTGTGTCTTTCTTTGTTTACATAAAATGAATGAATGGTGTCATTAATCTTGAGTCAACTTATTCTGAGTTTGTTGAAGTTGATCCTACTGGAAGATATGGAAGGGTATGAATTACGATATGCCTTGTTTTTGTACATATCTAAATTTCTTTACAAATATGATGTCAGACAGACCTTCCCTCTTTCAGCTATGAATTTGGTTGACTGACTAACTGACATTTTCCATGTCATAGTGAAATTTCAAAATACTTCGTTTACTATGTCTCTTCTATCTTTATCAAAAACTATAGATGCAAAATTTTAAATGCCCATTTGGTAACACTAGTAAAAAAAAAAAAAAAAGTTGTGGAATGTGATCTATAAGTTTTTTTGCATCAAAGAATCATGGTCTTGGTCGAAAATATCAGTATAGTGTAACACGGACAAAAATTGCAAAAGTATACCAAATGTTAAGATGGTTGGCTGTGTCAATATTTTGGTTGAATGATTTTCCCGTTCGGGATACATTGCATTACATAGATGAATATGACATATGTGCATGATAATATGATACAATTTAGGTAAACTGCAATTACTACCTAAATTACAATATATATATATATATATATATGTGTGTGTGTGTGTGTGTGTGTGTGTGTGTGGGGTAATAAACCATAATCTTTGTGAATATCGAAATCTTCGTGATCTCAATCTCAGGGCTTGTGTGGGAGGGATTAAAATCAGATTAAAATTGAAAATATAGCCGTTATTGTTGACTTTTATTAGACGAGTGGGGTCCAATAACGGCCATATTTTCAATTTTAATTGGCTTTTAATCCCTCCCGAACGGGGCCTCAATCTTGTTGTCAGGGTGGAAAAAGAGAGCGGAGGCAAGTAATTTCTATTTCCATATATTAACTGGAATCTCAACTACACATATTTCTTGTAGCCAAAATTATATAGTATATTTGTTTCGGCGTCAATGTTATAAATGTCAGTTTGGCCCGATGTGTTCTACTAGAAAAATCAGAAACTATTATGTTTTAAAATACTCAATCGAGGTTCATGAGGTGGATTTCAGAGGAAAGGAATGAACGACTGACTTGCATTGGATGGATTTGATCATATCTTGATTATCAGAACGTACATCCTTAATTCTTCTATGTAGCATAATCTGCTGACAGTAATAATTTTTGGTTTTGTAGACTGAATTTTGTTGCTGCTTTTCATAGAAAGGCATTCTTGTTTATAGATAGGGACTTCTTCACATGCTTGTTTGGCATCTTTCTTATTGAACTTTGTAAAATTATTCTTGTTCTGATATTTGTATGAAACAATTGGGTCGAGTTATCTGGATATATAATCTATGGAAACTAGATGGAAGATTTTTATTTACAGGACAAGATCTCACTAGAGCAAAAGGGTGTAGATTAAAACTTATATTTTCAATACTCAGAATTGAATTTCTCGTCTTCTATAACTAGAGACGACAAGCTAGAACTTAAGCTTTTGGGGTGGCATAAATTTGTCTTAGACCAAGTAATTTTATCGAGTAGAAGGAAAGTAAATTCTCTCTTTTTGAGCCAAACTTTACGTTGAGGTTAACACATTTTTATATATGCCAAGTGATATTCATCTCGTTCACGAGCTTAATAAATTTTCTAAACATAATAAAAATAGTTTTTCTTGAACAAAATAATAAGAAATGCATATCCCAACTTTTTCTTTGTATAGTATATATACATGGGTGGCTAGCTTCCTTAGGAGAAACAATCAAAATCTTCGCTGGTTGACCACATAATTTTTAAATAAAAAAATGGGGGTAGCTCTCATTGAAAGGGTCATACAAACTAATTGAATAGGCTGTTCTTGTTGGTATAATTTTCCATGAAAAATGTTGAAAGTTTGGTTTCCGTTTAACTTCGTTTTTTATGAAAATTGTCCATTAAAGTGATATTTTTTTTCTACAATTGGGTTTAGAATTTGTTCAAATTGCAAAAAAAAAAAAAAAATCATACCGAATACAATTCGTTTGACTTTGTTTTGCATGAAAATTAATAATAATAAAAAAAAATTACCATTGTGTCTAGAAATTTTTCTAATTGTTAAAAAAAAAAAACTGAAAATTATTTTCCACAAAATCAAAGAAATTGTAAGTACGTAAAGTGAAGTAAAAAAAATTAATTTTAGGGAAAATTTTGCCTATCAAACTAGACAAAAGATGGGAAATCAATGAAAAATTTATGCTATCAAAGATAGCCTTAGATCTTTTTATGTTTAGTTATTTAAAATCATTAAAATCAAAGGTAGGATTGTATTTTCAACAAATTTAACACACACACATTTGAACAAAAAAACTTGGAAGAAACACAAGTTGTTCTGACGTGGTCCCACGTACCCAATGTACAACACCTAGCAACTAAGCAATTCATTGAAATATGAATTGGCACGAGTAGATTAGTCAACATTGTATTATCAAAATAATTACTAGGACAAAATTGTCCCCGATGATTCGGTATAATGTCTACCAAATCCACTTGTCTTTTTAATTTTAAGCCAAATCCATTCTTACGTTGCTTTGATCACAATAATTCTCAAAAGCATTAAATTAATTGATTCTATGACTTCAAATTTATCATTATCTGATGGGGGAAGATTTTTTTTTTTTTTTTGTCCCTTTCCTTAATTATGAAGATATTGTTTATACAATTTGTTACTTAAATAATTAGCTTGCCATTTCGTTTACCAATTTTCATATTTTAATCTTAAATCCATTCAAACAATATGTTTTATATAGGCTGTAGCTGATTATAGAAGGGGTTCTCAAGCCATTAGATATATGCCCAGTTTGATCGGTTACTATGTGACTCTTGACTATTTATATTTTATTTTAGCTAATTTTTCAATTGAAGTCTATTCTTTTCAAAAGGAATATTTCATGCTAACTGAAATCCTTGTTCAACCTAACGCTTATAGCAGTGAGAACCAAATGAAAGGGGTGTATCTCCACATTTGATGATCATGTACTTACACATACAAAATGCGTATTATATAAGTGATGTGTCTTAGCTGAATATTATTATTATTATTATTATTATTTTGCAGATATGCATACCAAATTGCAAGATAATGCAGTGAGTGTTGCAGCTGAGATGTTAACAATCGGTAGTGTTTCAGCTAAGATGTTAACAAGGTGTGGCATATGTCACTTAATGTTAATTAATATAGTTGGTGGTGATGTACACAGAATTATACGGGAACAACTTGGAGGGTCCAATTCCAGCTGAACTGGGAAAATTGAAGTATCTTATAATCCTGGATTCATCAATTTGTCTCTGTCCAACCTTTCCATACTGAGATTCTTGCAAGCACTAACAATTTCAATTTTTACTTCTTTCCCTTTAATACCACACCAGACTCTATCTACTACTATTAATCTACCTTATCGAGCATTTTTGTCAATTTTTACGCATCTGAATAGCAATAGGCTAACAGGAAGAGCACTAAGGGTCCATTTGATTGCAAATGTGAAAAATGGGTGGAAATAAAATATTTTACAGTGAATTGAATTGCTTAAAAAATGTTTTACTGGGAATTGTAATTCATTGTGTTGATTGGTATAATTTTTCACTTGGAAAATATTGAAAGTTTGGTATCCGTTTGGTTTCATTTTTAATGAAAATTGTCAATTAAAGTGATATTTTTTTCTACCATTGGGTCTAAAATTTGTTCAAATTACCAAAAAGTTAAAAAAAAATTTACCATACCGAATATCATTCGTTTGGCTTTATTTTACATGAAAATTGTCAATAAAAGTGAGAAATTTTTTTACCATTGTGTCTAGATTTTTTTCTAATTGCCAAAAAAAAAATACAAAGCTAGAAAACAAAAAACCAACCAACCCATAAGAAAACAAATTCATTTCACGCATGGAAAGAGGCGCGTGGTTGGGGAGGGCAGAAATGATTTTTTAGGGAAAATGAACACCATCAAACACTACAAAAACATGGAATTCGAAAAACTTTTCCCTTTTCTAGGGAAAATGAACACTATCAAACACGGCCTAAGGGAAATTACCTAGTTTGGAAAACTAAAGATTGTGCAAGTACTCAATTCAAAATTAAGCCATGATTATGTAATATCAAAGCTCTTTCTTTCCCCATCATTTTTTATACGGAATTTGCTTTGACAATCTCTCTCTCTCTCTCTCTGCATTTATATATTTTAGACACGAAAATGTTTGATTCTTAAGCAGAGTTTTAAAAGGCGCGCCAAGATTAGGGGCGGACCCAGGAACGTGATTCAGTGGGTTGGTGGGGGGACAAAATTATATAAAAATTAAGGGTTAAAAACTTAAAATTATGGACTAAAAAATTATAAGGATTACGTTGTAATTGCCAAAAATTAAGGGCAATTGCCCCCACTGTGCCCTTAATGGGTCTGCCCCTGGCCAAGGCGCCGCCTAGGCTCGATGCAAGGTGGAAACTGGCTTGCCGCCTTATTTAGCGGTGCCTAGGTGTGCATTATTATCTTCTTTTTTTTTAAAAAAAAAATTTTTTTTTACAATTCTTTTAAGCTAAAACTTAAATATTGATTTACTTTTGAAACTTATCTTTTTGTTTGAAATTTTTGAAAAAATGTATAAAGTTTCTATTAATCCATTTTAGATGTTAGATATGCATTATTTTTAATTATTAAATGATTTTATGATTGATTAAAATAATATTAAAATAAGAAAACGTCTTTTTATGTTTTTTACTCATATGTCTCGCCTAAACTTGCTTAACTGATAGTTTAGCTTTCACTTATTGTCACGCATTACACCTTTTAGAACACTGTTCTTAATAACAAAATTGGAGGTGATTGGGGGTACCCTTCTATTTTGTAGTCTAAAATGTGGTGGGCTTTGAGGTGAAGAGAGGGCTGATGCTGCCATGAGGCAAATTAAAATAATAACCATAATATTTTTTTAAATTTTTAATTCAAATTAGCGACATAATTAACAACGAAAGTTCGTTGTTAATTATCGACGAACTTTAATCCGTAGGTAATTGCGAAGCAAAAATTGTTGCTAATGTCATTAATTAGCTATGGAAATAGTTGTCGATAAACACCAACGGAAATTTTTTTGTCACTAATTTACCGATGATCAATGAATTTCGTAGGTAAATTAGCGGCGCCACTTCCAGCATCGAATTTATCGACGGAGATTTTCCGTTGGTAAAACCCATTACCAACGGAATTCAAGGCATCAGCGATCGAATTTTCCGTTTTTTTTTTATCTTTTTTTTTTTTTTGCATTTCTGCTTTTTTTTCTTATCAAGTTCTGAAAATTATGCAGCCATTTCCGATTGATAAATAGAGAGGAAAAGATAGATATTAAGGGGCCGTTCTCTTCGTGTTTCAGTTTTGTGTTTTGAGTTTTGAATTCTTTTTGTATTTTGTGTTTTGAGTGTTTATTTGAAATTTCTGAAAATGCGTTCTTTTTGTCATTCTAAAAAACTGTTTCCGAAAACATAAAAATGGAAAATGCGTTTACTTTGAAATTTTAATAATTTTTTTATAATATTTTATTCAAGAAATTTGATTATTCAATAAATTTTAATAGTTTAATGTTAATATAGTATTAAATAACGTATATAAAGTTGGTGAATCTTAAATTTTTTTTCCAACTATATGTAAATAACGTATAACGTATAACGTATAGTATTAAATAACGTATAACGTATATATATATATATATATATATATATATATATATATATATATATATATATATATATTATTTATTTATTGATTATTATTATTTTTTTTTGCATTTATGCTCTTTTTTCTTATCAACTTCCGAAAATTATGCAGCCATTTCCGATTGATAAATAGAGAGGAAAAGATAGATATTAAGGGGTCGTTCTCTTCGTGTTTCAATTTTGTGTTTTGAGTTTTGAATTCGTTTTGTGTTTTATGTTTTGACTGTTTGTTTTGAAATTTTTGAAAATGCGTTCTTTTTACCATTCTAAAAAACTGTTTCCGAAAACATAAAAATGGAAAATGCGTTTACTTTGAAATTTTAATAATTTTTTTATAATATTTTATTCAAGAAATTTGATTATTCAATAAATTTTAATAATTTAATGTTAATATAGTATTAAATAACGTATATGAAGTTGGTGAATTTTAAATTTTTTTTCCAACTATATGTAAATAACACACACACACACACACACACACACACACATATATATATATATATATATATATATATATATATATATATATATATATATATATATATATATATATATATATATTTTTTTTTTTTATCCTTTTTTTTTTTTTTGCATTTCTGCTCTTTTTTCTTATCAAGTTCTGAAAATTATGCAGCCATTTCCGATTGATAAATAGAGAGGAAAAGACAGATATTAAGGGGCCGTTCTCTTCGTGTTTCAGTTTTGTATTTTGAGTTTTGAATTCGTTTTGTGTTTTGAGTGTTTGTTTTGAAATTTCTGAAAATGCATTCTTTTTGCCATTCTAAAAAACTGTTTTCGAAAACATAAAAATGGAAAATGCGTTTACTTTGAAATTTTAATAATTTTTTTTATAATATTTTATTCAAGAAATTTGATTATTCAATAAATTTTAATAGTTTAATGTTAATATAGTATTAAATAACGTACATAAAGTTGGCGAATCTTAAATTTTTTTTCCAACTATATGTAAATAACATATATATATGCATTAGTTGGTATACTTATCTCCTTTGGAAATAGACTTCTTGTTTACTCTAATGATATTGTGCACAATTAATATTATTAGACTATTGACCAAAACCCGGCATGGATTTGATGGTAAGATATTCATGGTATTTGGTCATTCCTTATATTGTGTAATATACGTTGTAATGAATTCCACTAGAGACTGGTAATCTTAGTCCAATTTTCTTGTGAAAAAGTTTGTTGACCAACAATGTGGATAAGGACAAAAAAAAAAAAAAGGTACTTATCCATGTCACACATATCAATTATATTTTTTTTTGCATTTCTGCTCTTTTTTCTTATCAAGTTCTGAAAATTATGCAGTCATTTCCGATTGATAAATAGAGAGGAAAATATAGATATTAAGGGGTCGTTCTTTTCGTGTTTCAGTTTTGTGTTTTGAGTTTTGAATTCGTTTTGTGTTTTGTGTTTTGAGTGTTTGTTTTGAAATTTCTGAAAATGCGTTCTTTTTACCATTCTAAAAAACTGTTTCCGAAAACATAAAAATGGAAATGCGTTTATTTTGAAATTTTAATAATTTTTTTATAATATTTTATTCAAGAAATTTGATTATTCAATAAATTTTAATAGTTTAATGTTAATATAGTATTAAATAACGTATATGAAGTTGGTGAATCTTAAATTTTTGTTCCAACTTTATGTATATAATTTCAGATTTTTGAGCAAGAAAATTAAGGTTAATAACATCAATTCTGTCGATGCGCCTTATGGAAAAATGAAATCAAGGCATTGGAATGAGCTTAGCAACCTTAAGCGACGTCTCCCCATTACCATATATCGAATCAAGCTTGACAATTAATTACTTTACCAACGTTATAGATCGAAGTAGTCGAGGCATAAGACCATGTAAGTGCACTTCTTTCACAATATGAGATTAATAGATAGTGACTAATTCTTGTAAGCATCCTTAAAATACACAATTGTTCTTTACAATGAATGGATACTATACATAAGATCTTGTTTGGAGCGTAAAGTGCTCGTCCTTGAAAGATTGATTATAATTAACAACTTTATTTCACACAATACAAGCGTATAATTCTGGATCAATGGTTTCTACAACACCAAAAGCTTCTCTTTAAGCAACTAAGTGGAATAATTTTGTCTTCACCATCCTCTTCACCGACTAAGTGGACTTGAACTTAGCAAAGGAGGTGCCTGATTCCCATGCATGGAAACCACTTGATCATGATCTCCCATCAGATAGTGCATGTAAACTAGAGTCTGTTCCAATTATTGATCTCAATCACAAGAATGCCCTGGAAGTTATAGGATCTGCATGCAAATCATGGGGTGCTTTCCAAGTTGTTAATCATAATATTGCCATGAGCTTGCTTGATGACATTGAGTTTGCAGGAAAAAGGCTTTTATCTCTTCCCATGCAGCAGAAGCTTAAAGCAGCACAAAGATAAATGAAAATTAAATAGATAAGTGACAACAGGAAAAATCCAAATTCTCATAGCTTGCACAATCCCTATTTCCCTTTAAGTAGTAACAACTTTAGTCAGTTAAAGAGACTTGAGCATCTTAAAAGTAAATTAATCTTATTTTTTAAGTAGCTTATTTTATTGAAATGACTTTTAAAATTACATTTTTTACTAGTAAAACAACTTGCCAGTCTTCTTGTCTTTGAACAAACTATCCAACTGCAACAAGCAAGAAACATATATGCAAAAATAACGATTCCAACCCAACACTTCCTCATTTTTAGATCTTCAAAGTGTCTTTGGACTAGAAATGATTAGACAATATAGTAAACAATATTCTATAATATTACCCATTACAATAAGAGGATAATAGTGTTTTTAAGCGGTAAATATACAAAATCAAGTTATCTCAAGATTGACTTGAAGACTAGCTAAATATCTATTGGACATTAAACCACATCCAAACTGGTAAGGTAAATTAGACACTTTGAGTATTCTTCAAGTTCCACACCATGTCTACTAACATGTAAGCTCTGAGGATCACTAAATTTATGTGAACCATCCCACTTCAACACAGAGGGACTAGGAAGAGGAGACTGGTGAGCCCATAACTTTTCATTCTCGGTTGAGAGTTGAGTTCGAAACAAGAAAACTGCATTGCCCATAACATTACCAAACAGCCAACCACAAATATCCTAATAAACCTCAACTGGAAATCCAAATATGGCGTTTTGTGTTTTCAGTACAATTTTTTTTTTCAAAAACGCGTTTTCGAAATTAGGAAAGAGAACGCGTTTTCACTATTTTGAAAAATCAAAAATAGAAAACAGTTTGAAAACGGTAAAGAAAACGGGGCCTAAAGTTTTGAGAATTTCTTTGTGCAGTCTTCTTAAGTTTTGTTTGTTGTGCTGATGGACGGATAGGGGGGGGGGGGGGGGGGGGGGAGGCTGTAGCCTCCAGCCTCGAAAAAAAATTTATTTTAAAAAAAGTCATATGTAATTTTTTTTTTTACGTATTAACCCGATTTGTAATCCGATCCTGGATCCGTCATTGGTTGTGCTCAAATAAAACAATTCTCAGGTTTAAGAGGGATACAAAAGAAAAGGTTGAGATTTGAGAACAAAATGACCATCTAGTCTATGCATATACATGCATGGTTGCCCTGATGACATTTTCATGAAACTTGTACGAGAGTCGAGATTTAGAGCATGTTTGGTATGTAGAAGGAGATAAAATTAGACAGTACAATGTAAAAGATCGAAAAGTCACACATTTTTTAGTACCTTTATAACATTTTTTTCTAATTTTCCATTAAAATCTTATTAGCATGTCGTAACACGCATTTTCAATGACTAGTTTGAAAGATGGAGAATGAAAGGTGAACTTAGACCCTTAACAAGAAAAAAAAAATCAACACAACCCCTCCAAAGTCGATGAAGTTGTCATAGGTCTAGTTGATAATTCTTCTCTAATTAGGTGCATGGATCACCTGTATAAAATTCATTATGAAAATAAGTATTTTTAACATATACAAAGGAAATAAATAATGTGAAAGAACAAATAAATTATTTCTTAAAAAATATATACTTATGATGTAGGTACACTAAATTCAACAAAAAATGGTTTCATTATATTGTTTTCTTCTTGTTTTTCAACCACATGCTTTCTTTCCTACAAGTACACAAGCAGGCAGAGAGGGATCGAAAATGAATCTGCTGCATCTGGTTTTGGAACCTTTGTTTTTATACCCTTTTGGGTTTTTTTTTAATTGAAAATTAAAAAAAATCAGAATTTTAAACTTTCAATTTCAAATTTCATATATAAATTTTATTTATACAAAAATCAAATATTGGGGGTGTTTGACACCCATTTTTGTGAAAGAATGTGTTTTTGAATAGTGATTGATGGAAGAATGTGTGGTTAAAAGGTAAGGAGAATTTTTAGGTTTATGTGTAATATTATTTTATTGATAGAATGTGTGGTTGAAATGAAGAAAGAGAAAAAAATGAGAATGAAAATGAGAAAAAAATGGGTGCCAAACGGGGGCATTAATTCATCTACTTTATCTAACCCAAACCTAAAACCCTAGTTTTATCCTCTTCCACTCCTCTCTTCTCCGCCTCTCTCTCTTCTCTGGAGATCCCAATCGGGGCAAATGGGCGGCGGAGATTCCAAACCCTTCCCCTCCTCTATCTCTCTCTTCCCCACCCTTTGCACGACATGGTACCTCTGGTGCACCCCGTCTCTTCACACTTCGTCGATGGGTGACATCGGAGGCACGCAGCCACAAATCGCGTCGATATTGCACGCAGCCACAGATCTGTTCGTGGATGCTCAACGCCCGCTAATAGAGCCTCTGTGGGCGAAGTTGAGGCACGATGTAGTGGTTTTGGGTTTGGGTCATTCAGCGTTACCTTTGCCTTGTTTTTTGTAGTGATTTTGCGGCATTTTTTGTGTTGATTTTTGAGGTGGCAGTGCAAGAGGTGGTGGCGGTGACGGATTTGTGGATTATTTTATGGGGGTGGTGGTTGTGGTGTGGTGTAGATGGAGATAGAGATAGAGATAGAGGCGGTGGCGGTGGCCGTGGTGACGATGGAGATGGCGGTGGTTGTGGTTAGGTGATGCTGCTGCTAGTGGTGTCGGTGGTGGTGTAAGTGGTGGTTCTGGTGGTGGGGCTACTCCTGAGTTTTGGTTGGGTTGGGAGTGTGTGTGACCAATTTTCTATTTTTTCGCTTTTTTGGAACATATATCGTACCTGAAGGTGAGGATGGAACTTTATTTTTAGTTCCTCTCTTAATTTTTTATTTTTATTTTTATTGAAACTTGGAATTGATGTATTTTTGGGGACAACAAAATACTGGTTTTAATTTCATTCCTTTTCATGAATTGTAGACAGAGAATTTATCGTTGGATGCCAATGAAGTTCTTAAAGTTTCAGACTTCGGATTGAGTGCTCTACCTCAGCAAGTTCGGGTTAGTAGACGGTTCGTTTTACCGCATGAAAAACATGTCATTCTTTTGTACTCCACATTCTGTTTTTATTTCCTGTTTGGCGCATAAGGACATTTATACTTTTCTATAGAAGCATTACAAGTTATTTTGTAGGTTCTATCCACTACATCATAGAAAAAAGGATGTCACATATTGTTCTTATCACATTTTGTAGGCCATCTCTTGTTTATTGTACCCTTTTTATTTTTAATTATTACAGTAAAAGCCCCAAACCTTTGAAACATTATCAGACTTTTCTCAAACCTTTGATTTGTTGCAACCGTTTTCAAATGTTGCAGTTGAAACCCTTTTAAACAGTTTCCATATGTCAGTGGTGTAAGTGGTGGTTCTATTTTTTCGCATTTTTTGGAACATACATCGTACCACCGTACTTAGTTAAATTTTGAAGCTCAAAAATTTGGAAGTCACATGTTCTATTTTTTGGGGTTTAAATTTCTCTCTTTGGTTTGATTTTTTTTTTTCGTCTTATGCAACCCCTTCTTTGCAACCTTTTTTTTTTTCCGAAATACAAACTTGTTATTAAGGGTTGCGATTTTTTTTTGTTAACTCTGTTACTTGTGTTGTGTAAGTCGATCAAGTTAATAATAATTTATTGGCTATATAATTATTGCTTTCATTACTGGACTTTCATTCTCATTTGAAATAATTGATTCCAGAACAGCAGGTACTTCCATTAAGATTGAACTTTTATTTCTCAATAACGCTATAATTCATTCATTTGATATTTCTCTTAAATTTCAAAATATTATTTTCTTATAGGTTTTAGATTCCAATAAACCAATATTTTTTATTTACATATAAAATTGTCTATTATAACAAAGCTAAGTCCATGTTTATGCTTATTTAAATTTTATTTTAGCTTATTTCGGTTGTCATCATTTCGCGAAATTATGTTTTCTCAATAAATAGTTCTTGTGTCAAAAATATAATTTCCTTCTTTATACAGCTAATATTAACTTCAGTCGTATTGCCATTGATGTATTTCTAATATTTCAAGATGTTTATAACGTGGAAGAAGTTTCATTGATTATCTTCTCTTTTGAAGATTTGTATCTGACAACTATGCTTTCTAGTTCGTTCTTTCTTTTCGTTTTTACATGGATGAACAGTTCTCGGCTATATATTATTGTCAATGTTTATATAGTTTACATTATATGCTCTATGGTAGTTTTCTTTACTTTTTTCATGATCATTTTTGGAGACAATTGTATTTATAGTTCCCATTTTGTTTTTAAAATGATAACTTTGGTTTTCATTCAATTTTTTTTACAGTCTTTAATTTCCTGTAATTATTCTCTTTATTTTGTTCATGCAGGTATAGGTGGGCAATTCTCCTTCATATCTCCTACTTTCCTACCTTGACTTCAAAGAATCTATCCTACTTTCACTTTTTATTTTTGTCCAATTGTTTTCACATTCGCCTTGTTTGAAACAGGTTTAGTATTGTGCATTAAAAAAAATGATGTTCACAATTCTGAGAGCACGGTTGCACTGTTCGTAGCTCCAACTTTTATCCTCTCTACTTTCACTGTACAAGAACCCATTATATACACTATCTATTAATCTATCTACTACTATCTGTATCTTGCTCGTTGATTTCTACTACTTTTCCATTTTTGAACAAAGAAATCTTAGATTTTGACTTTTCATGTTTTACTCTCTTTTCCACAGATTTGTTTATTAACATGGTAACCTTAAATATTACAGGTAAATATGCCTTTGTATTCTATTTCGTTTTTCTATTCCATTTTATTTTTCGCATTTTGTTCATTCATGAAACTTGTTCGCTGTTTTTTTCTCATTCGCTATTGTGATTTTCCTTGTACAGTGACTCGTTGTTCCTTCTTTCTGTCAAGTTTGCTAAGGTTTTGCTATCAATGGAAAAGATGCAAGTTTTCGATTTTCTTTTCGTCTATAGCTGACTGAGCCTTGAAAGAATGTTCTTATGTTTGATGAGCTCTTTGCTTGCAATTAATAATGTGTAGTAGCGTGGATTGGGTGCTTGCTTGCCAGAAATCTTCTATTTTCTATATTAATCCTTCTCCGATGGTAAATTGTCCATTATATTTTCTTCAATTCTTTTCACGTCTTCTCCAATTTTTATATTCGTCATTTTCTCTTCCAAGAACCCATCATCCTTCAACAAACCCCATTTTCCCTCAATTTTTCTTCTTTGATTCTCTTCGTCAACCAAAAATCAATCAACAAATGCTCTTATAGCGACATATTTTGTTTTGTCAATACTTAAACTTAGGGTGTGTTTGATAGGTAGGCTTTTCCCTAGAAAATGGTAATAGTTTTCCACTTCCACTTTTTTACTGTGTTTGATTGCATTCTTTAGGCCTAGAAATGGTTTCCATGGACATCCACTCACGCGCCACTTTCCATGCGTGAGTGGAATTTATTTTCTTTGGGTTTAGTTGGTTTTTTCATTTTCCAGCTTTTTTTTTTTTTTTTTTAGGCAATTGAAAAAAAATCTAGACATAATGGTAAAAAAATTTCTCACTTTTATTGACAATTTCCATATAAAACAAAGTCAAACGAATAACATTTGGTATTGTAAATTTTTTTTTCAGTTTTTTTTTTTTTTTTTGGCAATTGAAACAAATTTTAGACCCAATGGTAGAAAAAATTATCCTTTTAATGGACAATTTTTATGAAAAATGAAGTCAAACGGACACCAAACTTTCAACATTTTCTAGGTGGAAAATTATACTAATCAAACACAATTAATTACAATTCACAGGAAAACAATTTCTAGACATTTCAATTCCCTGAAAAACATTTTCTTTTCACCCATTTTCCACCTTTGCAATCAAACGCACCCTTAGAGACTTGTTTGTGTGGAATTTGTCCTTTGTTTTTGTTTTTCTTTTCCTTCGGATAAAAATGATTACGTGTTGTTTTTGATATGGCTACAATCCAAAGTAAATCACTTGATCAAAAATTTAGTTCAATTCACCTACAACTTCATTTCCTTCATTTTTTGGTAAGTGATGCTACACAATGATTTTATCAGGGAATAACTAATGATATCCATCTCGCCATTTTGAATTACATCAAACTGATGTGTATGCAATAGTTTGATTAGTGCACATGAATCCAGGTTAAGAGTGACTCTTCTTCATATGCTATGTATTTCATTCATTCACAATGGTGCTATACAGTCATTATTAATTTAAGCGTAGGCATGAAAAATATGAGGAATATTGGATCCTAGGAAGTCATTTTCCTACTTCCTGTCTAAGAAATGTACTCTTACAAAACTTTCTTACTCAGCAAATGAAGAGCTATCTAATCCAATTTTGAGTCTTCTCATATTTGTTGGAATTATTTTCCTTTTCCTTTTGTTGAGTTTTATAGCTTGTGAATCTAATGAAATAAATCAGGTCAGCTCCTCACCTACTCTCTGTTTATTGATATCCGTGATTTTTTTATAGTTCACTACAAAATTCTTAGTCAAATATTACTATCTTTCTGCTTGTTGAATTGCTGTGCTTCATTATGGATTTCTCTGTACTTATCCTTTTGGTTTTAATGTAGTTTAGTGGTATAATTGTTTATTTTCTTGAATGAAGGTTTGATATAGATTGCACTTTATTGGGAGGGGTTATATTGGATTTTATGGGAGCTTCATTTTTTTGTTGTTTTCTTATGCTGAATTTGAAAATTTTTTTGGTCTCTCATCCTTCCTGCGGCAAATGTTGTTGGAAATGTGGAGGTTGAAAATGTTGGGAACCCTCTCAACCCTCCCACGGTAGAGATTGTTGGAAATATGGGGGTTGGGGAGGTTGAAAATGTGAGTTTAACTCTTTGGGAAGCCCTCTGCCTGAGCCTGAGAACCCTCCCATGGTTAATGAGGCTGAAAATGTGAGGAACTCTCCCATGAACTTTTAACCCTCAAAATCTTCGATTAGCAACACATTTCTTGATCAGAAAGTTTAGAAATAAGTCTCTTCCACAAAATTAACTTCTATGACTATCCTTAAAATACATGGCAGGTAACAATAATTCTTGAGTTAATTCTTATATGATATTAATGTATCTGAAATCGGGAGTGTCTCAATTATATGTACACATTTTTCCCTCATGTTCTTTTTGAACACTTGAAACCAAAGTTGATTGGAGATAATTGAGAATCCGACAAACACTGGAGTTGTATGGAATTTGGTAACCAACGGTCCTTATTCGTTGATTCCAAATCCATTTTACAACACTAGTAATCTTCTAAATCCCAACCAAGCCAACCTTTCAAGCAATTTCATAGACATGTCTGGTTTCAGTGGTAATCTTTCAAATCCCAATCAAATCAACCCTCCAAGCAATTTCACGGACTTGTCTGATTTAAATGGAATTGGGCAACCGTCCAATTTGTAGAAAACGAAAAAAATAAAGAAATTGTACTTGACACAAAACGAAAAAGAAAAACGAAACTGTACTTACACATTGTATGTGTTAAGTACACGTATGAAACATCCAAATGTCTAGTCAACTTTCTAGTAATATGAAAATTATCCTCAAATTCAATCCTTCAACTAAATCGCGTTCTACAACAATAAATGTCAAAAATGGTCTTCATTAAAACGTCATCAAGGGGCATATAACATCACATCAAGCACTTAAACGTCTAACATAAATACATTAACCTCATAAAAGATTCTCAGTTAAAGGAAAAATGGCACCAAAAAGCATAAGTAAATGCTATATTTCTTACCAAAATGTCAAAAAAAGACAGCAACATCGCAGTGCAGCTATTTCCAGAACAGCTTTATCACAACACATTCATGTATCTGCGAAAGAACAAGAAATCATTTCAAGGTACAAAGATGAACGTGGGAAAAAAATTATACTCTCACGTTGTCACTCTGTGGCTGTCTCTTCATCAGATAAGCTGTACTCCTTCAGCCACGATATGTCGTTGGGATTTGGATTTTTTGGGATAAATTTGAATGATTTTATGTTGAATACATCTTTAGCGCCCTTGATACGTTGCACATATCCACTTACACGACTCCACTTACCGCCCCATTCCCCATGAATTGATCGAACGGTTTGACAGTTAGAAAGGCGCCGCACTGGGGTAAAAAAGAATAGTATGCCCGCCTCTGCGTCAATATAATTGTCTCCAAATCAACATAATTTCGTATCTTTCATTTCTGTATTTTTTATTTGGAGACAATTATATTGACGCAGAAGCGGGCATACTATTCTTTTTTACCCCAGTGCGGCGCCTTTCTAATCGTCAAACCGTTCGATCAATTCATGGGGAATGGGACTGTAAGTGGAGTCGTGTAAGTGGATATGTGCAACGTATCAAGGGCGCTAAAGATGTTGTATTCAACATAAAATCATTCAAATTTGTCCCAAAAAATCTAAATCCCAACGACGTATCGTGGCTGAAGGAGTACAGCTCATCTGATGAAGAGACAGCCACATAGTGACAACGTGAGAGTATAATTTTTTCTGCGTTCATCTTTGTACCTTAGAATGATTTTTTGTTCTTTCGCAGATACATGAATGTGTGCTGGTAAAGCTGTTCTGGAAGTAGCTGCACATAGATGTTGCTGTCTTTTTTTTGACATTTTGGTAAGCGATATGACATTTACTTGTGCTTTTTGGTGCCATTTTTTCCTTTAACTGAGAATATTTCATGAGGTTGATGTATTTATGTTATACGTTCAGGTGCTTGATGTGATGTTATGAGCCCTTTTTGACGTTTTAATGATCTTTTTTTGACATTTCTTGCTGTAGAACATGATTTAGTTGAAGGATTGAATTTGTTGATAATTTTCATAGTACTAGAAAGTTGGCTAGACATTTGGATGTTTCATCGTGTACTTACACATACAATGTGTGTTGAGTACAGTTTTTTTTTTCGTTTTGTGTCAAGTACAATTTCTTTATTTTTTTCGTTTTGTACAAATGGACGGTTGCCCAATTCCATTTAAATCAGACAAGTCCATGAAATTGCTTGGAGGGTTGATTTGATTGGGATTTGAAAGATTACCACTGAAACCAGACATGTCTATGAAATTGCTTGAAGAGTTGGCTTGGTTGGGATTTGGAAGAATACTAGTGTTATAAAATGGATTTGGAATCAACGGATAAGGACCGTTGGTTACCAAATTCCATACAACTCCAATGTTTGTCGGATTATCTCCGATCAACTTTGATTTCAAGTGTTCAAAAAGAACAGGTGGGGAAAAGAATAGGAATATGACGAAAACATGAAAAAAGAATGTAATGTTTCATTGACACACATACACAACGAAAAAAGTAGATAAACAAAAATGGTGTGCTTTAACATAGAAACTACAATGTAATGTTTCATTGTGCCTAGGATTTGGGAGGTTAGGAGTGTTGTAAAATGGATTGAGAATTAAGAGTTAATTTTCTAAATGTTACCAAATGGACTGATAATTTTCCAAATCCCAATCAAGCTAACCCCACAAGCAATTTTCATGGACATGTCTGGTTTTAATAGTAATCTTTCAAATCCCAACCCTCTTAGCAATTGTTTGGAGGGTTGACTTGATTGGGATATCCTTGAAATTGCTTGAAAGGACCGGCTTGGTTGGGATTTTGAAGATTACTAGTATTATAAAATGAATTTGAAATCAACGGATAAGGACTGTTGGTTACTAAATTCCATACAATTCCCGTGTTTGTCGGATTCTCCATTATCTTCAACCAACTTTGGTTTCAAGTGTTCAAAGAGAACAGGTGGGGAAAAGAACAGGAATATGGTGAAAACATGAAGAGAAAAAGAACGTAATGTTTCATTGACACACATAGACAGCGAAAAAAAAAAAGACAAACAAAAATGGTGTGCTTTGATATACAAACTAAAATTGGCACAAACTCTCGATTTCGTACACACTGATAAAGAAGGAAAGGCGAAAAAGAAGCGTTTACGTACACATTGAAAAAGAAAAACAAAAAGGAATGTGTACGTGTAATTGGCACAAACTTTCGATTTCAGATACATTAATATTCTCTTCAAGAGACTTATTTCTAAACTTTCTGATCAAGAAATTTGTTACTAATCGGAGATTTTGATGATTAAAAGTTCATGGGAGAGTTCCTTACATTTTCAGCTCATCAATCATGGGAGGGTTTTCAGGCAGAGGGCTTCTCAAAAAGTTACGCACATTTTCAACCTCCCCAACCTCCACATTTCCAACAATCCACATTTCCAACATCTACCGCAAGAGGGATGAGAGACCAAAAGAAATTTCAAATTCAGCATAAGAGAACAAAAAAAAAAAATGAAGCTTCAATAAAATTCAATTGAACCCTTCCCAATAGGGTTCCCAATAAAGTGTAATCTATATCAAACCTTATCCATTCAAGAAACTAAACAATTATACCACTAAATTCTAGCTGATAAAGATGCCACTGTTTTTGAGCTGCAACTAGTAGTCGAGTTTTTACTGTGACCAATTTAGCAACGTGGGAAAATGTTTCTTCATAGTCTAGGCCAGCTTGTTGGATGAAACCTTTAGCTACAAGTTGTACCTTCCTCCTTTCCTCTGTGCCATCTGAATTAATTTACTGGCCACATGTTTCTTATGTGCAAGAAGCTTGTCAACAGTCCAAGTGTTATTAGAGAGAAGAGCTTGGTACTTTGTATCCATGGCCTTGCACCAATCTGGATGCTTAGAGGCTTCAACATAAGACTAAGGTTCATATACAGTGGATAAGGCCAGCATGTAGTGTCTTTGTGCAGTAGACAACATGCTATAGTCCAAACAGTCTGAAATAGGATATCGTTTTCCAGATTCAGAACCTTTTGCCTTGAAACTTGACTGGGGAACATGCATTTAAGACACCAAACTGCAATGATAATTTTGTAGATACGATGAAGTTTGCTTAGGCCTACTAGATTGATGGGTAGGTATTATATGTGGTGAAGAAGACACCTCAGGTGGAATGAATTTAGGAGAGGCTCCTTCATTTGAAATATTTGAAGTCGAGGAAGGATCAGGTGGAGAGGAAATAGGAACATGTAATGAAATTGAGTCTGAAGTCGGGAATGAAATATCAAGATGTTGATGTGCTGTGCTGGAAAGAGGATTGGATCATGCACTGGAAAATCAAAAGGCTTTGACAGAGAGTTGAGAAAAGTGGGATGATGGAAATGAAATATTGTTTCATGAAAAGAAACATAATATTGTCGAGGCTAGATAGAAATTATGGACGGGTCTGAATTTTCAGCTTGAGCTTGTTGGGCACTCGATTGTAAAAATGTTTCAATGAGAACTTAAAACTATGTTGAATGTAGCTCACTTCCAATGTCAT